>LPNX010845696.1:74038-177069 GCA_001517045.1 Pseudotsuga menziesii
TTATAAGATTCAAAACTTAAAAAATATTGATTCACAAATGTTGTTAATATCAACATTGTTGATGGTTTCCTTGACCTTTGTCATTTCTTTTACATTGCATTTTTGTTGATTTATACCATCAAATTATTCCTTACCATTTTTTCATTTCCTTATCATTACCATGTGCATCAACATTTCTTTCACTTGCTCGATTTGCTCATACGTTTCTCATTTTTGTTTTACATTTTGTTACTTTCCTATCCTCTAAATCAACTCTCTTGTGATCAGACTTTAGTGAAAAGATTGTTTGTTTTCCATGTTCAAAAAATTAAAATCCTAAGATCCAATACCAAAATAACACAACTAATTCTTGTTTATTTACACGGGTGACAATAAATATTACAACATCTCAAAAGAAAATTGCAATATGCCATTGTGATATCATTTTTTTTCTTAGAAAACAAATACAATATGATAGAGTCAAATTTCACAAGTCAAGATGACAATTGCAATATTTTTTTACACCATGAAAAAAAATAATATAAAATATTGAAATTGCAATGTTCTTTTTCCTTAGGAAAATTTTTTAATATGCTTGTAATGTCGCCAAAATTTGAAAAAAAAATATTTATTATCCTAGTTAGATACTACCTGAACTGGACATTAACTTAACTTCAGCGAAATGTGTCGAACTTTGTTTGTGAAACCAAAATGTCGTAAGATGATCTTACTCTTTATAGATGTTTTCCCGATGTGGTTGTTAATGTGATTCTATATAATGTATTTAAGTTACCTGGTCTGATTTAGATGATTATATTGTTCATTGGTTATTTCTTATCATGCGTGTGCATTTGTGTGTGTTCTGTTTATAGCTTCTTTTTTTGCTATAAGTTTGGTTTACTGGTTTATGGAAAGTCCTGACTTGTAATTGTCAAGGGGGGGAGTGATATGACTTGTATCCCTTATAGGATCACTTGGAGAGGTAACTAGTTTTACTTGACGTTACAAGGTTTACTTAGTTCATGTTGAACTAATGCAAAACTTTTTTGATTTTTTGAAGGTTCATTAGGTGATGTAAACTTGCTATAATAGTTAAACAATGACATGCTACCTAGGCTAAACTACTTCACTGCTTTGGATGACAAAAGCACCACTGTCCTATCTTAGTGATTCTTATTATTGTTGTTAGAGTTATTGTTTATGCACAAAGGGGTTGATTTAAAACTACATATAACAAGTTATAATTATTATTATGGTATTTAAGACTTTGTGAACTGTGTTCCCATACTTAGTTTTTTAATACAGATGCAATAAATATTTTCATGCCTATATGGGGAAGGATTAAGTCATAAGACTTGGACACGATGTATTAAATTTTATATACCATATGTTATGTGTGGGATGGGAAATTCATGGAATATTTCATATTCCATGAATCTTGGCTTAGCAATGTCAACGAATATAATGATGGGGGGTCTCATTGTAAAAGGCAATGTCAAAACCAATTTGCGTTTGGGTTTTTGAACTTTAGGAATGAATAAATATTTCGACGTTGATGGTGGACAGGGTGGTGGAGTAAATTCTCCTCAGGATGTGGTGATATCAAGCCCTAAGCTTGGTGTGTCATGGAGGAAGGATTCATTTGTCTCTTTGATTATTGAGCTCTGTTCGATTCTCTTGTTTGTATCATGGTGTGAGGTCTGGCTTGCATCTACGCCTTTGGGAGAGGTATACTCTTCACTAGGGTTTACAACGTTTATTACTTTTTGTTTCAATTTGGAGGATTGGTATACTTCTCACGATCCTATGTCCCTTATTTGCAGGTGGAAGGGATTTCGTTGCATGGGTTGTGCGTCTCTCAGGTTGCTGATAAAGGGTATGCCCTATACCAACAAGCTCTAAGCTTGTTACCTCTACGTAGAGTTTTTTGACAGAGCTTTGAGCTCGGTGTTTGTAATAATGAATGAATACTTTCTTTGGTTAAGGGTTTTGACTTTGTACAAGTCTGTTTATATTTAAAATCATCTAGAGATGTGTATGAAAATATTTGGGGTTTATGAGATTGAGTTTGCCGTCTTTGAGCCATGACTGTCACAACTTAGCTCTAAAATGTAATTTTGTATTTGTAGCTTGAATGTATGGCTAGAGGGTTAATATAAGCTCTTCCATTTGTTTTAATGATGGGTATTGAAAGGTGGCAGTAACATTGCTTGCAATGGTGCCTTGTTCCTTATAATTTACAGTGGGTATTAGTTGTGGATATGGTTCCTAGGGTGTGGGTGTCAAATGGGGTCAAATGAGGGTGATGTGTGGGTGTCCTTGGGTGGTGTAGGCCATGTGGAGATGAGTGAGGGATTTTTTGGGTTAATAGATTTCCCCGTGATGTGTGAGGGAAGGAGCTCATCATATGGTCGACAGACATAATAGTATTTTCTGGGGAGAGGTGGTGCTTCCTGGGCTGGGGCATGGTGGATTTTGGTTTTTGTATTAATATGGTTCCGATCAATGGGTGAGATACAAATAATGTGTGACATGTATATGGACGAGGAGGGCATCCCCATGCTCGTAACAATGTAAAAATAATAATGTGATCTATGATCTATAATACAAGCGTCGATCATGTACAACTGATGATACATAGTGGTTGCCTCAATGAGAGGCTGAATACAATATTTTTCTAAAGAAATGCTACATTGGACCTATGTCATTCTCATGGAATGCTATATATTCATGACTAATGGCCTGCTATATCTCGAACAGTACATAGCTGTATGGACTCACTGATGGAGAGTCAGAGTCTTTGTGGTACAAATATGCTGCATCAATCATAAATCTATATAGAAGCACTGTTGGGGCTTCTGAACACTATCTCCAATGCAACTCGAAAATCATAAGGGACATAAACTTGTTTAGGTTTGTCGAATAGATTGATCAATGTACTAGATTCAGGTGACATCAGGGGTCTTCAACCAAATACTGCACAAACCAATACCCTATATGAATCTCAACGGTGCGATGATGTAGTTGGAGTCAAGCACGTGAGAAACAACCATCCTAAGAGGCATTAAGGACTCCTCTCAAGAGGTACAAGGAACTCATCAATGAGGTTAGAGAAACCAACATACAGGGACCTCTAGTTCTATCCTCTAGAATATGTGTATTGTCATCAACAAAGGGAGACCTGCCCCTAGTCAAGGAAATGGTGTTTCCTTGACTAGAAGTGCGAAGGAGATAACCGAAAGATGTGAAACAATCTGAGGGTTGACCCACTGAATGGGGGGGGGGGAAGAGTTGAACAGAGGCAAAGGGAGTGTAGTAGACTCAAAATTCATTTGTTCAGAGTATGACGGTGGGGCAGACCAGGCAGCAAATGAAATTGACTCATGGGAATGGGATCATAGCTGTAATACTGGGAATGTCACTACAGATGGAAAATACTTGGGAGAGGTAGATAGTTTTGGTATTGATGGGATCCAAGGAAGACACATTGCAGAGTACTCTGAATAAAGGCGACCCAAAGTGGAAATGCTTCCAAACTATTATCTATGGGGTGGTGTCTAGAGACACCGTTGTGGTATGATCTTGTGGATTTTTGGCCCAGCCCAAGAAAGTAAATGCTCGATGGTGCTTTCAATTTTAGAGAGTCTGAAAGCATGAAGAAGACTCAAGTGGGGGCTCTTTTTCGTTGGTAGTCTCATGTTCCCAAAAAAGGATAAAAGTATACACAGGAGAGCTCTCCGATCCTTTAGGGGATGGGAGACTTCTTTATCATTTGGTAGTCCAATACGGATAGAAAAGGTTAAACCTATAGTGACTCGACGGTCATTCAGATACTTTTACGAGCATGAATGAAACCAAGTTTGCTCGGCGATATTTTCTTGATGAGAAGGATGGAAAAGAGATTAACAACAACCCATGGTGGTATTTTTTGTAAAGTTTGGCCCCTCTTCCTAAGAAAGCATAAAAGTATGCAGAGGGGAATGGTCTTGGGTTGAATGTGCCAAGGTGTTCCTTTTCATTTGATGGTCTACATAGTCTGCAAAAGGAGATAAACGAGACGATGTAGACGCCCTTTCCTATACTTTAATGAGCAGGAAAGGAAGCAGCTGCGCTCAGAAATATTTTCATTCTTTTAGGAGTCAGAAAAGAGCTTAAAAGAAACTTTAGTATGGTCAACCGATCGAGAAGGCACTAGTGGCGCCCCTATGTTAGGACATTGGACAGTGGTCCAAAGGTCATCCATGCAGTATGGATGGAAAAAGTGGCTCTTAATCATACCAATACATGCACGGGATAGATCGCGATAGAGGCACGCGAATTGGTGTAGTAGAGGCACGCAAAACGATGTGGATCTGGGACAGAGGTCAAGAGAGCTGTGTGTGAGTTGTGGTGGATGGACTGAACTACATGTAATGTGAGTGTAAGTCCGAAGGAATTTATATGCCAAATGTATGCAAAAAAAATGATCCGTTCTCCGGCTAGTGGCCTGGGGACCCCCATAAGGTGCGGTGGACGGATTAGACAGCTATATGCTAAAATAAAATGATGCGCCTTACGGGCGGTGGCCCGATAACCTGCATGAGTGGAATTAAGCAATTGTGATGCAAGTATAGGTCTAAAGACACTTACATTACAATGTGGTACGTAAAATGAGGTAAATTTCGGGAAGTGTTCCCAAAAATTACTTATTAAAATGAGATGATGGTCTCATTAGAAGATATAAATTTGAGCCCAGAGGTGTGAGGGGTGTCTTGAACAGGCTCCTAGTGACTCTAATTTAGCAGGTAATGGTGCTTCCCCTAAATGGGGGTTTCTGATTTATGGTAAAAACGTTGCAAAACAAAAAGGGAAAAAACTACAATATAAGGTACTCATATTGGTGGTCTTAGGCATAGACTCTCTTGAGGTAGAGCCCGTTACACAGCTTCTTCAAGAGATGACCATCTAAGTCAGCAAAGAGGTATGCCCCCTTACCGAGACGACGATCATTGGCAAGGTGGGGTTATGAAATCTGGTATTTTATGGGAAGAACCGATTCCACACTATGGTTTAAAGGGAATGGGGTAAAATCGGAGACAGTCTTATCGATTTCTCCATCATCACTTAAGTGGTGTCAAGGTAGATCAGGTGAATCTTCCACAGTTTATGAGACGGAAGGGAAATTGGTGCTAGTGATCATGTAAATGATATTGGTTGTGGTTTTGGTGGCCTTGCCCCTAGTCTCTGTTGGAGGAAGAGGGGCATGCCTGGAGATGGGAAGAGTCTTTGATGGACCCATAGGTAGGTGAAAAATCATCTCAATTAGCTGGACCAGAGTCAACACATCTTGGGGTCTCATAGGTAGGGTTGGTGGTTTAAGGCACCACACAAGAACTCCCAGTGTGAAATCTTGTAAATTGCAGGTTTCCAAGACAGACTTGCTCACAATCTTGGATGGTAGGAAAAGGAAAAGGAAAAGAGAAAGGAAAAGGATAATGTTGAGTGGGAATGAACCCCATTGTTTCCCTCGTAACTGAGGTTGAGGTTGCAACTGAGGTTGTGGCTATGGCTGGGGCTGCGACTGCGGATGGAGCTGCAACTGTTGTTGGTGGTGTAGCTGCGGATGGTGTTGCGGTTGCGAATGGAGCTGCAACTATGGTTGGTGCTACAGCTGCGGATGGTGTTGCAGCTACAGATGGTACATGTCATTACATGGGCATTCTGGGGCAGTTAAGGATTCAAGTATCTCCTTATCATTGCAGAAGCAACAGAGAGGTAGGTTTGATGGACCATTGGTGATGGTGGAGACAAGAGGGTTTATAGAACTAGACATCATGTGAATGGACATGGTGTCTAAAGAAGGAGGTGGGGGATGGACTTCTTCAATCAAAGTGATCTCAGATTCAAGGGAATTTTATCGAAGGTTGGCTAGATCCATTTGAAACTTGGACAAGTCTTGGCAGTGGTGAGAATAGTGTCCATACAATCTGCAGAGGGCACACGCATGGTTTGTTCTCAATGACTTGTTTCTCACTATTGGCCCACTTGGGAGTTCAAACAAGGGGAGGTTTTCTGTTGTATCGATGGCATCCAAATGCATGCGGATTATGGAAATTTTAGGGCAGTTTTAAGTTGGATGGCCATGCTCTTCGTAGACATCGCAAGGAGGGATCTGTTGAGTTTCAGCGATATCTTTTGCATTTTTTCCCCTGGCCCTTTTTGGGCAGGGTGGTGCAGGTGCGGTTGTTGGTTTTTGTGGGTCAGGTTGAGGATGAGATTCGACCACAATGGGTTGCGTAGGGGTTAAGACTACCTGGAACATTGGAGGTTGGGAAGGTGGATCAAGGTACCACACAAGAATTCCCAATGTAAAATTGGGTAAGTTTAAGGTATCCATTACTGGCTTACTCATGATAGCAGGAGGGTGAAAGAGGAAGGGAATTGTGTGAACTGTGGAGAAGCCCAAATAACTCCCTGATGGTTGCATGTGGGGGTGAGGTTTTTGTGGCGACTGTAGGTAATGTTGTGGCTGCGAATGATGTTATGGCTACTATTGATGTTGCTGCTGCGAATGGTGTTGTGGTTGTAGTTGAGGCTTTGGCTGCAGTTTTTGTTTGGGTGTAGCAGTGACGGATGAGGGCATGCACAAATCCACGGTCTCATTTGGTGTCAGTGGTGGTGACACTAATGGGAAAGAAGTCATCATGGTGGTATCAGAAAACAACGCAGGGCCCACATTCAACAATGGGGAGGCTGGTATGTTGTCAACCATGGTGTTGACCACAGGGATAACATTGGTGAGTGCGGTTATCCCTTGCAGATCAATGGTGTTGATCGTAGGGACAATGTTAGCAGGTGTCGTTATCCCTTGCAGATCGTGATAAGTCAGTTGGTCAACCGTCATGATTTTCCCTTCGTGGGGGGACATCATGAGACAGAAAATAGTTGATGCTACATCTCTCATGGCGTACATATAACTTCTTCCGAGGAGAAGGTTATAGTCCAATTGAGCATTGACAACCTCTATGTCAATTAGTACTGTCTTCTTGGCTAATGTGATGGGGAAATGGGGGAGGATTCCTTGGGCTTTAGTGGAATGGCCATCATAATCTCCCACAGTTGTAGATGATGGTTGCAAAATTGGGGATCCAAGCTTCTACTAGACTAGGGTAGACATAATGCACATGGATGCCCCCTCATCCACTATGCACCAATGTATGACCAAATTCTAGATAGACACCAGGATTTGGAAGGCAATGGTTGATGGCATCCATGGTTTTCCATTCTCCATGTCGAATGTGATCAACTTGGATTCATAGAGGTCCATGGCACCAAGGGAGGCTAGTAAGGCTTTCCGCTATGTTGGGTAAGTTTTCAGTACCTCAAGAGCATACATGGCGATAGGTGTTTGGGCCAAATCATCCATGATGTTGTAGCTGACAGCAGCTCTAGTCGTGGCATTGTTGGAAACTTGGAATATGGGGGGGAATGGGAAAGGGGCTAATTGAAGAGGTGCATTGGTTGTTTTAGACGTAGATGCCACTGATGTGTCAGCAGTTTCTGTGTTGGTTCCGTACTGATTTCATCTGGTTTGTAAATTGACCTATTTAGTTGTCATAGCTAGCAGGTGGTGGACACTTGTTTCTGCCATCAGAGGTTCCCTCGGAGCGTTGGGATTGGGTTAGGGAGGGGGTGCAGCAACCACCAATCCTTGGACTGGTAATGGGTTTTGGAGCACCATAGGAGGAGGTCCTGGTGGTGTCGGGTTGGGTTGGGCTTGGTCTGTAGTATTGGTGGCATGTTGAACCTCGTTCCTAATGTCCTACATAGCACATCCCATGAAGGGACACTTGTATGTGTAGTGCCCGTAGACCTTGCATAGTGTCCACAGTTGGTTTGTATGCAACGGAACATTGCGTCTTGGTGCATTTGTTCATTGAGGATTTTGGTCTGGCCGGTTTGTTACGGCATTGTTAGGAGGATTTCGTTGTTGACCGCCTCTTTGCGGTTGATTGTTGCCTTGGTTCTATGGTTCGTTATTCCTAGATTGTCCTTGTTGGTTATTGGGGGCTGGCTAGTTAGGACGGTTTTCCTGTGCAAACACCTATCCCAATGGAGCAGGTGGAGCAGGGGAGGGGGCTTTAAAAGTTTGTACCAGTGGTGCATAGTAGACTTGGGTGGGTGCCAACACCACAAACGTGGGCATTTGTCTTGTGTATTGTTGTGTCATCCAAGATAATGCTTGGGCCTGCTGCGGTGGCACAGGTTGTGCATAAGAAGATGTGGCTCTGGACTGGGACATCATTCTTGCATAGTCCAGATTTTGGTTTTTGTAGGAAACACTAGGGGTTTTGCTTGGTTGTGGTCATATTGCAGGTGGTGTCGGACGGTGTTGTGGTTGGTGAGAGACAGAACCTATGATGCCATCTGCAGCATGGGATGCCCTCAATGCATACCGGTAAGAGGTGCCTGTATAGGGAGCGTCTAGAATGACAGTGTAAAGGCATTCAGACTATGCATAGATAAGATCAAAATATTGTGCTTTTAATATGGGCTCTTCTTCAGATTGGGGACGTTCATATGCGACGTCCTTTGCTATAGGTGGTAGCAAGGTTTTTAGGAACCAATCCAAGAAGATCCTGCCATCAAGTTGGATCTTTCATAAAATACGGTGTCGCTGCCACTGAAGGAAGTGGTTGGTTATGTGGGTTGCATTATTCTAGCTGTAAGATAACAATATATCCACCCCTTCGTCGTATCTAACTGGGAGTTGGAAATATTGCAGGAACATGAAAGCGAGGGAGTTGAAATATAGGTAGTTATCTTATGGTAGCTTGATGTACCACTTGGATGCAGCACCTGTGAGGGTGCATTGGAATAGTCGGATCATGATTGAATCATCTACAATGCTATTTGATGAGTACCAGAGGTGAAACGTCATGATGTGGTTTTCAGGGCACTTCCCTACCTTCCCTTCAAACTTGGGAATGTCTGAGGCAAGCTTGGCTGGCATGGGAGGCCAAAACGTTTGATGGAGGATAGGGTCATTTGTTAACCAAGAAAATTCGGGCAAGTTGAGATGTGCCATGAAAGGAAGTTTTGACCGAAGGTTGATGTGATATGGGGCAACAATGGTGGGGGGGTTTGCATGGATATGATGCACCTGCATAATTGGGGGTACTTGTGGCACCATTGTTGACGGGCCAATGCCCCCAAGTGTGGTAGGAGGGGCAATGTAGGTGGAAGGGCCACTTCCCCCATGTATGACAGGAGGGGTAGTGTAGGTGGATGGGCCACTTCCCCCATGTATCCCTAGTGGGATAGTGTGGGTGGAAGGCATACTACTCCCATGTTTTATAGGTGGGATGAATTGACTGGTCAATGTGGGTGGTGGTAGCTGGCTTATGAAGGTTTTCATGACCGTACTAGGGCCACCAGTAGAGGTGTTGGTGGTGGTGTGGGGTGTGGACATGGGTCCACTACCAATCATTACGCCGAAAAATGGATTTGGGTTTGCACCAGCCATGGGAATTGATGGTGTAGTATGCAAGTCTAGCTCAAATTGGTATGATTTTGAGTCTGAATCAGAGGTTGCGTGGCCTTCTAATGGTCTGGAGGGTTGTCGAGAATGGTCTCGACAGTGTTCGTGCAAGGACCCGAACTGTGGTGGGTCGCCTCTCAGGCATGAGGAAAAATGTGGGGGATCAATCGTGTCTGATTTGTATGTCAAAATGGTGAAATATGGTGATGATTTTTGGACCCTAGTTTTAATGGCTTCCTATTGGCTTCTGGTGTGTTAGGATATTTAGACACTTAGGACTTAGTTAAGATCAACTTGTGTAATATATTTTTTAGGTAAAAGTGTGTTTCTTTAGTATGCATTAGTATGCATTTGTAAATATTCTAATCCGACGGTCACAATATGTTCTAGACATAGAGTGATTCGACGGTTCAACTTTTCTTAGATCATACCTACCATTGATCCATGGCTTAACAACCAATTGGTCTATGATCTCTATTTAAAGAGCATAAAGGGTCCTTTTCTAGTTGATCAATTATGAGAAGCTCATGTAACTTTATTTCTTTTGCATAATAAATTCCTCCAAGTAGCTATTTGGCTGGGGCCGTGGATTGTTTCCTCCTGAGGGTTTTAACCATGTGACAAACATCGGTGTGTTGATCTGTGATCTATTTGTGTGAAATCGGTTCTGAATGTGTTCGGTCTTTTGGGAGTACCCTGTGTACCCGAACATGGTATCAGAGCTTTTATGAAGAGCTCCTTTCGGTTTTGATCAAGATCTGGAACTGGTGTTGCTAAAACTTTGAAAGGGTTTCTAGTTCTAGATTTTCTATGCATTTATAGCCTATGTGATCTATTCCATTGCATCCGAAGCACCGTTTCCATTGGGAAATAGTTTTCGTTTCACCGAAAATTGTTTCCATTTGCTCCAAAAACACCCATTTTGGCAAATCTGAAGGTATAATGTTACAGTGGCGGATTTGTTTTTTTAAATCTCTCATATTTTTATCAGTTTATTATTAGATATTTTCTGTTTTAGTCTTGGATTGTTTCCTTTCCTGACTGCGTATGCTCTTTGCCGTGCACCTTGCGTGACCATGGCGAATCAAAAACAGCAAGGGAAAGTTTTTTTTCTTGACTTCTCAGCTACGTATGCTCTTTGTTGTGCACCTTGTGCGATCACGGAAAATCAGAAACAACGAGAAAACTTGAAAACGTAGACTTTTCGGGTAATCTAACCAATATCTAACCCCATTGTGTGGAAGAAACAAAAAATTGTTTTTTGTTTTTCGTTTTTTTTTTGTGATTTGCAGAAAAAGAAAGCAAGCACGGAAAACGAGAGAGAAGAGTAAAAAAAAAAAAAGCCCCCTTCCTCTTTTGATACTTTTACGTATCTTTTAAACTTAGCTCACTTGGTCCAAAGTTGCTTTACACCTTGATAAGTCTTGAGTTCAAGTATTATCAAGCTACTTTTTAGTGCATGCAATTTCTAATTTCAAGTTACTTCATTGTAAAAGTGCATCTCACATAAATAAAATAAAATAAAAGTGAGTCACTTAAGTCTTTTAATTTATTGCCACACTATTTAAAAGTACATTATTGTAAAAGTGAACCTCACTTATTCTACAAAAGTGATTTACTTCAAAGCAACTTTATTGTAAAGTGATTGTCAAAGGTTGATCTTGGGAAGAGGGGAGTTCTTTTTTTTTAGTTGGTCAAGTTAATATCTGCCACATCACTATTGGGGACATCTTCAACATTTTCTTTGATCAAGCATAACTTCATCATCCAGAATCAGTTTTAAGTGCGGTTTTTTTCAAAACCGCATATTTTTTAGAGATATTTGCATCCAGACAGTTAGTTTCTATTCTTTCAACCATTAGTTTATAGTATGGCTGCCCCTTGTGATATTATACTTACAAGTTCTAACTATTTCTCATGGAAAGCTCGTATGGAGGATGTTCTACGAAGTAGGGGACTTTTCAGGATAACCTCAAGGAAAGAAATAGAACCCACTAACGATGATATGAAAATTAAATGGAAAAATTGATGTGATGAAGCTCGTGGATTGATTGGGATGTCAATCTCTACTGATTTTTTATCCCACATATCTGGAATTGATGAACCTGATAAAGCTTGGGAAAAGTTGGAATCTGTATTTGGTAAACACAACGAAATTTAGGGTCATCAACTTGAGAATGAGTTGCTTTCCTTGAATCCAAATGATTTTTCATGCATTAAAGACTATTTATCTAAGTATAAAACTCTTAGAATATTATGTGCCGAATGCAAGATTAAGAAAGAAGACAAACAATGTATTTATCATATTCTTTAAAAACTTGGACTTGCATATTATGTTTTTATATCTACATTCTACTTCATGAAAGAATCCTTGACTGCAGCTAGCTATCAAGATCCTAGACTTGAATCCTTTTATGATTCCTTAATTAGAGAGTAAGATAAGCTCATTCATCTTGGAATAGTTAACAATGCAGATACATCTGGGAAAGCCTTATTGTCCCAATAAAAATAAAAGTCCAAGATTCCCAAGAAACATAATTTTCGTAATAATAAGCCAAACAACAAGGGTCCCAAACCCTCTCAGTCAGCTCCTCCTTTAAAAAATGACAAATGATCCAAGCAAAAAGGAAAAAGGACTGAGCGCCATTGCAATTTTTGTGGGAAAGATAATCATCATGAATCTAAATGTTTTAAGAAGATGGCAGCCTTGGAAGTAGTAATGAAGAAGCACCACATCAACCTAGATTCGTCTTCAGAATCTAACTCTCATGGACATGCACTTTGTGCTTCTGGTTACTCTTATATTGCATCTTCTTCTTCTACTTCAAATGAATGGCTCATTGATTCTGGGGCATCTTATCATATGGCTAAGGATCAAGCCATCTTTTCTACTATGCATGATTTTAACACCAAACAAATTTGTTGGTGATGATAGATCTCTAAGTGTTGTAGGATATGGAACAGTTCTAGTAGAAAATGGTCATTTCAGTGATGTACTGTGTTCCAAAAATTTTCTTCTATTTCTTATCAGTCTATCAAATTACTCATTCAGGTGAAGGTAAAACTGTGACTTTTACACCTCACCAAGTTGTAATCAAGGATTTTAAAAATCCTCAAAATGTCCTTTCTACTGGAACTATTGACGATATTACCAGCTTGTACAAATTTAACAAATTTGGGTCATCACCTTTTCCTTCAGTTTTTGTTGCTCATAGTGATAACTTGAGCAAACCTTGGCATGAGCGATTTGGTCACTTAAATTATTGCTCATTGCAACAACTATGTAAAGACAATATGGTGACTGGTCTTCCACTGGTATCATGCAAGGATGGTGTTTGTTTCGGTTGTGTACTCGAAAAACATCATCGAGACAGTTTTGACAAACGTGCCTCTTGGCACGCCTCGGTTCTCTTGGAGATTGTGCATAGTGACTTGTGTGGCCCTCTTCCATCTACTTCCTTTTCTAGTTTCAAATATTTCTTAACCTTCATTGATGACTACTCCATACGCACTTGGGTTTACTTCCTAAAACTTAAGAGCGAAGTCTTTAACATGTTCTTGGGCTACAAGGCCCTTGTTGAAAAATAATCTGGTGATCAAATTATTAAGTTAAGATCTGACAATGGAGAAGAATATGTTAACAACAAGTTCACTACTTTTTGCACTGAACAAGGAATCCAACAACAGCACACTGTTCCATATACACCTCAAAAAAAGGTGTAGCCGAACGGAAGAACCGCACTTTAAAAGAAATAGCTAATTGTATGATCCAATCTAAGGGACTAAGTCTTCAATATTGGGCTAAGGCCATAAATTGTGCAAATTACATAGTTAATCGCACACCCACTAAATTTTTACAAGTTATAACACCGGAAGAAGCATGGAGTAAAATTAAACCAGATGTAAGTCACGTTCGTGTGTTTGGTTGTGAACCATGGGCTCACATTCCAGATGAAAAATAGAAAGCATTGCAGCCTAAAAGTGAAAAGTGCATCTTTGTTGGATATTCTGAAGATGTAAAAGGTTATAGACTTCTTTAGCCCCATTCACATGATATAATCATTAGAAGAGATGTTAAATTTGATGAAAATCTCTTGGTCTGCGAGCCTAACTTGGCGGGTGTACCATCTTTGGCCTTCGAGCCTGATTCGGCGATTGTGCCTTCTTATTCATCTTCCAACTTCCTTGATAGGTTTCCAACTCCAGTTTCTGATGATGACAGTGAGGATGAAAATCCACCTCTGCCTGCTCATGTTCATCCAATTGCACCAGCACCAATACTTCCTCGATGGGTTCGTTCAACATGTGAAGCAGCTGGTGATCTTGTCGGTGATCCTAGAGATCAACGTCAAACACGTTCTTAGTTTCAGCAAGACTCTTCTATTTTGGATCAAGTTTCTGAGAATCATGATCCATAAACTTTTGTAGAAGCTTCAGGAAATCCAGATTGGGATGTAGCTATGGATGAGGAATATCGTTCTTTAATGGCGAATGATACTTGGGATCTTGTTCCTCCTCCAAAAGGAAGAAAACTTGTCAGATGTAAATGGGTCTATAGAACTAAGTATGCATGAGATGGAAGTGTTGAAAGACTTAAGGAAAGGTTAGTTGCGAAAGGTTTTTCCCAAGTTGAAGGGATTGACTACAATGAAACCTTTACCCTTGTAGCAAAAATGAACTCCATCCGCCTTGTTCTTTCCCTTGCAGCCTTACATAACTGGGAATTCCATCAAATGGATGTCAAGTTTTCCTTCTTACATGGCGATTTACATGAGGAAATTTACATGGAACAATGTCTTGGATATGTTCAAAATAACTCTAGCCTTGTTTGTCTCCTTAAGAAATCCTTACATGGCCTTAAGCAAGCTCCTAGAGCTTGGTATGCCAAAGTGTATAGCTTTCTCCTTGACACTAGTTTTTCTAGTTGCCATTCTGACCCCAATGTCTATACCAAGAAAATAGGAAACCATCTCATCATACTTGTTCTTTATGTTGATGATATTATCCTTACTGGTAGTGACCCTAACCTTATAACCCATGTGAAATCCAGTCTTAAGCAAAATTTTGAAATGTCAGACTTAGGACATTTGCATTATTTTCTTGGTCTCCAAGTCTTGCAAACCAAAGAAGGAATCTTTATTTCCCAGTCTAAGTATGCTTGTGACCTTCTTCGTCCCTTCCACATGGAAGATTGTAAACCAGCCCCTTCTCCCTTCCAGTCTGGAGTCAAACTTTCTGCCACTTGTACTTCCCCTGAAGTAAATGCCACCTTGTATTGTCAGCTTGTTGGTAGTCTTTTATACTTGACTCATTCCCATCCTAACCTTTCCTTTCCCATTGGTCATGTTTCCCATTATATGAAAACTCCTCATGAAAGTCACTGGAAAGCAGCAAAAAGAATACTTCGATATATTCGAGGTACAATTCAGTTTGGGATTCATTATAGTACAGGGGGAAACCATTATTGGTTGGTTTCACTGATTCAGATTGGGTCGTCAATCCTGATGATCGAAATTCTACTACAGGTTATGTTTTCAGTCTGGGATCTCAACCTGTCACTTGGGCTTGTAAGAAACAACAAGCTCTTGCTCTTTCTTCAGCAGAAGGAGAATATCGAGCCGCAATTAATGCCTGTCAGGAAGCTTTATGGCTTCGATAGATCCTTTCGGAGTTTGGATTCGAGCAGCAGTAGCCTACTCCACTTTGGTGTGACAATCAAAGTGCCATCAAGCTTGCCAAAGATCCAGTTCTACATCAGCGCAACAAACACATTGAGCTACACATGCACTTCATTAGAAATATTGTTCATGATAGTGTTATTGAAGTTCTCTATTGCCCTACAGATGATCAAGTTGCAGACATCTTCACCAATTCTCTTACAGAAGTGAAGTTTTCTAAACTTTGGTCTATGTTAGGAGTTTAGGAATGTGTCCTTAAGGGGGGATAGGCTCTAATTCCTCCTTCCTTATCCTAATAGTGTCACTTTTGTAAATCCTTCAATCCTTTCCCAAGTTGTTCTTAAGGGGGAATGTTAGGATATTTAGACACTTAGGAGTTAGTTAAGATCAACCTGTGTAATATATCTGTTAGGAAAAAGTGTGTTTCTTTAATATGCATTAGTATGCATTTGTAAATATTCTAATCCGACAGTCATGATATGTTCTAGACATAGAGTGACCCTACGATTCAACTTCTCTTAGATCATACCTACCATTGATCCGTGGCTTAACACCCAATTGGTCTATGATCTCTATTTAAAGAGCATAGAGGGTCCTTGGCTAGTTGATCGATTATGAGAAGCTCATGTAACTTTCTTTCTTTTGCATAATAAATTGCTCCAATTATCTATTTGGCTAGGCCTGTGGACCGTTTCCCTCTCGAGGGTTTTAACCATGTGACAAACATCGGTGTGTTGATCTGTGATTTATTTGTGTGAAGCGGTTTCTGAAGGTGTTCGGTATTTTGGGAGTACCCTGTGTACCTGAACACGGTGGTCACTTGGCCACCAATACTGCAAGAAGACATCGCTTGGATTTTTACTCACAAGAGTGCTAGTCAATTGGTGCGGGTAGTTGCCCGTTTTGCTTGGAAATTCCTCTCAGCGGCCAGCTACTTTGGGGTTACCGTGGTACTCCTCACAATGAGTTTCTAGGCTGAGCCCAAGTACTTCCCATGATTAAGGTAGTCAAGGACTTATGTCCTCAAGTACCCCATATGTTTGACTTAGTGTAAATTATAAATTTTAATGGCTCACTCAGCGTCATGAACTGATTTTGGTTGGTTTGTGTGTATGTATTTTGTATTCCTATTATACTTAGTGGTTTCTTAAATGGTTTATGAATATTATGTAGACTTCATAACGTTGTCAAATGAAAGCAATAAATGATAATCAAAAACTTACACATGTACCATTTGTGAATCTGAACTATGATAGCTTGACTAGGTGAATACCTTGCACCTATATTTCTCTTACACCTTTGGGCTCTCAAAACAATGAGACTAATTCCATCTATAGATCCACAGGTCACCCTCCGGATGCAAGGTCAGTCAACAAGGAGGACGTTGAGCACCGTGAGGCCCCCTAGGCCTACTACCCCCTCTAGCTTCCAAGTCACTTGTTTTTAGTGGCTTTGAGAAATGATAAGTGAAGTGCCTATTGCTATACGAGCTTCACCCTTCATATTATTCCAGGATATCCTGAAGGGTGATGAATGGGTAGAGGAGGAAGGGCTAGGAAAGATGTTAATTTTAATTACCATAATTTTTAATCAATCTTTGATCAAATACATTAACCCATTAACCATTTTATTTACCATTGATTTACACATGCTATAATAAAATAAACAAGTACTGAAAAGAAATGGAAACAGATTTGATGGACAGAGGCTTCTGAGCCGCACTAACAGTCCTTAATGTTTAAAAATTAGAATCTGATAGACAAATCACTCTTTTCGGGGCAAATGTGGCGAGGGGTTCACCAAATTTTCCCCAAAATAGGCGAGGGGGTTGCTCAGAACCTGCAGACAGAAGCGGGATGGATTTTGGGAGGGGGTCACACCTTTCAGGGAAAAATGAGCGACCTGGTCGCACCTATCGGGCCTGAATGAGTGACCTGGTCACACCTTTCAGCCCGATAAGAGTGACCTACTCCAAAAGGTGAAATTTTTTGATCCAGATTCAAAACCGGCTGACAGTAAATTGTACTGTGGCAAAATGGGCTCGGATTGGCCTTGAGGAGGCTCGGCAGTAACTAAAAATGTAGACAAACAGAGAACTAAGCTAAATTTGACAGAAATTTAAACTATGGCAAATAAAAAATAAACTGCAAAAATAAAACCTAGGGATCTTGTGGGATCGACCTGGTATGGTCACCAGATCTGTAGTAGGGATTTATCCCTTACTATAGAGAAGGAATGGCTACCTTCTGTCTATAGGATGGAAGGGTAGGGTTCCTAGTGGTGGTACAAGAAAAAAAAATTGAAAATGAAATAGAACATAAATAAATAAATAAAACCCTCTGCACACAAGGTTAGGGTTTAAACTCCAAGGCCCTGCATACAACTTTTAAAAGACCAAAAGACCTGCAAGTAAACAAGGGAAACCTGCAATATCATGTTAAACAATAGATCTGCAACCAAATACTATTATAAAACAATAATATAAACAACATAAAACAGAAATTATACCTTCTTGTTGAAATGGGCCACCATGCCCTAGCTTGTGGGAGCACCTCTCTTAGGAATGGGGAGCTATGGCTCAATGGAAGGATGGATGAGAGGAAGGGTGAATGGCTTGAGAGGAAAATGGTCTCAAGGCACTCACTCGGGAAGCATAACAATATGGAAAGAAGGCATGATTAAAGAGTGACCCCCACCCCTCTATTTTTACTTTTTCATAATACTTTTAGGGTTTTAAGCCCATGCTTGGGGATTTAGCCCCTTTTTTGGGATTTTAGCCCCTTTCACTCAATCTTTAGCTCTTTTTGGGGTCTTAAGATCCTTTGAGGGGTTTTAGCCCCTTTTTGGAGGCTTTAGCCCCTATGAGAGCTATTTTGGATCTTTTTAGGGGTTTTTAAGCCCTTTTTCATATTTTTAAGCCTTTTTGAGGGTGTGGGGATCAAATAGGATCAAATGAGGGTTGTGTGTGGGTGTCCTTGGGTAGTGTAGGCCATGTGGAACCGAGTGAGGGATTTTTTGGGTTAACAATCCTAGAAACACAATTTAGCATGTCTGCTTTATTCTAGATCCTCCAAAGTGCATATCTGTTTTTTCTGAAAAGCTTCCTTGTTTTATTATTATTTAAGGAAAAAGGAAAAGCTAGACTAGGTGTAGTTGAATTGGTTTTTTCCCACATCATCCTCCCTCCTTTTCTACAAATAAAAGAATATATGAGTTGTATTTCCATCACTCTTTATCTTTCCCACTTTACTTAGCAAATTTTTAATCATCTTCATAGATTTGGAAACTGCTTTATGCACCTATGGGGGATTTTACTAGATTTAGTAAGCCTACTTTTTGACTATTTTGAATGGCATATTTATGCATTATATTGTCTCATGTAATGATATATTATAGGATCCTATTACTTTAAAATTTTGGCTATTGTACACTTATTGAATACAAATCAGTGTTATGCTTCAATTGCAGTCACCTTTGGTGTGAATTTTGCATGTTTGATTAGCAATTTTGTGAGTTTAATTGTTCTATATCTTGGGTTCAATTTCCACAGTTTATAAAATGGAAATGATTTGTTTATAGTTTTTATTTACTAGGTTTTATATATAGCTTGACCCTGTTTTATTTATTGTTTATAATAAATATTGTTTCTAAGTTTCAGCAGTTATAATTAAGTTTTAATTTTATGCATTTAAATTTATATCAAAGATATAGGTAGTATATTATTTTATTATAAATAACACAAGCATGCTGGAAATATGAAATTTTCCAGCAGAGATAAGATATAAGTTTTGTTTTTAAGTAGTTCTACATTTTGAACTTGAAATAATATACATGAAATAAATTGCAGAAATGAACATAAAGCAAACTTTCCTATAGATAGCACTAAAGGTTCTTAATCGATCATGAATAAAATATATTAAAACCTCCTGATTGAAATAGAAAAAGATAACCTAGGACCTTTAATAAAAGAAATACATCTTATTGTAAACAATGAGCTTAACCTGTAAGTGAAGAAAGAAGTAATGCATAAAATATAACCTGGATTGTAGCAGAAAAATTCTAATTATCAATTCAATATTCAATATCCTCTTTTAATGAGGAAACCTGTGTAGTTTACAATGGATAAATCAAGAACCTCATACCTATAAGGTGAAGTTGTTTCAATGGCTGAAAATCCTACACACTCAGATACCTAGCATTAACAAATTCATAGAGAGATCTAACCTCCATTCAGATAACCAAATAACTTGGGATCTACCACGTTCCTCCCAACCATGACCTAGAACTGTTCCTGGTTTCAATCGAGATCCCCTAGAGCTGGTTCCAACATGAAAGTATCTTAGATCTCCTAAGGTAAAGCTTCCCTATCTCGGATATCAGGTTCTGTATCAGGTCTCTTTTTTCCTCTTAGGAAAAATATTCTCCAAGAACTCTCTTGAGAATAATAAGGTGTAATTATGGAATAATCAAAATATGTCCCCAAGCCTCTCTTTGGCTTGGGTTTTTATAGGCAGACTTTTTATTCAAAGGGGTAGTTAAATCAACAATCATTTGATTTCTTGAAATAACTCATTTGATTTAATTTAGGTAACTTAATATTTAACTTAGGAACTTTTGACTAGTTCCTACTTTTAATCTTGTAGTTATAGCATGATCCCTAAACATATGACACTTTTATTTTAGCTTAGCCACTTCCTTTAATAAGGCTTTCATGTAATGGTTAGGTAAACTAGGTTAGGAAAATCTAAACCTCCTTGCATGTTGGATTCCCTCGTATAACATGGTAGTTATTCAGTAATTGATGAGATACATAAATTCAAATTTTCATTTAATCACTTAAAAATAAGTACGATGAGATCAATGTTTTATCAGAGTCGTTTTCACTCAAAATGTTAATTCTCTTTAGTAACTCCTAGCGCTTATCTAGAACCCGTACTCAACGCTAAAAATAAGGAGTTACAAACTTTGTGCAATTCTAGAGCTCCCTTCTCAACACTAATGCTAGGATGTATTTTTGGGATACACCTATGGATACAATGGCCAGAAATCTGATAATCCACAGCTTATTCTTAACATGAACTTGGAAGTATTTAGGGCTTAATCCCAACACTTTCAATTTTATCTTTTCATGTGCTTCAGAGCTTCATACTCAACACAAAGTTTTCATAACTCATGTGTTGCATAGATTCTCTCTCAACAAAAATATAAACACTCATATTCTCTAGAGATTCTCGCTCAACACAACATCAAATACCCATGTTCTCCAAAGCTCTGCGCTCAGCACAAGACATCTCATCAATTATGTGCTTCAGGGTTCACCCCCAACACTTGAAATCATATATAAAACATATGCAATTGGATTTTTCACAATATATCAAAAAAATCGTCATGTTCGTGTGCAGTGGGGTCTTAGTACCAATATACCAATTAAAAAATCAAATTAACATCATAAGAAATGGGGCTTATGCCCATAAGTTTTAGGTCAAAATTCGGTATATTACAATGCTAAAACAAAATTCACATTATTCTCCTTATTCATAAAAAGTATATGCCAAATACAAATTAACAATGTGCCCCTTATAAAAAAAAAGGTGACATTCCAAAATGAAACTCGCAATATTACCTTTGTAAAATAAAATGTGATATGCAAGAACCAAATTCACAATATGCCCGTTGTAAAATACCAGAAATTCCAAAGTTAAAACTCTAGAATTTGAAAAAAAACATACTCTTCAAACTTCCTTTTCACACTTTATTTATTTATTTATTTTCATACTTGATCTAAATGATTCATTTGTGGAGATTGAGTGAGTCGATATATATAAATCTCACCCCAAAGTTTCTAGAATCTAAATTAGATGAAAATCAAAAAAAAAATTGTTGTCTCATAAAAGATTATTGGGGTGGAGTCTACTAAAACTCTCCATTGAGAGTTTCAACTAACCATAGGTTTATTTTGTGGTATCAAAACTCTTAATCATGATATTTTACAAACTCTTGGATGAGAAATTTTCTTCACTAAGAATATCTGGTGCAATGAAAATTGACCTCTTTTTTTCATTTTTCAACATCCTCTCAGTTTAAAAAGGTCAAAACCCTACCAAATATCATAATTATCTATCAGATTTTATACGAGTAGATTCCTCTTTGAATCTAGTTTTTCATGATATAAGAATTTATTTATTTTGTATGTACATACCCATGTGATATTTGAACATGTAACCTTCTATTTACAACTTGTCATCTCAATTGCGCATTACCAATTGCTATAACCCCCATGGTTGTATAAGAATTTATGATTTTCATTTAGGATTGTTATTTTTTTATTAATTTTTTTCTAGAATTTATCATTAAGAATTTTATTGAGCTAAAATTTGGTTATAATCAAAATTCAATATCATCAAAATTACAATACCAAGAAAAATAGAAAAAACCTTGCAACATAGTCATTTTCAAAAGGGTATTCACATTAAAAATAATATTCATGTTCACCAACATGTGTCTATATGAACCCATTTTTTAAATGTATTATATTTCAATAAACAATAAAAAAATATTACTGTAGTCTTAAAAATATCAAAATATAGTTTTAATACAAGTGCAATATATGTAGATTCTCAACATGTATTTTTTTCCTAAAATGTGTAGCCATGTCTAAAACACATAATGCTAATGTAAGCCTAAAATTTTAGAGTATAAATGGTTGGTGCCCGTAACGTTTTCCTAATATATGTCCATAAAATAAAATAAAAAATACAAGTATGAAGTGTAATGTCCCTAAAATATACACTAATAAGTTTTAGTAAGGTGTAATGTCTCCAAAATTCAAAAAAAAATTGTAGGCTAGTTAAATGCTACCTATCATGGACATTAGTTTATCTTTTGTGGAATATGTATGTCATTGTTTACTAGATCTAATTGTCATAAGTTTTCCTCCCCTCTTTATGTATTTTCCTATGTACCGTTGATATCGTTATGTACTATGGTTAAGTTACTCGGATTTGTTATATGATTACTATGCTAGTGTTTACTATTAACATACATTTACAAATACTAGTTCAGTTATGTCTTACTTCCTATTTATCTGTTTGGTACTTCGTTTATAGTTTTATTTATTAAAAGTTTTGACTTTCCTTTAACTATCAAGGGGTGGAGTGGCAGGGTTTTTATCCCTTGAGGGACCACTTAGAGAGGTAAAAGAGTTGCTCCTGCTTTTACGGGGTTTACTTAGTTCATTGTGAACTAATGCAAACTTCTACTTGTGTGCAAGTTACTTTATTGACGAAATATATCTATGACAGTGAAACGTAACATCCTACTTTATGATAACTATGATACACTATCCTATTTATACTGAGGATAAGAGGACTGAAGTCCTTACCTAGTTGTTCCTACTTTCTATGTTTATGTATAGTTAATAGTATGGGGTTTAAATCATTACAGTTGTCATTATTGTTATGCTTAACGTTATACAACCTTATCCATTTGATAATCAGTTTATAACATGTAATGTTTAAGGTGTAGATCCTATGGTTTAAGGCTTAATTGATATGTCATGGAAAATTTTTGTGATAAGTCCTTGGAAAAACTATGGGTTATCTATAAACCTTTTATACCATATTTCATATGCCATAAAACTATGGCTTAACGATGCAAAGGAGGGTTTTGATAAGGGTTTAGTGCTAGGATGGTGGACCATATGATTTCTATGTGGGATTGACTATGGATATGTGGGTATCAATCTCGTTGATAGTGGAGACCAGGCTAGCACATTTATGGCTCATTGGAAAGTGTGGTAAAAGAGCCTCAAATGTTGGTATGGTCATTTGTTTGATTCATTTAGATCTTCTGGTTGTCTGTGTGGTTTTGGCTCTTGGGTGTTTATGATGCATGGAGTAACAACTTTTCCTACATTGACAAGTATGTTCTCAACATGGTTTTGCAGCGCGATTTAGTTTGTTTGCTTCATTTGAGGTTCAACATAGTCCTCATAGCTCTATGTGTTTGGTTTGCAGGTGATAAGGGTGGCTCAGACTCATGGCTTGATGGTGGCTTTATGGATTGTCTACGCAACCTTTTAAGTGGGTAAGCCATGTGAAATACATAGGCCCTTACCTCTGTGCATATGTGTGAAAGAGTGTTGCAATCTAGTTTGTGAGGGTTTAATCTCTATGTAATTTTGGTAAATAAACTTTGATAATTGGTTTGGGGCCTTTGTATGCTTTTGGACATCTGAGAGATGCGAGTGTATTTATCTTTTCCCATGAAGTTTTAAGTGTAATACTTTGGGTGAGTGGTTTCTGTCCAAACGAAGGATCAGCTCTCTAAATAATTTTGGTTTGTAATTCAATCATATGGTTTGACATTTTAATGGAATAGTTATATGATTGAATTTTTATGATGTGAAAACTATGGCATGACAATGCCATTTCTTGCAATGGCACTATGGGAATCTTGACTGTGTGCATTTTACTTCATAATCATTATATTTGTCGAATGTGTGGTTTATTATCGTGGCTAGGGTTTGTTATTATTAGGTCCATGAGTTTATCTCGTCCCTTATATGAAATATGCTGCCTGCACATATGATTTTTTATGTTTTAGTAACATGGTGACTATATATGCATTGGCAGTAGGGTTTAATCATCCTTCTCGGCATTATATTCATTGGGTATGATTTAATGTGTATTTAAATATGCGACTGTAGAGAGGTATAAAGTTGGGGTTTATAGTCACGATCTTTTGGAAGCTATGACTCATCCCTTAGTGAATACGCAACCGATGAATATAGTGTTTGAATTATTTCTCTTTGTATTTTGGTTCTGCTAACATATCACAAATTTGGTTTTATGTTACATTCCCTTTCTACCTCGAGCCAAAAACATACTGTAAGTAAAATGGCACTCTAAGTACCCCTCCTAACCTTATGAAAAATTATGAATTTGATTGATAGTGTTAAGAGACTGGAAAATTGACGCAACTAAGAATTATTGGGGACGAATCCACTAGGGGGAGAGGTTGATGTATAAACAAATCCTAGGGAATTTAGTAATGATGACCATGTTTCATCATGATGTCTTTCGTAATTTAAAGAGAATAAATTTGTTGTTGTCCACCTCATAACCTAAAAACTAGTTCAGCTTCAGGGAAGGATCTCTACTGAACTATATACATGGCGATGCATGATTTAAACAAGATGAAAAGAGAGTTAAATAATTGCTTATGGAAATGGGAGAAACCATTAATAGATTTAATAACACACAATAGTTATCCTAAAATATTAAGCAAGATAGTCCCTTGCCCTAAAAGGTTATACTCTATAGATAAATGTATTTTTATAAGTACTTATCTACTTGATTTATAAAGTTGCAAAATTTCCATTATTACAGAATAATGGGGAGCAAAAGAAAAGAAGTAATATGAAGAACCAAATTGTTATTTTTTTGGGGGGGAATGTATATGATTAAACAACGAACAAACTTTTACCTTTAGCGAAACAAATACTATATATATATATGAAATATTTCATTAAGGAAGGCATTGTATATATACATTAACTTTACCAATGCATATATTTCTTGGAATCAACACTTATGATCATAGAGAGAGATCACGAGAGACTGTGCACTCACTATGGCGGTTTTGACACAAAAATAGGGCTATCTGCCCCTACTGACTCGGTGTAATCAGTGACTACTGGTAATAAAGGCATGGGTCACTTGGAGAGATAAAAAACTCCTTATTTTAGGGGGACGTTTGACAGAATTTGTGGGAAACAAATCTTGACATTGTG
Organism: Pseudotsuga menziesii; assembly: GCA_001517045.1. Taxonomy (NCBI): domain Eukaryota; kingdom Viridiplantae; phylum Streptophyta; class Pinopsida; order Pinales; family Pinaceae; genus Pseudotsuga; species Pseudotsuga menziesii. Next base: position 99,009 of record LPNX010845696.1, read on the forward strand.
ATTATACCAAAGGATAATCTGAGCAAGGAGGATTTTGAGGGGAGCTTAGTGTTGTTGATAGATCTCGGTGGTTTTGATAAGAGCTATGCACTTTTTTATTGAAGCGTTGTGTGTATTTAATGAGGGAGATCTGCGTATTTTAGGGAAGCTCTTCCTGTAGATAGGGAGCTTAGCATTTTTTATGGAGCTCCATATTTTGATAGGGCTCGACGGTTCTATTAGAGCTCCGTGTTTTGTTAGAAGCTGTGTATTTGAGGAGGGGTATCTCTCGGTATTAGGGGGGGGATTTTGGCGGCATGTGATCTATTGATACACCCTTTTATTCAACACATGGAGACCTAACTTGGGGGATGAGTTTTATGTGTGTGGAGTAGCCGTGTTGATTGAGCTACCTACGATTGCATGTGTTGGGATCTATTGTCGCATAAACTAGTCTGTGTTCCTTGATACCAAGAGGCTTTGATGGGTTTGAGAAAATGAAGAGAAATATTGGTTATTTTCCCTATTCCTACATCATTTAAGATGTTGGGAGATCTTGGCCTCCATGTGGTTTGGGCATTTTGGCCAGTATTATTTAATGGCATTTGGGTATTTTTCTTATTGATTTTTCCTGTAGGGTTGAACGCGTTTTCCCGGAATGAGGGGGGCGTTTGAAGTAAGGATCCATGAGGCACACCTTTATGTTTCATTTTTGAGAGAACTGCAACTTAAGGGGTTTTATTTTGGCTCGTGTTGGATCTATGGATGCGGCTCCATTGGTTGTTGCATCTCTAGGTCTAGGTATTGTGTATTGCGTGGGATCCATTTTTATGCATGGATTTGATTACTATGTGAGTTCCATTGTTGCCTACGTTTACTAAGACCTAGAAAATGTACCTCGATGTCTGCGTTGTGATTTTCTTATCTTATACCTAATTTGGTGATAGGATCTAGAGTATTTGAGCTCCTGCGATGAAGATCTGAAGCATGTAAACTAAGTGGGATGATTTATTGGTTACTTCATCAGATCCACTTTGTGATATCCCTGCATTTTTTACTTAATGCATGTTTGGATTTGGAGTTTTTCCTGACCATTGATAGAGGGTGAATATGGTATATATATGTTTCCTTGCGAGTTGGATAAATGATGGACATGAAAACTTTTGCCTGGGAATGATAATTGTTTCTTCGGTTCGATAAAAGTTGGAACATGCATTTCGGGTTCCTGTAATTGCTAAGAGATGCAAGTGTTATTGGTATGCACGCAATTGAATAAAGAACTAAAGTATTGGTGTTCATACCTGCATGTTTTATATAGAATATATGTATTTGTTTCCTGCACGAAAAGATATAGAACATATATTTGTTCTTGCGTGTCAAAGAGGATCTGAAATGATTGAGTTGCCTGCGATTTGACAAACATTGAGTATGACTTGGTTTCCTGTAGTCTGTTATTGTGTTTGGATCTACTTTGATTACTGCATTTTATGTGAAGAATCATGAGGCATCCATGTCTGGGTTGTTGTGAAGAGACCAAGAGGAAATTTATCTGTGCCGATTTGATTGTCCATCATATTCTTGCGTTCTTATAAACCCTAAGCTTGTATTTTATTATGGGTCTGAGCATTTGTTCTAAAGCCTACGAAACCATTATTTATTTGGTTAAATATTGTTGTCACCTTCTATTTACCAAATGGAGTCGACCAATGAATTAGATACCATCCTTTTTAGAGGCTGGGACACGCATTTTGTTACTGGCATTAATAAGAGATGCAAGAGTGAACTCTATTGGAAGATGAGATTGAAAGATATTGGAAAGGGTTCCTTTGGTATACCTTTGTCGTAGTGGATTTGTCGCGCAGCTTGGGAGTGGCTCTAGGAAGGACAACTTACGCCAGATGGATCCAATGGTTGGGAGGAAGGTCACAGTTAAGTTTCGAGTTGTTTGAGTCGGCTTGACTAGTTTGCTTAAATAAGTGTTGTATGCTTGATTGTTTGCTTAAGAAAAGTGGCATGTTATGTTCCATGAACAATCAATATGGTTATGTAATACTTGTAGTCTGAGTCATGCTTAACATATTATTGATGATAATGTTTCTCAAATCTCTTATGAACTCATCTGTTCAACCACAACCTGTGGTTGCAGAGGATGTGTCGCAAGGGAAAAATGGAAAACTAGTCTACCTATGACGATAGTATGGTGGATATCAATTATAGGGCTTATGCATATATGAATATGTAATTTGATTTGTCATAAAGGTATATTTTATATATTCATTTCAATGTAACTATCTAACCATGTATTTTACTAGACAACCGTCTTGGAAATTCATGTTTGCAGATTTCCTATGAAATTGGGAACATTATAAGATCCGTGTTACCGAATGTGATAACCTTGACTAAACAACAAGATGTGTTAGTATGGTTTAATTCAAAGAACAATTCAGTGACCAATATACTGCATATGTCTTATCTGTGATTTTTGTATTCATTGTTATTTAATGGAAATACTAAGAATCTCCTAATACATGTGTGTGTAACTTGAAGGTTGGATAGTATCTCAAAGACTTACTCAGATTACTCATCCAAGGGAGGGGTAAGAACCATCGTGCGAACTTAAGGTAATATGTATAACGTAACATTTATATTCTTTGATATGCATTTTTTGTTGGGTTTAGTTAGTGAAGTGTTATTTACAGGCAAGAGAAACAACAACCTTGATTTCCTATCTATAGAATGAGGATTCTTTATGATATTAGTGATAGCGAAGATTTACGCTCGCTTATGTCGGATTCATTGAAGTATTCCTATGAATTAAAAGGATACATAAGATGTATTTTAGGAATGTTTGCATTTATAATCTAATAATTCATGAAATTGGTTAAGGTCAATAACCAATGATTTTAACCCATTTGGATGAGGCATAACTTATGAGGAAGAAAATTTCTATACTCTGCACCGATCTATCTGGTGTATGGGTATGTTACATATAGTATCATAGTCGAGGTTGCAGCACTCGGGAAAATTTCTAGAAAGACGCTTATAAGAAATAATACTTGGAAAAGGTATATGCACTACAAGTGAATTCGTTACTATGAGGTAATATTGGCTATCTATTGATAAATAGAAAAACATGTGTATTGGAACCAGGGTGAAATATGGAATTAAATAGGGTTGGATTTTGAATTATATGTTGTTGTGGATGTTGATGTTAGTAGTACATGCATCTATATGGTTATATTGCAGGTTGACGACCTAAAAACCCTTGAGTAAATCCCATTACTCTAAAAAATTTAGGGAATGGGTTAAAGAACAATTTTTTTTTATTATGTTCATAAAGAAGGGAAATAAAGGAATGAGAACCTGAAGAAGAAATAAGGACAAGGCCAGACGAGAGGTAACACCGAGGATAGTGTTAACTCTAAGGGGGAAAGGATGTAACATCCATTGTCTACCTCGACCCAAAAACACATACTGTAAGTTAAATGGCACTATAAGTACCCCTCCTAACCTTATGAAAAAATATGAATTTGATTGATAGTGTTAGGATACTGGAAACTTGACGTGACTAAGAACGATTGGGGACGAATACACTAGAGGGAGAGGTTGATGGCTAAACAAAGCCTAGGGAATTCAGTAATGATGACCATGTTTCGTCATGATGTCTTTCGTAATTTAAAGAATAAATTTGTTGATGTCCACCTAATAACCTAGAAACTAGTTCATCTTCACGAAAGGATCACAACTGAACTATATACGTCGTGATTCATGATTTACACAAGATGAAAAGCAAGTTAAATAATTTCTTAAGGACATGGGAGAAACTATTCATAGATTTAATAACACACAATAGTTATCCTAAAATATTAAGCAAGATAATCCATTTCCCTAAAAGGTTATACTCTATAGATAAATGTATTTTTATAAGTACTTATCTACTTGATTTAACAAGTTGTGAAATGTCCATTATTAAACAATAATGGGGAGAAAAAGAAAAGAAGTTATATGAAGAACCAAATTTCTATTTTCATTTTGGGAATGCATATGATTAAATAATGAACATACTTTTACCTTTAGAAAAAAAAATACTATATATATATGAAATATTTCATTAAGGGAGGCATTGCGCACACACACACACACACACACACACATACATTAAAGATACAAAGGAATATATTTTCTTGGAATCGACACTTATTATCATAGAGAGAGATCGCGAGAGACTGTGCACTCAGTATGGTGGTTTTGACACAAAAATAGGGCTATCTACCCCTGTTGAGTCGGTGTAATTATTGACTATCGAGAATAAAGGGATGGGTCACTTGGAGAGAGAACGAACTCCTTCTTTTAGGGGGACGTTAGACATAATTTGTTGGAAAAACATCTTGACATTATGATTATACCAAAGGATAATCTGAGCAAGGAGGATTTTGAGGGGAGCTTTATGTTGTTGATAGAGCTCGACAATTTTGATCAGAGCTATCCATTTTTTATTGAAGCGTTTTGTGTAATTTATGAGGGATATATGTGTATTTTAGGGAAGCTCTGTGTGTAGATAGGGAGCTCGGTGTTTTTGATGGATCTCTGTATTTTGATAGCGCTCGGCGGTTTTCTTAGAGCTCGATGCTTTGTGAGAAGTTGTGTATTTGAGGATGAGGATCTGTCAGTATTAGGGGGGGCGTTTTGACTGCATGTGATCTATTGATACACTCTTTTATTTGATGCGTGGAGACCTGAATTGGGGGATGAGGTTACTATGTGTGGAGTGTTAGGTCATGTTTTTGTTTCCCATTGTTTCTGATACTATTATTTATATTTTGAAGCTTGCTTTACTTTTTGTTTCTAGAAAATTTTGTTGATAGGGATAATATTAATCTTACCCTTTAACTCTCATGATTTTTTATTTCTTAGCTTATTTTTACAAGTTTTGCTTTGGTTTTATAATCAAGGGGCTTATATAACACATATATGGATTTAAAAAGTCTAAAAATAGCATAAAAGTTAAATTGAGACTCCTAAACCAAGTTCAAACTCTTATCATTAGCTAAATATTTTGAAAATCATTAACATGGACTTTCTTGTAGCACAATACAAAAATAGATGCATAGAGGCGCTACAAGAAAGTCGCGCAGGCTAAAATCATCATTTTTTGGTTCAATTTCTTCGAGATTCTCACACCTGAGATGTCAATCACATTGTGTGATGGATTTGATACGTGTCTTCTACAACTTAATCACTAAAACAGGTGGAATATTATCATGAGGGCGAAACCGTGGTGGTCGCTTGCAGAAGCACATATAATAATGATAACAGAGTATAATGAGGCAAAGGTGTATGGAATTATGTTTTTATTTGAAGTGCACGAAGAGTAAGTGAAGATCGTGGCAAGAAATCAGTGCTTGATAATCGGAATTTTGAAACTGAGTGAAAATTAGGGCTTTCAGGAGCGGTTGGCTGGAGTGGTCTAAGCGGTCAGAGAAAGGTGGAGCATGCAATTCGAAACCTGACAATTGAGATAACCATATTCCATCATTCGAATTGGTCATTTTAATAGGTAGTCCACGTGCCATTACCAGGGTTTTTTAATTTGGGCTTTTTCTGAACAAATGACTAATGACAGATTTGAAGGCAGAATAGTAGTTTTAGACCTAATCCATGTTAAATGAAGAATTATTAATCAATGCATTTAAAGTATTCATCATATAAACAGGAGAATTCAGAGTAGAGCCTTTTGGATGTCCCTATACTGTATTCTATGTCAATTTGTTAAGATTTGAAGACAGTCAAACTATGGTGTATTGATAGAAGTTGTTTAACCATAGTTCAAAATGAAAAAGAGTGGACAGACTAATAGGGAAGAACCCTCAGACTTAAGCTGGGTGAAGAATTTTCCAGATTGTGCACAGTTGTTTGCATATGCAGGATGGATAATGTTCTTTGAAAAGATTGAAGGTTATCATTTAGAGGTGTCTTACAAATTTGCTCAATGTTTTAATAGCTAAAGCAACAGGGATTCTAGATGAGGGAGAGTTCTGGTTCAAAAAGGTTCATTTCACCTTTAATGATCAAAGGTACTTGCTTCTTGGTGTAGTTGCAGACTGGGGAAAAGGTGTTCCAATTCAAAACTTTAAACCTGAGTGGATTGAGCCTATTAAAGTCTTGCAGAGCTATGTCACCTGTGAAGGTAGATTTGCCTTTGTTTTCAAATATCACTTTAGGTTCCTCCAACATCTCAGTAATGAGTCTAAAATGAACCTACCTTTCTTCTTTTTGAAAATATTATAGAAGATGTCATGTAGGGTGAGAGAGCACCAAGATCATACAAAGAAATCAATTTTCCACCATGGACTCATTAAGCTCATCAAAAGTATTGTATTGCAGAAAAGGGAAAAGGCTTGGGACCATTTCATTTTTTGGTCAGGTTTCAAGATTGATCAGAGGAACAGTCTCAGAGAAGACAATTAGATAAAGGTCAAACTCTGATTAAGAAGCTTAGAAAAAAGGTAACAATTAAGGGTGAAGAAAATGATAAACCATGAGAAGCTTTAAATCAGGAAAATAAAAACTTTGAATTGGGACAACGAGATAATAGTAAGGAAAGCAATATTTTATAGTCAGAAATGAAAGACGCTGAGCCTGTTGTAGAATTTTTACCTGCAGAATCAATTCAAGATGTAAAAGAAGATATTGAGGAGTAGAAGAAAATCCCTATTACAGTACTATCAGAGGAGGATGAAAAATACTTATTTAATGAGGCTAGAATTCCTGTTGCTAATGAAGCTAGGGTTTCTGCAGAGCAATAAATTCACATTCATTGTGATGAAGAAACAGTGTCAAGAAGGAAGAAAATGAAGGTTGTTGAATTTGCCTCAATAAATCATCAAGGAAAGGCTCTGAATATGTTGGCAGAGATTGCAGCAGTCTGGAGACCTAAGACAAGGCCGAAGAACAAACTTAGGTTAAACATGAAAAAGCTACTGAATCCCAAATTGGCTAAAGAAAAGGTTATAGTAATAGAGGATTCATCATCTGAAGTGAAAGTGGATGATAGTGAAGATGGCAATAAAGGTAGAAAGCCAATAGAATCAAAAGGAAAATCTGTCATGACTGATACTAAGATCTCTGATATATTTATGGAGATTTGAAATCAAATGTTTCAAGAACAGCAACAAAGTGAGGTAAAGAGTTCTCGTTTAGAGAAGAAGGAGATGGTTGAAGAAGAAGTTCATTGCAGTGTTGAAAATGAAGAACATCCAAAGCTTCATGTAACCTCCACAAACTTTATGAAAGAAGATGAAGAAATCTATAAGAAACTAAAAATCTCATGGACACCAGAAGGGATGCAGACAATATCATGAGATAAATGTCTTGATTCTGAAAAAGAAAACCTATAAAGAAGCATTAAGAAATATAAGTATCAAATTGAGTATATGCACGAAACTAATGATGGATTAGTTACTGCAAAGAGGAGACTTAAAGAAGATTTGGAGGAAGTTAACAGTCATTACGAGGAGTTGATTACAGTTTCAAGACAAGCACTTAAAAGGAAAAGGCAAACAGAAAATCAGTTCACAGAGTTAAAGAAAAGCATATAGGAGCTGCAACAACATAATGAGGAGCTAACAATGAGGATTGCAGATTTAGAGACAGATCAATTGAAGGTGAGAAGGAAAGCTCAAGCCTTAGAAGGAATTGCTTTACAAGCTAAAGCAACTAAAGATTTGTAAAGTTAGTCAAGAAAGTCAGTCATTAGTTAAGTTTGGAAAGTTATTTTATTTTTGTATAAAGATAATTTAGATTGAGCTATTCGATAGATAGTCCAAAAACAGTTAGGGTTTAGTTATTCAACTGATTTTGAAGAAAAGGATAAATGTAAGTTTGAAAGAAGACAAATGGTTCTATTTTTTTTTTCCTGACAAGGGGAGGCTATCAAGCTTTGTTTATGAGCTAAGTAAAGACTCTTATGTGTTTTTTGAGGACTGAACTATGAATCATTTCCTGTTTAATTTTTTTATGCTTGAAATGCTTGCTAACTATGGGTGAAACTCAGTATTGTGTTTTCTGTTGGATTATGGTTTATATGTTATGCATCTCAGTCATTCAAATGCTCATGATTTAGTGTTTACTTTGGTTTTATGAATGTTTTCCCTCTTGTCTTCAAACTACTCAACCAAAAAACCTTGAAAACCCTAGAAAACTGTATTTTATTTTATTGTGATTATTGAGATTGTGTTGGCTTGTTCTCTTTTAGTCTGGGAACATTTTTTGGCACTAACATCTTTGGTGCCATTGCCGGGGAACGAAGTTGAAAACCTATTTTTCCTGGGATACTTATCATTTCACTGGTTTTTGGAAGGTGAACTTAAACTAGAAAATTTAGAAGACTACTTTTCACCAGTTTTTCACAGTGGCTACTAAGGGAGTTGGAACAAGAAATAGACCTAGTTCACCTTTATAGCTGGGTGTTTTAGACCCAAAACAGATATTGAAAACAGCTAGGAAAATCAGAAGGTCTCAGTCATCACCAGCCTTATGTAACCCTGATTAGTTAGATATTTCATCACCTTTATCTGTTTCGATGGGTGAAGAACAAAATTCACCTTGTTTGAAGCCTATAATTCCTATCAGTAATTTTCAAGTTTTCACTGATCCTCAATCCTTCAAGAAATAAAAGACGATATCTTCTGGTAAAATTCCTCTATTTCATCTAAAAGTTGGTAAAACTCCATTTCAGCCAAGTTCCAATCAAGTCTTTCCATCATCAAAACCAATCAACTTAAAAATGGCAGCCCAAAATCAACCATTAGATATGATGAACCGAATGGTTGCAGCTAGGTATGCACCTTTGTTTTTGCCTCAGCCTTTGAATGCACTTACTGGATGTGATTACCAAAAATACCTGCCTAGGTTTAATGGAAAAAGTGAAACTACAGCTGAGGAGCATTAGGAGGCTTTCCTCAGTTATGCTGATAATCAAAATATTGAGGCTAAGGATGTATGGATGAGGATGTTTGTACAGATTCTTGATGGAGATGTCAGAAAATGGTTCAGGGAGTTGCCTGAAAATTATATCACTATCATAGAAGAGCTTCAGTACCTTTTCATGAGACAATGGGGTGACACCGACGATCATACATATTATATAACCGAGTTTGGAGCCCTTAGGAAAAAGAAGGATGAAACCATAGCTGATTTTTCGAAGAGATTCAATAAAATGTAAGGTAGAATTCATGTAGAGATAAAACCTTTAGAAACATCTACAAAACTCACATACACCAATGCTTTTGATCATGAATTTTCCCTACTTCTAACAGAAAGAAGACCTGTTACTTTACTGAACATGCAGGATGCAACATTAGAAGTGGAGTCTAATATATTAGCTTCTAATATATTGAAGGGAAATACAACTCAACAGATATATGACAGGAAGGGTAAGAAGGAGGCAGCTCTAGGGGTTTCAACATCCCATTCCGCAGAAGGTAAAATTGATGAGATGGCCAAGCTAGTTAAGATCTTGACTGCAAAATTAAACAATTTCGAATTAGAAAAGAATTCAAACAAACATGTTCAAGAAGGTGAGAGAAACCCTAATAATCAAAACCAATTTAGAAGATAGTTTTCACCTCGTTTCATACCTATAGAAAGACGAAACAATGATATACAACGAGAAAGGACAGAAACTGAGGATCAAATAATACCACCCCTACTTCAAAATAATATCATTGATGAAGAATAAATTGAAGAGGAAGTGTTCTTTGAAGATACAGACCAGGATATGAATTATTTTGGAGAGCGGTTAACTGAGGGTTTTGTCACTGAAAACGAGTTTTAAACTCAAAATATTATGATGTTGATATATTTGAAACAGAAAATGATTTAAATTTTGAAGTGACTGTTGTAACTGTTGATGCATATCAGACTGAGCCAAAGAAAACTTTGAATTTGAGGTCAGGTCCAAAGCAAGTAGTTCAAAATCCAAAGAAAAAGGTAGTTGTACCTACTAAATAGCATTTTGATCATATGTTAGAGAAAAAAGAAATTGAGGATAAACAAAAGAAGAATGTGGATGTTGAAGAAGTAAACAAAAGTGTGCACAATTTTAATCTAGAAAATGAATTAGGCAAAATTAAGATTCTTATGCCTTTTACTGAGTTAATGAAAAATCCTTCTTACAAAGCTTCAGTTCTTAAAATGATTGGTTCAGCAAACAGTCAGTCTCTTTCTAATACAGTGAATTTACAAGAATAAAGTCCTAAAATCTTTATTGGATCAGCTTTAGCTGAAAAAACTGAGAATGAAGCTAGTGCATCACCTCCTTTTTACATCACACTGACTATTCATGAACAGATGATACATAATTGTCTTTTGGATTCAGAAGCATCACACAACCTAATGCCAAAGGCCGTCATGGAGGCTCTAGGTTTGAGTATAACAAAACCCTATCATGATTTGTATGCTTTTGATTCACGAGCTGTAAAATGTTTAGGAGTGATTAAAAATATGGTTGTCAGTTTGGCTCAGCTACTCATGAAGAGTGTGATTATGGATGTGGTAGTAGAAGACATTACACCTAAATTTGGACTGCTCCTCTCTAGATATTGGGCAAAGAAAGTTGGTGGGACTCTACAAATGGATTTAACATATGCCACTATACCTATGTTTGGAGGAGAAAACAGAACGTTATACAAAGAATTGCAATTTGCCTATATTGTGATAGATGACAAGAACCCAACAAATCATCCCTTGTATGTTGTTGACAAGGATTTGGGTACTTGTATGTTACATTTTAGTGATGATGGAAATACTGTTGGTTTGTTACAGGTTGAAAAACAAAAGCCAGTTAAATGCATTAGGGAACAAGAACATGAACTTTGGCAATTATACTTTGATGGATCTTCTTGTAAGGAAGGTGCTGGAGCAGGGGTTCTTTTAATATCTCCTGGTGGTGAATCAGTAAAGCTAATGTATAAATTAGAATTTATTACCACCAATAATACTGTAGAATATGAATCTTTGTTGTTAGGTTTGAAAGCTGCAAAATATTTAGGCATTCAGCAGATTTCTGTATATGGCGACTCCAAGTTGGTTGTTCAGCAGGTGAGGAACAACTATCAAGTGAAATAAGATTTGCTGAAAGCTTATCGTAATGAAGTATGGGATATGATAGACAATTATTTTGTGGATTTTAACATTACCTATATTCCTAGGGACCATAACCAAATTGTTGATTCTTTGGCCTTAGCAACCACACATTTTAGAATCCCCAAAACAACACAACTAAAGTATCCTATTGAGGTTAGGTACAGACCTTCTGTGCCTGATAACATAAGGCAGTGGAAAGTTTTTGAAGATGTCATTGAAATAAAAATACTTTTAGAGCTGACAGGTGATTTTTCCTATTGTTTGATTGATCAAGAAGAAGATGATGAGGTTGAAGATTTTGAAGATATTATTGAAAATGAGATATTCCGTGACTTGGGGTACTAACCTTTAAAAAGGGAGTGTGGAGGGGACTAACGGTGAAAATATCAATAGTTGACTCCACTACCCCCTTTAAAAGTAGTGGAGAAGACTAAATGGTGAAAAATCCAACTGTTCACTTCTTCAAAACAAAGGGGAGATGAGTAAATGGTGAAATGCCCAAAGACACTAGAAATAAGATAGGGTTTACCAACAGAAGAATTAGTACATTATTAAGTTATCGGATTTCCTGAATTGTTGCCCAAGGTTTTCCCTTCTACTAAGTTCTCTTCCACCTTAAAAAGGAAAGGAAGGGATGGGAGTAAATGGTGAACAATTCCACATCTGCATGCCCTAGATAGAGGCAAGCGTTACCTAGACAAGTATTAGTTCATTGAGTTATTGGATTACTTGAATTTTTGTCCATATTTTTCTCTTCTAACAAGAGAGTTGACAACTTTCCACTTGTTTGTGGACATTCTAAAATCATGGATCTCTCAAATTCATATCCTACTACTTCCCTACCTCCACAACATGTAGGTTTTGTATTGTAGTAACTGTATCTCCATAAAAGATATGAACTCATCTCAACTTGACGACTTGTAATTTGAGTTTGTTACTTGGAATGACTTTTCTTGACTCCATGGAACAATAAAATCATGTTAATTTTGACATTTTCATGAAATATAAAAGAAATAACAAGCAGCGACACAGACAATGCCATATTTAGAATCTAGATAGAATGCTTTTTTATCTTCATTTTCTCAGTCCAGACTAAAGTATTCTATGAAGATATTTGTTTGTTGAGTTTTTCGTAGAACTAAATTAGTCTTTATGATTTATCTATTGAAAGGTCTTGTCAATTTTCACTTTCAGAACTATCTTATGAATCCATCTAAGAGATTATCATTTATGGTAGTCATACAAATTAAATGGTTTGGTAATATATGAATAGTGACAATTTACAACTGACTGCTTATTATCACCATCTAAATTCTCTACCAACTTGTCTTTCTCACTGACGGTAATAAACTCGATTGGTTGGTTTGATTAATATATTACAATCAAGGAAGTCACTTTTGTCCATTTAGAATTGTTGAATAAATTTAGACTGTTTCTATGAGTCTATTTCGGGGAAATCAGATGAAATATGTTATATTACTATTCTCAATGATATTGGAGAATTTTTCTTATATACATCTAGACATTTATTGAGATATATGTTTAAACATTGAAGTTCAACTATTATTATGTGGTTGATCACAATCATTTGCAGTCTATTCTAGGTTATTCCATTAAAATATACATTCTTTTTCTTCTTTATAGAGAGTAAATCTTTGTTTTATGCTTAGATCTTGTTTCTTGTCCAAAATCCTTTTTTCATTCTGTTTATACTTTATACTTTATTGTTCTTTCTATCTAAATTGTCCTTCTCCTAGCCTGGGCTATTGAAAACATCTTGTAGTTACTGTTCAGCTAGATTTTCCTTCTGACCTTATAATTGCCACTGTATGTGTACTATTAGGAGATGTTGTACTAACTGTCCAATGAGAAGATGCTTTTAAGCCCTACTCATTCTTATCCTTTTGAATTTGGGACTGTAGTTAGCACAGTTGGATTCAATTATGTGATATTCTTTTTTGTAATGGTGAACATATTTTCTAATCCATTGGACTGGAGACCCGTGAACCCCAACTCTGCATTATTGTAGAAAAGTCCACTTTATTGTGTGGGTTGTCAAACTTGAACAAATCTCACACAGGAGCATGGCTCATTAGGTGATGATATCATGTCTTAACCACATCCAAACAGACCAATTACATGATAGTTAAAAATTAATATAATAGAGTTTGGGAATAGTGCTGTGTTTTCAAAATGACTTTTTTCTTGCTTCCATGACAAAATAAATCTTCATATCCTAAACCACTTCCAACTTCTAAAATCTAATCCACTCATTGCATCAGTCATTTCTTCTCCATGTTTACTAGAGGTTCTAGAATACAACAAGAAGCAGTCCAATCCTTTTCTATAGTAGTTATCAGAGTTCTTGATACTTAGCATGTGTTCCATAGAATCTGGAATCTAGAGTAAAGGTTTGTGCTTTATCCAAAACATTGCTTTTGGCTTTGTCAATCTTGAACTTGGTTTTGAGCTCATTTGAGATGAATTTTCTTTCAAGCTGCACATCATAGAGATTCATAGTAGTATCACTACCTCTTTTATATATCTTTGGGAATTATAATTGAGGTTCTTAACACTTATCCATCACATGATCACTTCAATGACCACCTTTTCTCATTTACTGCCAAACTTGATAATAAACACCCAAATAAACACAAAGGGAGGCTTGCATGTTTTAAAATTCAGTCTAGAATACGTCAGATTGTTACTAAACTAAAGAAAACTTCATAAGCAAGCACTTTTTGAGAGATCAAAGTAGAAATTGGCATCAATGTCATCTATTCCCAATTTTCATTGAGGAAGGAGGTTCCAGTTACAATTAAAAACAACTACCAAAGTTCTCTATCCTCAAAATGATTAATGGAACAATTGTTCATATTCCCTCTGCTAAAGAGGTTCGCAAACCATGTTTTGTTTCATATCTAGCATCATGTATGGGGAATTTTCCCTAAATTAATCCTTTAAGTTCTTATTATTGGTATATAATGGCACATATGAGTTCAAAATTTTTGATCTAGCATTTCCATGGAAATGATGGATGCATATCAATGCATTTACTAATTACTTGTTAGTTGTTTTGGTCTTCTGTCCATCTTAATTTGTATTTTATGGATTATGGTGTGGGTTTGTATTTTCTGAATTGGAAGATGAAGAAAATATATGGGATATTTATTTCAATTCTCTCTAGTTGTTTGAAAAGTAGATTGGCCATCAAGGGCTTGCAACTATGTGTTTTTCAACCTTTATGATTTCCTTTTCCAGCTTTTTTTTTTCCATCGAGCCTTTTAGCCATTTCATGTTGATGATGCTTAGAATTACTTATGATTTTGCTGATGATTCGTATTGTTTATATTGAAAATTTAGTAAACTTTTGAATAGTATATTATTATACAATTAATGGGTGTTGTCAAATTGACCAAGCTTTTTATGATGTCCTTCAGAATTGGGTTTCCAAAAAGTTCATGAGTGGATGGTAAGAACATTGTTATCTTATCTGGTGCATTGCACAGAATTGATTTCTATCATTTACTGTTTCTTTGTTGAAATTTCGTTACTTATAACGGGGCCTTGTTTTGTTCTCATTTATATTGGAAGTGTAATCTAGTTGTTTATATCTGCTCAATATGCGAAATGTAACTTTTGCAGTGTGGTTTTATTTCCAGTTGCAATAACTTTCTACATCACATGGTGGTTTATTTAGTTTGTCAATGGATTCTTTAGACCGATATATGTGAGATTGGGCATCAATATCTTTGGTAAGATTCTTGAATTTCTTCTTATTCTCTACCATCTACTTGAGGGTTTTATCCTTTTCTTGTTTGAATGTAATTTTAGACCTGAACTTGTTCTAACAATTAGTTCTAGAATGTTTTTGCTATATTTTTGTGAGGCTAGGATACTCCTTTGCATATTTTTCTGTCTCCCATTATCATCCTATAGAACTGGAAAGGAAGTCAAAAATTGACATATGCAGAAAAATAATAGGATCAGCCATTCATAACTACTCATTAGTGAAATGAACTATAGAATGCATTGGCATTTCCTAGACATTCTTGTACAAGTTTTATATTCATTCACAGAAATAGCAGTAACCTAAGTTTGTATCCTAAATGATAATCTTTTCATGTATGGGAGAGCCTCCTTAACCTCCATTGGCGATGAAGTAACAAGTTGGCTAGAGTCTAGATAGTATTTAAGCAGTATTTAAGAAAACTAATATTTAGGAATATACAAATGCCTTAATGTATGAGATGGCATCTGTCGGCAGCATATTTCTAGGAATATGCCAATGCCTCAATGTATAAGATGGCATTCGATGGTAGCATATTTCTAGGAATATATCCATATTCTTTAATCATGCTAATATGTGTAACTGCAAACTATATCAATGCTTCCATGCACTAATTAATCAATAAATGTTCTAATTGAATTTTTGAGATAAGATAACATAAGAGAATATTATTTTAATTAATGTCCAACAAATGACCATAAAATTAGGTCAATGGGACTAGAAGATACATCCAGTGTGAATACAAGGTGGGGTACAAAAGCAACTCCCAGGTAATTTTGAAACCAAGATAAAGTGCAGCAGAGATAAGTATCTAACTAAGCTAATCACTAGGTCTAACCAACACCAAAATATATACATAAACAACATCATCGATGTGTTGATATAAGGTGAGAGTCTGAGACTGGAAAATTGGACATCTTGATGTTGATCAAGAGAGAGATCAATCGGAGGATTATGTTAAGATCTCCTAGATGTAATGATTGAAGGTGGGGAGAGAGGGAGGGGAAACTAGGCACTGGCTTGCTGGTGGAGTTCTTAGGCACCATGGTGGGATTTGACTATCCTGGGCATGAATATATTGATGTTACAAGAGAAGGATGAGCTAGATTGATGTCTATTCGCCTGGCCTACTTACTAATTCCCAACATTTTAGATTAAGGAGGTTCATGACATATTAATTGGTAGGTTTTCCATTCTTGCATGGTTTTCCTCTTCCATCCCTAATCCGGATGTTTCTCTTTATTCCAACTTTCTATTTCCTTTCAGTGTATATCAACCATATTCTATGTGATTGTGCTGGTCAATTAAGAAAATGAAGAAATCTTAAAATTAGACCTTTAATGGTCATTCTATTGTATTTGATAGGTGTTGGAAAGCTGAACTATCTTTTGGCTTCCATAGTAATGAAATAAGCTTTGGGAATGCTATTCTACACCCACCTTTTCTGTTGGATTATTTAAATAAAATATTATTGCACGCACACATATATATCCTGGTATGGAATATTCACTTTCTTTAGATATTTTCTATTAATTTTGAAGAGATTCAGTTAAAAATTAGAGTTTACATAGAAGAAATTATACTGGAATGTGCAATAATATTTTGTTTTTCATTAGAAAAGTGATATAAATAAAAGGTTTTGATATTTTTGAAGACAAAAATGAAAGAGATAGGGTATAGTCATATCATAGATAGGAGAATAACACAACACACATTTACCATTTGATTTAGATGGTTGTATGTTATTTAAATATATATTTATTTACCATGTTGTAGGTGGATGCAAGAAGCAATGGTCGATATATGAGTTAGTATGCTAGGGATGGGGTTTTGGGGTTTTTGTATCTTGTATTCTGGCCTATTCTGATGGTTGTAGAGTCAATGGTTTTTTTAACTTTGTAGAATCATGAAATTTACATAAATTTCTCCTCCCTAATTAATAGTGGAAATACTCTGGTTATGGTTTTTCTTCATTACTAACTGGTCTCTTTTGTATATGTCTTATTTCCTTGTTTTAGAATTGGATGGGGTCCTTTTAGAACCCTTGATGATCCATTAGAGTGACTAGTTAGTTTTCTATGATTTTCTTGTTTTAGAATTGTATGGTGCCCATTTAGAACTCTTGATACACAAATTTCCTTTTTATTTAGTTATAGAATAAATGAAGTGAAAATTGTTTAATAAGACACTTATACTTTCTGTAGATTTGATCTATTTTTTACACAAATAATTATTAATTATATGTTTCATGTTCTAGATGGAAAGTATTGTAAATCGAGGGAAACTAGTATGAGACGATGTCATTGTTAATATATTATCAAGGCGTCTTGAAAAAAGTGCACTGAAGGGTCAATCAGGATTTATATTTGATGGGTATCCAAGAACAACAAGACAAGTTGTAAGAATTTCCAACCTGTTATTTTGGGTTAATGAATCTCATTGTGGTTTCTCTATTTTGAGTTGTGCACTGTACTACCAATTGGTGTCTATGTCGAATGGTGTCGTGATGACAACATTGTATATTTTATCTAATCCAATTTAGAGTGCAAGATTATGTTCATATAGAGGATGCGTTCAATAGGATTCCTTGGAGTATCCTATCCATTGTATGGAGTCTATGCTAGAAATTTGAAAATGCTTTTCCATAAAAATATTGTGAAAGGTAATTGATTCATGTGTTTATTAGCATAAAGTACCTCACATATGTTTTCCTGAACTGTGCCTTAACTATGTAATGCCTCAGTCAGAACAAATCCATGAAAACCATCTCTTGGATGTATTGCATCTAAGCAATTAAGTTTCCATATGTGATGTGAACTCCATATGTCAATAAGCTTGCAATTTAATATTTTTTATTTTTCTCCTCCTAGTTTTGCCCCCTGGTTTTTTCTACTTTTCAAAATTTATGATTTGTTGCAACTTAATAAAATAATATGGTTGTTCTTGTCTAGGGCCTCCAATCCTATAATTTTTACATTGTAACATCAGGGTTTTATGATGCTATCGGTTGCAACAACATAAAAGAAAAATATAACTTTTTCTTTTCCAAGAAAACAATGTATTTTTTATTCAATAAGAATTAAAAATATAATCATCAGGTGCTTTGAGCACACTAAAAAATACCTATTCTAGAGAGTCACAACAGAACACCCACAATATTCTTCACTGTCCACCTCATAGTACCTAATGATATCCAAGGTATGACATACAAATATAATAAAGAAAGGTCTAAAGACTGAAATATTACAACTTATCAAGTGCACTGGGAAATTTCAAAATGTCCCTCCATGAGGGTTGCTAGAAAAGTTCCAGAAGAGATGAATTCTTTAAGAGGCCCATAAAAAAAAATTGTTCAATTACCTACATATATCAATAAGCTTGCTATTTAATATTTTTTATTTTTGTCCTCCTAGTTTTTCCCCCTAGTTTTTTCTACTTTTCAAAATTTATGGTTTGTTGCAACTTAATAAAATAATATGGTTGTTCTTGTGCAGGGCCTCCAATCCTATAATTGTTACTTTGCAACATCAGGGTTTTACGATGATGTCGGTTGCAACAACATAAAATAAAAATATAACTTTTTCTTTTCCAAGGAAACAATGTATCTTTTATTCAAGAAGAATGAAAAATATAATCATCAGGTGCTTTGAGCACACTAATGAATACCTATTCTAGAGAGTTATAAGAGAACACCCACAATGTTATTCATTGTACACCTCATAGTACCTAATGATATCCGAGTTATGACATACAAATATAATAAAAAAGGTCCAAAGACTGAAATATTACAACTTATCAAGTGGACTAGGAAAATCCAAAATGTCCCTCCAAGAGGGTTGACAGAAAAGTTCAAGAAGAGCTGAATTCTTTAAGAGGCCCATAAAAAACAAACTATTTCAATAATATAAGCTGAAGTGATTTTCCTCTAGGTTCAATCCCTCCATTGATAAGTTATGAGCAACCTGGTTATATTCTCTATAAACACGCGTAAAAGAGATGTTCTGAAACCTTCTTGAAATCTTCTTGACATGATCAGCAATTGCAAGAAGACCAATACATTGTACATGTAGCAGTTCTGTCATCCAATTTATAATGAGAAGCGAGTCCCCAAAAACCTACATAGTTCTCAAACCTTTGTCCGAATAAAATTTTAGAATAAAAAATTTCCTTAAATTCACACAAGTTATTCCCCACTGCAAATGGTAGCTTTGAAGTGAAATTAATGGGAATCTAAAAGATGTAAATTAAAACAAAGACCACAAATCCTTTCCTATCCTTGACAGGCCCCATCAAAATGACCACAAGGAATTATTTTATCCCTTGTAGCTCCCCAAGTACATGAGGAGTTTTATAAATAGGCACTTCCTTAAAAAATGGGAGTAATGCAACCACTTGTACAGAGATTTGAA
The DNA here is from genome assembly GCA_001517045.1 of Pseudotsuga menziesii. Taxonomy (NCBI): domain Eukaryota; kingdom Viridiplantae; phylum Streptophyta; class Pinopsida; order Pinales; family Pinaceae; genus Pseudotsuga; species Pseudotsuga menziesii. The sequence continues at coordinate 118,332 of LPNX010845696.1, forward strand.
AAGTAGAGAGAGATTTACCCTCAAATAGAGAAGTATTCCTCGTATTCTAGACTCCCAACAAGAGTAAAAATGGGACTGCTCTTATCGTCTCTAACTCCTTTCTAGTGAACCATGTGTGGAAGTAGGCTTCTAATGTCATGTCCCCCATAATGTAGGAAATCCTAGTAATCTTTCAAATTCTCACCAAACCTGCAAGGAGTAAGTACACTATAAAATGAGATGGGAATTTGTCTCCTCAGAAGATTTACATAAGGTACAAATACCAGGACCCAACCTTCCCCTTTTTTGTGAATGATCCCATGTCAGGACCCTAATTGAAAGAGCCATCCACAAGCGTAAGTTAGCTCTAGGAGGTTCCCTCACTTTCCACAGTGCACTACGCCACCAAATAATGTTACCTTCTGCCTATGTAAATAGTGTTGTTTATCCAAGTCTAGCAGTATAAGAACCGCCTGTTTTATTAAGTTCCCAAATACGTTCATCTGGGACCCTCCTTATCTGAAGTTATACACTAAGAAGTTCCCATGGATAAACTAAATCACCCCCAATACCAAGGTCTAAGGACTTTTTCTAGCCTTGTATCCACAAAGTAGACTCATCAAGATAGTGATTAAGTTAGTTTTTGTTTTTCCAATTAGCTGTAACTAATGAACAAGTGCCTCTGAAAGAAAAATATTCCTATTACATGCCAGAATTGCATCAAATCATATTCTTAGCTAGAGCCTGGGACCCATCCCCAACTTCCCATGCCAGACAATTACCAATAACTTGGAAGGCTAATGTCAAAGCCTTCCATTGGTTGGACACATTATGTATACTCTTATGTTCTTTCGTAATCCAATCCAACAAAAAACCTGGGGCTATATATTTTTGAATTAATATCTTTCTCCAAAGAATAGCTTTTTAAGACATTCCACAATGCCTTAGCTGCTAATGACTCGCCAAAAAGATGGATATGTATAAGGTCCCATCCCCAAAGTGCTTTAAGAGCTCCTTGCTTCTTCCATTTAACCTAGCGAGTTCCTTTATACTCACTACTTCCTTGCTATAGGAACTTGAAATATTACTTCCTAATCTCTTTGAGAATACCTTTAGGAATATGACCTAGAGTATGCTAGTACACAAAGATGGCTTCTAGAACTAACTTCACCAGTACCAATCACCCTCGTTGTGACAACCAACTATTACACCAAAGAGGTAAATTCTTTTTTCAATCTTGGAAACCAACCATAGAAAATCATACTTTCCATAGTTTGGTTAAAGAGTGAATCCTAGGTACTTAACACCATCCATCCGATCCAAATGTTGATATGGAACTTATCTTTCAAATGTTCGAGATCGTTCCCCATCGATACTTGAAAGTGTATTAGGTGGATTTGGTATCATTGACCTCCATCCCAACAACCCTGCCATATAGCTTTAGTATCTCATGGAGAGCATCTCCTTCCTTGTCAGAGCCAAAGAAGAGCGAAAGCACATCATCTATAAATAATAGGTGAGATAGTGCTTCCCATTTTCCTACCTGCACTCCCTATACAATCCTCACTCCTTGCCTCCATTATGTACTTTCTAAGATATTCTACCACCAAAACAAATAGGTATGGGGACAACGGGCACCTCTTCTTAATCCCTCCCACATGCTTAAATAATTGTGATGCTCGGCCATTGATAAGTATCACAAAGGAAGTAGTAGTAACAAAACTAATAATCCATCTGACCAATGAAAATTCCAAACAAATATGTCATAATAAAAACTGAAGATATATCCAGTCGAACCTAGCACAAGACCTTCAAAAGGTCAAGTTTAACCACAGTTGTAGGGGAGTGATAAATTTTAATGGAACGAAGAGCTTGTGCTGTACCGATGGCTTCATGAATTCCCTTACCCTCCAGCAAGCCAAACTATTTTGCAGAGATGTAGGTTGATAGGATTGGCATCAGTCTAACATCTATCGCCTTAGAAATTATTTTACAAATACAATTATAAAGGGAGAGGGGACTAAAACCCGCAAATGAATCGGGGAAATCAATCCTAGAATCAAAACTATGAAGGTAGCATTAAAGCTTCCTGGAATCCTGTATGAAATTCTTACCTCCTCCAGAACTCCTAGTAAGTACTCACCCAATGGTTTAAAGAACTCTAAGTAGAATTCTGCTGACCAGCCATCAGGGCCAGGGTTCCTGTCCTTTTTGAAAGTATGAAGTATTGAAAACAACTCTTTCTTAATCATAGTATTATATATATTAGCATTAATATCCTCATTTGCATTCTACAAAAGTATGAAACTAGTTTTAATATTTCTGCTAAATTGGCCCTGACATGTTTCTTATATATCTCCTTGAAATATCTGACTCTCAGAGATGCCAAGTCATTGAAACTTCAAACCCTTTTGCCTCCATTGTCCTCTAACCTTATTAGATCACATGTAAATTGAGCAGTTAGTTTCTAATTAAAGCTAGGCTTTTACACAAATAAATAGTACATTAGTAATATCTAAAGGTCTAGAATTTATTCAATTGGACTTCATGTTTTGTCATTCCTACTCTTCACGATGTCCTATGTCATCCTTAAGTTTTATTTCACTTGATTTCCATCCTTAAGAGTGTTGCATTCAAATATGTAGCAACTGAAATCAATCACTGCTTATAAATTTCCACAAAAAACTAGTGGACAAATTCCACCTAATACCTCCCTTTTTGTCGGAATTTTGTCAAGGGTTGGGCTTCATAATCGAGAGAACAATGTTTGCAACTCGGGACTGTTATTTTGTATTGGCTATTTCTTATTATTTAAGTTGTAGCTGTTATGTGTTTTTGCTGGCTATCTTTGCATTTTTTTCTTTTGAAATTTGACATTGCATCTGGTTAAAATTAAATTATGTGTGATCGATGAATCCATGGATATAGATCCAATTACTACCTTATCCAAAATTCTAGAGTATATTGAATTGGACATCAAGTTCTGTCATTCATACTCTCCATGATATCCTTGGGCATCCTCGAATTTTGTTTCACTTGATTTCCTCCCCTAAGGATTTCACGGTGAAATGTGTTGGATGCACTACAATTCAAGTGAAATCAATCACTGCTGCAAGCGCACAAAAACAAGTAAACCAATCCCACCTATTGCATCCCTTTCTCTATAGAGTGCAGTGCCAAAAAGTAGTCTAGTTTTTAGTTTGTCCACAACAAAATTGTGCTCTAGAATTTGAGTAAGACTGCATGATGTGAAATATTTAAATCCCCCTAGTTATTCTGCATACCCAACAAGCTTTGTATCTTTACTTTAGAACCAGTGCACAATTATGTCTTTCAATTTCTGCTGCTCCGATGGAGTCTTTCATGATGTGAAATTGCTTCTTGTTTATAGACTAAATCTATGTTGTTGTTCATTCTTGTCCATATAATAAGGATTCATGGTATTTTCTTGGACTTCAAACTTTTGTTTTCTTTCTATAAGGTAATAACTCTACCAATTCCAATTTTTACTGCATTTTTAGAATGCATTGCAGTGTCAACAAGTTTATAAGGTCACAAGTTCAAAACCCAATGTCATGAATGTGGCATTTTTGTTAGGATATGATTCTCATGGGTTATTCATGTCTAGGTTCATATTTATTCACTTGTTAGATATGTTGATAAATGCTTTGCTACACATGTTTCATTTCATCCACATTAAATCATAGTACATATTAGTGTATGTATAGCTTGAGTGATATATATGCCACAATTTGCAGCAATGTCTCTTTGGCAATTCTAGGTTCATAGTTATTCAATTGTTGCATGTATTGATAAAGACTTTGGAGCACACATTTAATTTCATACACAATACAATAGGAAACATGAAAACATGTATAGCTTGACTGATACACAATTGAACAATATGTATTTGTGATAAGATGTTTAATGCACAAACTCATTCAAACAAAAATTGAATAAACTTCAAAGTTCAAAGGATTTTTAATTATATGTGTTATGCCATATGAAAATAATTAGAACATCCTTCTAGGCAAAAAATGGGTCAATATTAATAATCACCACTTGGAAGATCAATATTTTGTTCTTTAACTGATTCCGAGAGATATTCCTCTAGTTCTACAACTACTCTGCTCTTATCAATAGGGGTAATAGAGGAACTATATGAGAATGTATGCCAAAAATTTATTGGACAGCCTACAAGGAATACTTTTGGAGGCAAGAATTGCTAGTGGAAGAGGGATTGTTTCTACTTTGGGTAGGTCCTCGAAGTTAGAAAATGAGGTACAAACCAAAGGAATATGGAGGGTTCTGAAGTCGTATATGCTATTTCTAACATAGTTCATTTAGCATGTCTAGGTTACTCCATTAGAGGAAATTTGGGGTCTAAAATGGGCCTTATAAGAAAACGTGCCAACAATAAGTTTTTGTGAGCTGAAATTCAAGAACCAATATAATTCCAATAAAATAAGTCAACCATAATGGTTGAATTGACATATTTGTCATAAAAAAACCAGTTTTTTTGTTCGTATTTTTGACATATCTCCCTATGTTTTTACTCAAATTTTGATTGGGAGAGTTGTTGGATGTGAAATTTTATTCTGTATCCAATGAGTACCCACACTGCATACCTTTGACAGACCCCTCTACCCCAAAATAAAATAATTACCTAAAAAAACGTGATGATGACATCATCATCACATTTTTCAGGTATTTCTTATTTTTGGGGTAGCGGGGTCCGTCAAAAGTATGCAGTGTGGATACGCGTTGGATGTAAAATCAAATTACGCATCCAACGAGCTCTCCCAATCGAAATTTGAGTAAAACCACAGGGAGAGATGTACAAAATACGAACACAAAAACTAGTTTTTTTCTTTTTTCCTCCAAAATTAATAAATATTATTTTATTATTTTAACTATTATTTTATTATTTTCCTTAGAAGGCCCATTTTAGACCTCAAAATTCCTCTAATGCTTCTACTAAAGCTGCAACAACATTTTCCTTAACATGCACGAGTAGGTGTAGTGTGTCATTTCAATAGCTCTCCCAATTATATTTTAGCTTAGATTGGACTCATTGAAGTGACTTTGAACCTAATGTTATGTAGGTTATTCTCCATATAGAAACTACACGAGTTATGTTGAAATTGAAAGCTTTGGAAACTGGAAAGCCTCAAATAGAAGATGTACCGATTCAGCTGGCGAACACAAAACATATGATCTCGAAGGTTAATGCTAGTCCCCATTTCAATGAACATGGTGTTTCTATTGGGGTTCCATGGTTTCTTTCAATATTACTCAACATGTTATTTTTTTAATTTTGGTTTTAATAGATAAGCTACCTAAAACTTCAAAACACTTTTGTAAATGTTTTTGGTTTAAAATTTAAAGTTAATATCATTGGAGTTGTTATTTTCATGTTTTTTCATTTTATAGATAGCCCATGGCAATTGAGCTAAGGATATTTGTGAAGTAATCATAACAATATCTTTTTGACCAAATAAATCATAATACTAAATTTGAAATGGGACATCAAGTAAATAGGGTCATGTATTTTGCTGAAATGGTATTAGATCTAATACTCACTTCAATGGTAATAATAGAAATATTTAACTTAATACTGACTACAGACTTCTCTTGCCATAGGAGGCTTATGCATATAATAGGATTTGAAGCATTTGTAAATATTTGAATATTCAAATGTTGACAAACACTAATATCAAGGCCAATGATAATGTATGAATGTCCCAAATGGTTAGGGTCTAGGAAGGAAATTTCATGGACAAAGACTGAGAAATATCTCTACTTAGATACCATCCTTTGTGAAAATCCAATATATTATAAATACAATTATTCTCTACAGAATCAACCTAGTATTGCGTGAGAAATGTAACGTTGGTCCCCATTTTTCATTGTGTGCAAGGCCATAAAGGACGATTCTTGTTTTCAGTTCACCTTCTCTTGTTCCAACAAGGCCAACTCGTCAAGTGGCTTTCCCTAAGGTTTCACTTCCCTCTTCTCTTTTTATTTATGTTTATTGAATATTTGGGAAAGTAGGTTTATATATATTTTCTCACATACACAATTGATACATTTTACTTTTTTGTTCCACTAGCATTTTGAACATGTGTTTGAGTGGATTTGTTACACTTTTGCAGCAAATCATACATAGCAGAATAGTGACTCCACAGGTAAAGAAATCTATTATTATTCTTTTGGACGTTGGATTTGAGACTTTCTTAAATCATTCATCAGTTTCCATAGTTGTCATATCGTTCACTAACCGTATGACATATAGGAGTGAACTCCTCCACAGATTGCATTATGTATGCAGGTTTACACCTGTGCAATCGAGCATAATTGTTTTGTGGATTCATTGATTATCTTTCCCGTTGAAATCAATTTCCTCATTTAGAGGTGAGTTTTACTTTTGTCAGGTACTAAATAGTGCATATTTATCCATTCAAGTTTAATTTTAACCAATTCTTAAATTGAATTTGTTAGATCAAATTTTCCTATTTTGCACATGATCTTGGTTATTGTTGTTAGCTATTGAACATTATAAATAATTTGCGTCATTGTTTTTCTACTTTACAAGTGATATTTTTTTATTGGATTTTGTAGGAGTGAGCTGAACTTATAAGTGGGCCATTGAGTATGAAGAGCCTGTTGTTGAGGCTTTTCCATTCAGTATGAAGAGTTTGTTGTTGAGTTTTTCAAGCTGCTAAGTGTTTTTTTGAAGTTGCTAATGTGGGATATAAGTATGGTTTAGTGCTAAGTATGGTTTTGAAGTTGTTGACATGGGATCTAAGTATAGTTTTGCATCCAAGTGCAAGTAGGATGGTTTAGCCATTGTAATATTTTGAAAAGTGATGTTTTTCCTGTAAATTTATATGGAAATTAATGAGTTTATGAGAAAACTCATATTTATTGTAAAACTTTTCGAATTTCATATAATATAATTTATGTGGTTAAAAACTTATATATATGGTTGTACTTTATATTATGTACCAGTGTTGTAATTATTAACTAATTAATGTGACATTGCATGATTTACATGTGTATTACATATTATCTACAAGTGTTGTAATTAATTATAATGTGACATTGCATAATTCACATGTGTATTAGATGACAATAAATAATGTATGATTCTTTTTTTAATTTAAACATAATATCATATTAAAAATTTATATTGATTGAAAATTGACACCATTAAAACTACTAAAATATAATGACCACACATAAAACGACTTAATTAGTGACCAATAAATGAGATTAATGACCAAAATTTGCATATAAAATGACCAAAAATTGAGATATAAATGACCATAAAAATGACCAAAATTCACATATCAATGACCAAAAAGCAGTTTTGGTGGCTAATTTACTGTCTTTTATTACATGACCAAATTTGGTCATATTCTAGCTTGTCATGTGGTCATATATTTGGTCCTTGATTCAAATATATGACCAAATTAATTACCAAATATATGACCAATTTAAAGACCAACCGATAAGCTATAAATGACCAATTTTGGTCGCATAATAAAAGACCGTAAATTAGCCACCAGCGATCGATCATGGATATGCAGATTTTGGTCATTTTTTTGGTCACTAATCTCTCATTTTCCACTAGTGAAAACCCAACATAAATCACCATTGAATTCAAACGTAGTATACATTTATAAACATCCTTATAAATCCATAATCGAGCTTACACAGTCGAGTTCCATTGGCCATGGCACCATTTCAAGCAATGGTGTTTCCCTGCCTTCTAAAATAAACAAAACACAATTTATAATTTAAACACAGAGCCAGTCAAATGTACCAAGTCTCCCATTCCATTTCCAAAAATATCATATTAATTACAAACCCAAATCTTTGTAAACCCAATCCCGAAGGAAAATCGAAAACCCCACATTAAACCCCAACCACTGATGAAATGAAACTCAGTCCCACCCATAAAGCTGAGAGGTGACAAGTGAAGGATTTTTTACAGGATTATCGTGAATGTTATGGAATCACCCATGAAATGGTTTCAAAGTTTTGAGCTATGTTTCTCCTCACCAGCCCTGTCACCTGCAACCACCAGCAACGAGATGGATGAGAAGTATGGAAATCGTGGCTAAGATACAAACCATCAAATAATGTTGCGAAAAAAAACAAAATCTTACCTCTGTTAACCTGGAAGTCACCTTCGCCATGCTGTGTAGAGATGAGAAGGGGAAAACAATGAACTGAGTAATGACCAAACCCCATCATGAGCCAAGCCCTAATCTTGGGCTACTACACACTCCAACGCGCATTAATGGTGCTAGGATGTTTTCCATTATCAAAACCCAAAACCACTTCTACATAGTTTCATTAAGTTATAGTATCGAATTCCTCCCAACCAATGCAAAGTCTTAAACCTCTTATGCATGGTATAAACTATATCATATATTCACCACCCCAAGTTAATACAAGGTCTTCATTAACATATGTATCGCTTACCTTGGGTTTTAAAACTTAGTACCTTGTGCATAAAAATCTTTAGGATCTAATCCTAAGACCATGGCATATGCAATATGTCATGGTATGTTGTATAAACATAGACCAAGATTCGTTTTTTACCAATGATAGTTGAACCTGTAAAAGCATAAAATAACAGTATAAGTTAATTGTGTTTTGTAAAATAAATATGTAATACAATTATGCTAGGGAATGAACAGTTGATAATAATTACACTAAGAACAATAAGTTCCATTAAAAATACCGATCTTGTGTCATGAAATGATAGGTGTGGTATTGAACTTGTCAATACTACAAATCTGTAAAGAGCAATAATAAACAACTAGTAGGTGTCACTAGCAGCAAGTATGAACACTAGTGACCAAACGTTCATCTCTCCGTAACAATTTTATCATCGCTAAGTACACCTGCACGTAACCAAGTTACGAGTGTTTTAGTTCAATAAAAACTAAGTAATCCCGCTATACAAGTAGAGACTTTTACCTCTCAGGACGTTACATGGGAGAACTAGTCCCGCCACTCTACCCACTTCGGTTCCAGAGACAAAGTTAAGTTAGAGCCAGGTATACAACATAAGCACATGTAAAATAATAATGAAGTACATAATTAAATCATATAACATACACATCAAAGCATAACCATAAAAATCACATAGTAATCAACATTACAACATCATAAAAACAAACAATAAACATAGTAATAATCATAACTGAAGTAAGGAAGTAAGACATAAGAAAAGCTTACCACAATTCAACAGTATGATAGAGTACGACACATTCCGCAAGCTTAATAATGATCATAAAAAGTTGTGTTTAACTAGCCTAATAAAAAAAATTATTTTCAAATTTTAGGGACATTACACGGGTGCACTTGAAATTTAATTAAGTTGAATCGACATGGTATCCAAAATGTACGTGAATGGATTGGAACATGATTAATTAACATTATTTCTAGATGGTAGTGGAGCACTCCTACCTAAGAAGGATATGGTGAGAAGTGTTTGAGGGGGTGAAGAATATATGAATGACGGAGGATGATTTTGGGGGTTTCTTTTGGGGAGGACAAAACAGGGAAAACAGGAAAAGAATGGAAAGGATAGTTGAAGTTGGGAACTCATGGGGGAAAAAAGAATGAGATCCGAACTAGAGGGGTGGTTGGATCTCAAGAATCTGAACTAGAGGGGAAGTTGGATCTCAATACCTTCTTAATAATTTTGTCTCATATGTGCTTGTTGTTGTTATTGGGGATTTCAGGCATGGAGATAGGGAGTTGATGAGGACGTTTCTAGCTAGATAAGTGGTAAATATATTTGGTCGGTTTAGTTTTTTACTTGGGAGCTTATAGGGACAAACTTCTATCCCATAGGTACTTTCTTTTATTTAAGTAATTTCAAGTTATTAATTGATCTATTTCCACTTAGTACCATGAATTATTGTAATTTACATATGTATATGTTGAAATTATTGGCACATATTCTATTGGAAGAATTAAAAATGGAAAGATATGAACAAATTGAAAAAAAATAGGGAATTCTAGCATATTATTGAGTTAACCCTACATAGAAAATTAAATTGAATAGAAAATAAAGAACCTATATTTTAACTTATTTGAGACTAAACAAGTAAATGATTTTGGGTATGAATTAATTAAGGGACCTAACAGAGTCTCTGCAATATAATTCCCTTTTTGTTTATATTATAAAAAAAATATCATCATTATGGGGATAAATCATGTAGGGGAAGTGGCAGGTCACTTCCATCTTCTATTACTCTATTATTAATGAGGATATTTGATCCAGGCATGCGTGGTGAAAATAAGTACACTCTGACCTCTGCAATGGAATGAGTCTAGATGCTTTTTGGCCTTTTGGATACCTCCCTAAAGGTTAATATTGTGTATCTATGACAACACAATTATCTTTTGGCTTTCTCCCTTTACAGCTTTCGATCTTGGGAAGAATAATTTTCTTCCCATGTTTATTTGTTTAATTTAAATATATTCTATGTTTATGGCTATCGTTTTAGTTTCGTCACTTTTACAGGATTGAAATTTTTTTCCTTCCAAGTGTTTATCCTATTTGCAAAAGATTAAGTTGGATTGGTAATATAATAAATGTTTCATTCTGTATTTGATTATTATCTTTTTATGTGATGATAATTATGTTTATATTTATATTATAGAATGGTTCTCTATCCAACATTAGGTAGAAAGGTATATATGGATATTCTATTTTTTAAATTTGTTTATATGGAGATTGTCCTTATAGTCCAATTATATTCTCTAAATTGAAGTTAGTATTTAAATTTAAATCTTCATTCACTAATAGTAAATGATAATAATTTGTCTTTTGGTTTTGACACTTGAGTTTTGGTTATGGCTATGACATAATGGTTTATATATATATATATATATATATATATATATATATATATATATATAGAGAGAGAGAGAGAGAGAGAGAGAGAGAGAGAGAGACTTTCCAAGGAAAAAAATGTTTTATTCATATAGAATAACATTGGATTTCCCCAAAAAAGACTTACATCAAAGCCCCTAGAGCTATCATAACATTTAAAAATTCGTAAAAGTATTGAAGTATCTTTCCTTAAGAATTTTCCTAACTATGACTGTTACTTTACAAAAACAATAATACTACAAAAAAAGTTATCAAAATATTTCACACCTTACTCAAGGTGATTCCTCTCTTCCTCGAGGATTGTAGAAGTAGAAAAGAGAATAGCACTCTTAGAAAGAGCATCAACCTCCTGATTCATCTCACGGTAAACATGCTAGAAAGAGATGTAGCCAAATAAATTAATTTATCGTTTGATTACCTCTAGTAAGTGTTGCAAATGTGGCACCCTGATGTGAATTTTTTTATTGCCATGGTATATGGCCATCTTGGAGTCCACTAATATCTATAGGATATGGATATTTCAATTCAATGACGAATTGAGGACCACCCAAAGAGGTGCTAATTCTACCTTATTATTTGAGCATAAACCAGGGCCACAATTGAGGAAAATAAGATACTCCTATGACATATATAGCATTGTTTCAGATCCTCCCAAGGGTGGCTCTCCTTGGTTAGCCCCGTTGAAATAATTCTAAAGCATTTGTTTTGTCTATGCAAGGGGATTTTGGAACACGTATCTTCTTCTTGTTTTCCTTATTTGTGTCCTCTCTAGTCCACTGCACAACCATGGAAATAGTTATTTCTTCAAGAATTCATCATTCTTGAAATATAGCAGCATTTCTATCGCACCAATAACCATATACAAATAGGGAATGACATGCATCAAAGAATTCTACCATAAGATTTTTCCATCAACTTTTTCTTCTTTGTTCCAAATATTTCTCTGCCATCAATTCAAAGTTTTCAATTTCTTTAGAGGCCCCTCTCCAAACTATTCCTGCATATGACAAAGAATAAAAAAAGTGAAAAATTTATTCACAACTTGCTTTTCATAGCACACAAATGCTTGGGCTTTACCACCCACATTTCACGGGATTGTCCTAGGTTAGAAGGTTATATTTTAAAGCTAACCAATGCAATATTGTTTCCTTTATAGGGCATGTTATTTTACATATTGTAATCCACCACCACTCCTTTGCTTCTGTAAAAAATACGTTTTCGTGAGACTCATAGCCCAATTTTGTCGTAAAGGTTCTTGTGAGCTATTCTTCGTCCAAACAAGTTTATCCGGTTTGTGGTCATTCAGAGAAATGAAGGTTAAATTAAAAAATTTTATGAGGCATGACCACTCTTCTACTATTTCATTCATGATCCTGGTGTCCTGTGCTATTTTCCACTCTTCTCCAATTGATTCATGGGAGAGTCTAATTTTTTCATATTCTATTGTTTTAATATTTTGTCATTGTAAATGTGAAACTAAGTTGGGGGACAAAGCGTAGTGTCCTCCAAAACTGGCCCAGGGGTATTCATATATTCTAATACTTTTACCATCTCCTATCTACCATGCCATACAATTCCCTATCAAGGGAAAGGAGAGTGTGAGGGATTTCCATCCAATTGAACATCCCTTAAGACTTTTATCCTGACTTCTAAACCAATAAACAATAGAGGATTTATGAAAATATTTTGATGTCAGTGATTTTCCCCAAAGAGTGTTGGAATTCTCTTAAATCCTACAAAAAGTTTTAGCTTCTAGATATTGACAAATTAAAACATGATTCTTAATCCCCCACCCCCCATCTCTTTTGGCCTTACTAAGGTTATCAATTTCCCCAAAGGTATTGACTCCTTTTTTTATTGGGTGACCATATGAAAGAGAAACATAATTTACAAATCTTTGTGATAATTCTTTTTAGAATATATGATATAGAAGTCCAGCAAACTGGAATACTCTAGAGAACTGATTTTAGAAGAGTTAAACGACCACCTCTTAGGATAAAATGTTGTCCCAACAAGGTATTAATGTTTCCAACTTCTTATATAACCAAGTCCAATAATTGTAGGAATAAGGATTGGGTTTGAGGAAGAAACTCAAATATTTAAATCCTTCACATAGCGGATTAAATGGAAAGTCCAATTCCAGCTTGAACCTTTGTTGTAGTTCCTCATTAACTTTACTAAAATATAAGTTGGACTTATCCATATTAATTTTCATGCATGTTTCCTTACTGTAGAGATTGAGGATATGAGTTAACAAATGTAGATTCTCCATAGATATTTCGGCCATCAAAATTACATCATATACAAACTATATATGTGTCATCTACACTGTCTCAGAGATAAGAATTCCCCTTAAGCCTCCTTCTCATCTACCATGGTGAACAAAAAAATAAGAAGGGGGAAAGGGGACATCCTTGGTGATGACCTCTTGAAGGCATGAAAAAGGAGGAAATGACATTGTTCATTAAAAGAGAAAAGAATGTCGAAGAGATGCATCCAAAAATGAAATTCACCATTTCTGCTCCAAAGCCCATATGTAGCGGTAAAAACCTTAAGAAGGACTGGATAACTTTGTCATAGGCTTTGGAAAAATAAAGTTTCAAAGAAAAACCATTAAAATTATTTGTTATTATCAAATGGATAGCTTCTTGAGATAAATATATTGGGTTACGGATCTCTCGATTGAAAAAAAATACAAATTTTTCTTCATCGACGATTTGACTTAGAATTGGATTTATCCTCTGGGAAATTATTTTAGCAATTTCCTTGTAGACGTATGTTGAAGCCTCAATTGTGAATGTGGCTGAAAAGGGTGTCTAAAGCTTACAACACACTGAGAAGACCCGGCCAAAGGGTTCAAGCAATCCTATGCAAGTATTTCTTTATCCTTGAGTTGTTTAAGGTAGTGATCTCCCACGAATATTTCAATACCGTCCGCTGGATTTTGAGAATTTGATCCACAAAGGATATTTTTCCCAGGTTGGAAAAAAATGTGGGTGATGTGAGAAAAGGGAAACTTAGATCTAACTAGTAAAAGAAAACATGATCTAAATTTAACCTATTTAAAGAATATGTTGAATTGATTTCCAAGCATATGGACTTCACTTAGTGAACCTCTCACATAGCACGTGCGATCGTGGGATATTAAAGAATACCCTTAATTTCCAGAGATATTGACCCAAACTCTTTTTGTTGAAACCCCCTCCCAATACTTAAAACCTCCTCCCCACCCCTTTTTATACCTCAATCCTTATAAACCACCCTACCCACCCCCACCTTAAACCCCTCATCCCCCCCAATACCTGCAATATATTGGTTCAATTTTTGATAATTTTAAAACCCACAATATGAACTAAGGTGATAGGATATTGGTTAATAAGTGAAGCCCCCGTGTTTCCAGGTGCACCAGAGGTGAAAAAACAGACAAGTAACTTCACCCGATCAACAAAAATGTCAATTAGATTAAGAACTTATAACCTAACTTAAAATCAATTAATAAAAATCAATCAACAGCAACCTAATATTATATCATTTAGAGTCAACATATTTAGCACATGTCGGTTGGAAAACCAACATTTCTTGTTGTAAATTTTCACTATTTGATCACTTGTAGAAATAGATAAAGAAAGTTAAAGAATAAATTCCTTAAACCTTTTCCAATGCATTAATAAGTAACAAAGATAAATCTAAGTTATGAATGAAGACATTTATCAATTGCAAGTAAATCACAACATCATCTGGCCATTCGAAACAAGAAAAATTGAGATCTGTCAAAGAAATTCAATCAGATCATAGACAAGAGATATGAAATAACAGTACTATATTTATTCAAAGTTTTGCAATAAATTACATAAACCTCAGGAAAAACATAGGTGTTTTTCAGTCTCCTGTATCAATCCTTCCTTCTCCCCAAAATTCCCCTGCTACATTTGAGAACTACCTCTTAAATAATTATTACAAAAAAATGATTCTCCCCTAAAAGGGGAGAAAAAAACCTAAACAAAACTAATATTCAAGAAAATCCCTCCATATTTTCCATATGCATAATAGTTCCTCAATACCAGGAAATCTAGCGGATTCAATTCCAAGTTGGGCATTGCACTTGTGATCTTCAATTTCATTTTTAGCTAGCTTATGCCAAAAACAAATATAGATGTGTATTTTCCCTTCAACTGAAAATGGTCATTTTATCAACCGATTCACATCATTTATACTGACATGATAAAGCTCCTTTATCTTCTCTTCTGCCTCATCTCTTCTCTATTGAACCTGTTCAATCATTAACCCTAGTGGACATGCTTTTTCAATGAGTACCATTGTAGGAAAAGATAATTCATCCATGACATTGTCTGCAGCATACTACCTTCTCCTACAAATGTCTTGTGCCTTCTTTATAGCTTCAATGACTATTTCATATAAATCCTCCCAGGCTCTTAGGATAGTCCTGATTTTCTTAAACTGGAAGTTGGTGAGAATGGTAATGTTGTATGGTTTGTCTTTCATATACCTTTTCTAGTATGTAACTTCATCATATGCTTTTAAAGCTTCTTTCCTTTTTTAAACCAAATGTTCTAAAACAATAGACATTTTATAAAAATTCACATGAGTTTCAAAAATGTTATCCAAAGTTTTAAACAGCTCACTCACTAAATCCTGATGCTCCCTATTGGTCCGAAGAGCTAGCTCCTTGAATTCCTCCTAAGAAAACTTAGAAAACGAAGATGAAGCTGCACTTGCGGTTGCATCTTCATACTATTTTTCCAACAAAACTACCTTTTATACCAAAGTAGCATTGGTAGTCTTTTCTCTCAGTAACTCATCATGAAGAGCAACATTCCTTACTTGTAATTCATCATACATGTCCTCATGTTATCTTTTGACTTGTTCCAGGTCCTCCTTTAATCTGACAGTTTCTTCCTTTTGTTTATCGAATTATGTGTTCAAAGTATTAACAACATCAAAATTAGCACTTGTAAAAGCCCCTGGGATAGAAGCAGCGTCTGTAGCATCCACTTGTGGATCGCCTGATCGTTGAGTCCATACAATTTCATTTGAAAGGGATGTATCCACATTACTCTGATCTCTAGTCCTCTGTTTCCCTATTTTCACCACTGATTTATCAAATTTTCTATAACGATACTCTCCCAAAGATATTACAAAATATTCATTGAGTTCATCTCTCATCTCATCAATGGGGGGTACGTCAAAACCCGTGTATATCGAGGAGGAGGTCTGAGTCATAGTATGAGAAGGCATGGGCATAGTAATATGAGAGGTGAGTGAAGAGGAAGCTCTACTCTGGGTAACAATCACTTCATGGGTTGAAGGATTATCTGAAACATAAGTTTCAATGGATGAAACCTGCATAGTAGTAGCTCGAAGTGACAATGGAGAAAGTGCCGAGGATTTCTCATGAACTAGAGATGGTACTAAACTAAAATAAATAATATGCAATGGAACTTTAAAAACTGGAGGTATAGTGGATGATGGAATTGTCATTTGTAAAGAAACAAGTGTAATAGAATGGGGTAGACATGTGGCATCATGATATAGCTGAGACATCAGGGGTGTCATGGTAGAACCAGTAGGTAAGGAATACAATTCTAGGATTGACGAAAGGAGTAAAGCCGAAGATGATGGACAAGGCTGAGAATAAGGTTGTGAATGTGGGAGAGCCAATGAGGACCTCCCATTGCTTCCATTAGACTTATTCATAAACTCCTATAAATCATTACCATTTTCAACCTCCACAGTGATAGGAATAGGGGAAATCCCTTCATCCTCCTCTTCTTAATTGGTCAAATATATAGTAGAAGCAGGGATGGATGAAACTTGAACCTTCAATTTTTTAAGTGGCTTCTCCTCAATATGGGTTTGTTAATATTGGGATTTCTCAACAATAGTAGTCACTTGAGTAGCTTCAACTAGTTGAAAAGTTCTAATTTCTTGAGTGTCCAATGCCGAAGTCATCCTTCTCAGGTTCTGTTTAATCTGCTTTGAAGTATGTAAAAATGATTTAACGTACTGATCAACACATGCCTGTGGGATGTCTTCCATGGGACTTTTACCTTTATCTGTGGTTGAACTGGTCAGTATGGATGTGTCTTTGGCTGCTTGAGCCTCCTTTGGTACTGCTTGAGCCTCCTTTGCTTCCCTGTCTTTCATCATCTTTTCTTGAATATCTAATTCCATAGCCCTGTAGTGTTCAACCCTCTCCCTGATTTCATTTTGATATAGCAGGATTTGAGCCTCTTCTTCTTTACTTTTATCCCTATCCAAAACCTTAGAGAAAGTATCAACCCACTAATCGATGAAGTCATCTAGGACTTCTTCATGAGTGTACCATGCTTTGAAGTGATTATGCTTAAGGTGAAAATCAACAATCCCCTTGGGATCATGCTGTCTCTTACTGGAAAAACCCAGTTTGAGATACACTATGTTATCACTGAGTTTTGATTCCTAGTTGGAGGTTGGTATACTCAAGGATCCAAGAGTTTGAGGAAACTTGGGCCAGACTTTCCCTCTAGGTGCTCCACACTTCATATATATTCCTTTGGTGACCGTCTGAAATGATATTTCTTGAAGAACCAACCTGTCAGGAATGACCTTTGGTAGCATATGAGTAGCATTGCTACCAAAGACCCAGATGTACGCAAATGACTCACTGACATACCAATACCCCATTGTGTCTATAAGGGTTTCAGCTTCAGGGGCGAAAGCAGAAGCTTCCTTGTTGAAAATTAGGAAACAGACTCGGCTGAGGAAGCTCTCACAAATGTCATAGAATATGTTTACATAGTTGGTGTCCCATAGCTCCACATGATAAATGTGTACAGTCGGGGCTGGTAGTATCCAGCTCCATCCCAAATTTGGATAGCAGAACTCAACGCAAAAGATGTCAACAATGTAGGGAGATAAAAAGAAATTAGGTTTCTTCCTAGAAGTAGCTTTCTGAAATTATTGTATGGTTGTTTTGAGTTTTAAAGATAGAATTGAATCCCATGGGAGAGATTCTCCCGTGGTTATAACATGATGGGCAATTGGATCCCATTCTTCCTTGAAGTAGGAATAGTTAGGGAGATCGTAGAGCCTACACAACATTGTTGCAAGCTGGGAAAAGGGTTCCTTAAAACATTCAATAGGGTAGAGGTCATCTTTCCTTTGAGAAAAATTACATGGTCCATTCATCCAAGACTTCAACATTTGGTCAAAATTATACCTGGACTTAGCAGCTTTGAAAAAATCAGCATTAAGGAGCTGCCTAAAAGGTTTGAGAGCATAAATTTTTACGAAAGTCTTGAAATAGAAATTGGCAAGTAGCAATCCAATACTATTATTAAAAGAACGATCTTTTGGATTGGAATGATCAATAATCCATCTGACCACATCGTTGTAAGGGAGAAGGACAGGTCTTGCAACAATCATGTGGATGCCACGTGGTTGTTGAAATCCCTAATTCTCTCATAAATGGGTTGGTCATATTGAAAGTATGAAAGATCATTGTTGTAAAAATGGAATAGATTCAGGACCAATCCAACTAGTAGGTCTCAATAACTCGGGCATTGGCATCAGAAAAGACACCGAAATTCGGGTCTTTGGTCAGCATGTCTTTTTGTAGGTTTTTGCACCGAGTAATTCGAGCCATTTTTGAGGTTGACATGTTTTGTTGGATGCATAAATCAGAAATGAAAACTAATGTATATTGGAGAAAAGTAAGTAATTCAAATTAGGAAAGGAAACTCAAAAAATAACCTGTAACCAGAGAGAATAATGGAAACGTTGCTTGGTAAAAACCTCAAAGTAAATTCACGCAGTGTAGCAAATTACAGTGGTAAAAATGGTAAAGAAATCATCAACAAGAACAACATATATATAATTCGCAAGAGATAATTAAGACCATATGATTAGGATAAGATCGACGATCAAGATCAGACATTGCGGGATGCGGGATTAAATCACAAAATTCAAATTTTATTAATCGTTCTGTAACCCACATTTCACATTTGCAGGATGTGGGTGTGGAATGGAAAAACAACAAAAATTTATTCAAACCTCTCCGCAACCCGCATTCCTTAGTTTACGGGATGCGGGTTGTGGGCACACGCAAACTGAGTGACATAAGAAATGACATCCTGCACATTGCATTCCACACTGATGCAGTATGCGGGTTGAGGGTTGACCAAAGAATATATTTCAAAAATTCTCCCGCACCCTACATTCCACATTCACGAATTGTGGGATGAGATAATTCCTAATATATGAGTACAACTTCATGCATCCCGCAACATGGGGATTGTGGGGTGTGGGATGCAAGATTGAAACACATCCAAACAAAACTAGCTTCTCGCATCTTGAAAACACACAAATCAAGCATGGATTTTGGAAGTTTTGGTCGAGTTAGAAGACTACAGAAACCAAGATAAGTAAAATAGAATCTATGAAATGGATAAAGAATTTCAATCATTTACCTTTGTATGTGTAATTGGGATCCCATTAATAAAAATGACAAGGGATCTGTTGTACTTACAACAAGTGGTGATTGGCTGGAAGAACCAGTTATATCTGCAAAAAAATAACCCTTTCCAATTAAATATGTCAGTAGAGAAATGATCAACTTGAGATTACAGGAAATATCAATATAAGAGTGCAACCAACAAAGGATTATCAAAGAGTGATTAATGCATTCTCATCCATGGTCATTGTAATGATAATTCAACTCTGATTTAGATGGCACGAAGGATAACAATCACTTAGAGTAAGGATGACATAGACACACAGTTCAAGTTGAACCTGGGATCAGATCATGACAATTTTGGGTCTTCGCACATAGGGCATTAAAACCATCAACAATTTTTTTTTTGAAATAATAGAGTTTATTGACATAGGAACACTGCCCCATGCTATGGTGATCAGTGCCATTCACAAACTTGACCTGGAAATTGAACAAGTCATCTCAGTAAGGATACCTCTTGTCTTCTAGCGATATGGCTGAAAGAAACTATCATGGCTTGGGAACCATCTAATGGTAATTTCACTCCAAAATCAAGTCCATAATCATAGTAAGGAAAGATTTGGATAAGACCCCCTCGTCCTTATGTACAATAATTTTATTTGGGGGAACAATTAGGGTTTTATTTGGATATGAATTTCAAGACACTACAATGGATTGGTGTCCATATAATGGTAGAGTTACTCACCTATGCTTCCCAGATCATGAATGATTCGACCTGTGGTAGGATCTTCCATCTTTTAGAAAACTGGAAGCCACGTTCACAAGTCGTATGGCAAAGATGTCATTCCACTAAGAACCTATGAACCTAATGAGTTGGCTCGTGATGAGACCCCTCATCTTGCAATTCACATGATACAATTATTTTTCACATGGCCATGGTTGAATTCCAAAAAGGAAAGACTGACCACGTTATAAAAGGTATGCTGCAATGCTCTAATGAGACCCTAGACAAGACGAACCTCTTATTCCATGACCTTCATCACAAGAGTAAATCAAATAGAATATACTGACCAGGATGAGAGCGCATCAATCTAAAACCCTGCAATTATTGGCTTCCATTCACATATAGCAGATCCTGATACAAGTTAAGGAAGATAAAAAATAACAATTTACTTGGATTAAGAGTATTGAATATTGAGAAATCTCGATTTCCCATCATTGCCGGATGTGTAGAGATTACCAAAAGTCTACTAATATCAAGTAATCACTCAAAAAATAATAAAAAAAGAAAAATAACATACCAAACCTATGTACAGGTTTGAAGAATCTTTTCAAACAAAATACTTTTTAAGCATCAAAACATTCACTGCATAGGTGTCACCAACTCCTTCCAGTGTTTGTAACCAAATAGGACTAGGACCAATATTTTCTATAACAATGAATGGTCCTAGCTAAAGGCGTTGGAACTTGGTATACTCCTTGTTGTCTTTGTGTTGCTTGTCCCATCTTAACACTAAATCTCCCACTAAAAAGTCTCTATGAGAGGAGTTCTTTCGTCAAACCATTTCTTCACCAACTCTTGATGTTGGTAGAATTTGTTCTTTGCTTTTTCTCTCTCCTCTTCTCGCTTGAGCAAAGAATCAATCATATGTTGTAATAGAGAAGAATCATTCTCTTGGATGGATTGGGCCAATTGCAATGAAGGGATGGTGATATTAGCTGGTAGGACTACTTCCTTGCCATAAAATAGGCAATAAGGGGAGTTAACAAGGGCTTCCTTTGGAGTGATTTGATCTTCCCAAAGAGAATTATAGAGTTGGGTATGCCAATTTTTGTGATGTGAAGCCACTGTCTTTTTCAAGATGTTTATCAAGTTTTTTTTAGAAGATTCTGCAAGTTCGTTGCCTTGAGGATAGTAGTTGCAAGAAAATTTAATCTTGATCCATTTCTCAAGGGTGTAGCTAGTCAGGTCAATGGATTGGAATTATGATGCATTGTCAAAAATGAGATACTCTAAGGTGCCAAACCTGGTGACTATCTGGTTTTCAAGAAAGGAAATTACCTGGTTTGTGTTACACAGTCTTAGAGGGACTGCTTCAACCCACCTCATGAAATAATCAGTTGCTGTCAAAATGTATTTGTGTTTTAAAGAATATACAGGGATGATAGGTCCAACGAAATCTAATCCCCACTACTGAAATGGGAATTGGACTGCTACTGGCTGCAAAGGGAAGGCAAGTTTCTTGACTTTTCTAGCACACTTCTAGCAAGGCTGACAATGCGTGAGCATATTTGAATAGGGTAAGACAATAGTATCCTGACCATATGATTTTGTGAGCCATTGTATCACCTAATAAATGCCCACCTACAAGTCCTGCATGAAATTGAAAGAGGAACTTGTCAGTCTATTCCTTTTCAAGGCATCTAAGAAAAAATCCATCATAATTCTTTCTAAACAGAACATTATCAATAAGTTGATAAGGGTTTGATTTCAGCCTCAATGCTCTACATTTCTTAGTATAAAGGGTTTCAGGAGAAAACCCACTATGAATAAAGAACTTGATGTTATCATACCATTCAGGTGTCGCTATTTCAATTGCATTAAAAAAACCTGTAGGTATAGCCTCTTCCTGTTCCCAATCGGCGTGCTGATATTCAGGATCATTTGACTTGGTAGAGAGTTGACATAGCCTTTGTCCCCTGAATATCTTCGCAGGTTTGATCTCCAGATCATATTCTTGTAGCGTCGTCATCTAGTGAGCTCTTTTTTCTCCCAACTCCTTTGCGAGGAGGACATTGCAAATGGTTGCATATGGGATAATCACCTTGGTTCTTGACTTCAAAAGATAAGGCCTGTAATGTTTTACTGATTTATATACCATGTAGGCCTATTTGTCAACTTCGAAATAGTTGAGTTCATCTTTTGTAAACGTCGAACTCATGAAAAAAATTTGGATCTCATTATCCTCATGATTTTTTCTATGTTAGGATAGCCGCATAAGAAATGTCAGTAGAAAAAGTATAAAGTATGAAATCTTTACTAAAATTTGTAGACATAAGAGTAGGTGCTTATGCTATAGCTCTCCTCATTTCAGTAAATGCATTCTTCTGTTCATCGGACCATTTAAATGGTACATCCTTTTTAACTAAAAATTACAGCGGTTTAACGACTTGGGTGAAATTTGGCACAAATATACGGAAGAAATTAATCTTACCCAAGAATGACTACATTTCCTTTCAGGAGTTAGGGAGGTCAATCTTGGAGATTGCTTCAGCGTGCTCTAGATAAATTATGATACCTTCCTTTGAGACGATGAAACCTATCAACTTAACTTTCGTCACAGTGTATATGGAATTCTTGGGATTTAGAGAAATCCCAAATTTCCTACATCTTTTGAATACATGTTTGAAAGCAGATAAATGATCTTGTCATTTTTTAGAATAAATGTTCACATCATCTAAGTATACAACGACAAAATTATGGATTAATCCCCTGAAAGCTATGTATATAGCTCTCTAGAACATGGATTCTACGTTTATTAGCCCAAATGACATTTGTCTATATGCAAATGTTCCCTAAGGAGTTCGTAAGGTTGTCTTAAGTTGATCATCGGGGGAAACTAGGACATCGTTGTAACCTTGAAAACCATCTATGAGGGAGAACATCTCAGATCCAGCTACTTTCTGCAAAATCTACCCCATTGGAGGAACATGATAATTGTCCTTTTCAGAGGCCCAGTTCAGGTTTCTAAAGTCTACGTAAAGTCTGATTTCCCCATTCTTCTTTCGAACATGTACTAAGTTAATGATCCACTGCGTGTGTCTGAAAGGAAATATGATCATGTTCGAGAGTATCTTATCGAACTCTTTTTTGACAAAAGGATCTAAACTGGGGTGCATTTTCCTCAGTTTCTGCTGCTATGGTTTTACCTCAGGTTTCATCGTGATGTTGTGGTTCATGACACTAGTGTCGAAAGTCTTGAGTTCATTGTATGTCCAGGAAAACATGTCTTTAAATTCCTTGCACATTTTAATAAAACTCCTTCTCTCATCATGGGAACAATGAATTCGAAGGTTAATAAAGTGAGGTTCTTGCTCTATTCCCAAATTAACATGTGTGTAATTTAGGGTTGAGCTCTCGGTCTTACAATTGGTAGTCTATCTAAATTTATCTTGTAAGTCGCAAAACTTCTCTAAACTGATGATAGACTTGGGGATGATATTGGAAGGGTCATATAGATACTTTTCATGATCAACTTCGTTAATAGCCATACCTTCGAAGGTGTTTTGGGATAAAAGGAAGTCTAGTATTTGTTGGTCATCATCGAACACTTTTCAATTTGTGACATTGTCTGGTATAGAAGGTATGTACATCAATTCAATGGAGAAATTTTTTGGAGACAAACCTTCAGGAAGGATTAGTCTAGATGAAGTATTGGCTAACAGCTCAGCGTCAAAGTTCTGTGATCTAGGAATAGATTTGATATTAAATGCTGAAAAGGAATTAGTCATATATCTAACCAGTCTTTGGTAATTGACTAAGCATGGAGAAAAACAATGTATCTTATTCTTTACTTGTTTCACTATGATTTCAGAGTCTCCTACGCATTCAATTGCTCTTGCTCCCATATCAACATCTTTCCTGAGTCCTTGGACTAATGCCTCATACTCATCTATGTTGTTAGTACATTCAAACTCCAATCTGTACACGATCATTGTTTTGATCCCCTTTGGATCAATAAGGATGCATCCTGTACCTGCTCCATCCTTAGATCTAGAGCCATCAAAAAACAAAGTCCAAATGAGAGGGTCAATTCTAAAGTTAGTATTTACAATATAGACATTGTGTACAATAGTGCTGAAGAATGGCACAGAAGTAAGATGAGTTATCTAAGACAATTTCTATAGATTCTTTGCTAGTCAAACATCAACAGGTTGGTCTCCAAAGAAAGTGTCATATGTAAAATGTTCAATTTGATTATCGAAAAAGGAGACATATTCATTGGGACCATGGAGATTAGCTACAGTTTGTTTCATGAATGGTTCTCTGTCAACTTTGAGTTTGTTAGGCTTCCCATTAAGGGGTAACCACATGTGATACCAATTAGTAGCAAAGTAACCTTTTAGTTTTTCTGACCAATCTCGACTTAACCACATACCGTAAGTCTCTAGGATATTTGTAATCACAATATCAATAGTCTGATGAATTCAGAGGTCTACAAATAATCTAAGCAAAACATTCCTCAGTCTTCCTACAACTTTGACTTTGGATCTGTCTAATTGTACAATTTGAATAGGACAATCTTCCCATGTAGAATTCATCCTTTTGCATATAGAAAGAGGCATGACATTAGACAAAACACTTGAGTCTACCATGTAGTTATGCACATTGCTGTTGAATATTTCAAAAGTAAGTAAGAAGGGTGGAGTACCCTTGCTTCCAGACTTTGGGTGGTTTGTTCGGGGAGGAGAGTCAAGATTTTTATTCTGAGCTTATCTAGGTTGTTTTATTATCATGCTTTTGGGAAAGTAATACCTTATGGAAGGGATTTTGAGAAGGTCAAATAAATATATGCTTGAATTGACTCTCTTTAGATCCTCAGCCAAATTGTATTCTGGCTCAGGAATGAGAGTGTCTTTCTGAGTTTGGGTTTTACCTTTGATAGGAGCTTGTGTCATAGGTGTTCATCCCTGCAGAGGTGTCCCTTTAGATATAGTCTTGTGAGTGTGTTGTAGGTTGAAAAATGTGTCATGTTCATCTTCCTCTTCTTCTAAAAAGAAACTCATAGTGCTGACTTGCTGGTCATCTTCCTCTTCCTCTTGGGGATATTTTAGATCTTGAGTGGACTGATATTCAGAAGATTTAGGAATGTTTGGTGTTCCTGGAGCTAAGGATTTCAAGATAGAAAAAAAAATCTTCTGAGGTTAATCCCTTGATAGGATTTGGCGGTGGTGGATCTTGAGGAGGTTGGTTGGGTCTCCTAAAAGGTGGTCATTAAACATTCTTTGGAAGAGCTTCTTCACTTCACTCATGTTGAATGGATCTTGACTGGTAGCAGTAGGTTTAGGTGAACGATCACTTTTCTTGCATGATGTGGACGCTTGTTCAGATGTGGTGTCAGGGTTGTCCTTGAGAGAGAACATGCCCCTTTTGACTTGTATAGCTTCCGAGAAAGCGTCTTGCGAGCACTCCTTACGGTCCCTTTTAACCCACATGGCTATTTGGGTTGGGAGACCCTTAATATAGTATGCTACCAGTAACTCCTCAAAAGGAAGTACCATACTTGGGATCCTATTGTTTAAATATGAAAACCGGTGATTGTAATAGTTGACTCTCTCTTTACCCTTAGTATTCATGGAAGAAACCTCTATGACTAACTCCTCTAGGGTCTTGTCATCCCCAAATGTTTTAGTGAACAGTTAAGAAAACACATCCTATGATGCGATGGAACTAGCTTCTAAGGCAAAATACTATGTAGAATATTTTCCCCCAAAATATTAAGGGAACATTCTGCAAATCACGTCTTCATGTATGACATTCCTAAGTCTAATGGCTTGCATAAAAGATTTCATGTGGTCTTCTACAGGGATTTTTTCATCTGGATTAAATTTTGGAAGCCACTTTTGACGGTTTTTAGGCAACCTATGTTGATCGCCTAAAATAGACACGACATATTGATCCAACCAAGGACTATTAGGTCTTTTGTCAGCCATGGGAAGAGATTCCTATGATGAGGCCAAAGAACCAAAATATGACGATTCATCTAAGAAAGATGAAGAAGAGGGAGGAGATGGTGGTGGTCCTCCTGCTTGGATGTTGTGTTGGGGAGTGGTTGACTTCTGAAAAAGAGAATCTAGATGTAACCCAAGGTGTATATGGCTCATTGAAAAGGTCATGATGTCTTTCATTGTTTGGATCACATGACCTAAGACTGATTTTATTATTGTTTTGGGGAAGATTCCAGTTTAGACGTTCTTCATTGAACTTTCTTCTAATCCCGTAAACGTTATTCGAGCTACCCTTAAATAGTTGTTCAATTGTGATGGGTCCTATAGTAGGTGATACAAGAACATATATGTTTGCTGGGGTAATTTGTTTTTGTGCAGGGGTAGTTGGGATAGTGTCTGAACCTTGTGCTATTTGTTCCCTTGACGTAGATGTATGGGCACGACTACGAGTGATAATCAAATATCTTTTTGGAGGATGTGTCTATGTGTTTTGTTTAGGCTTGATCTGTTGTCCCTCCTTCTAGAGCCATTTGTTGAAGCCTCAGTTGTGAATGTGGCTGAAAAGGGTGTATAAATCTTAAAACACATGGAGAAGAGCCATCCAAAGGCTTCAAGAAATCCCACGCAAGTATTTCTTTATCCTCCAGCTATTTAAGGTAGTGATCTCCCACATATATTTCAATAGCCTCCTCTAGATTTTGAGAATTTGAGCCACAGAGGATCTTTTTCCTAGGTTAGAAAACAAGGCGGGTGATGTGATAAAAGGGAAACTCAAATCTAACTATTAAAATAAAACATGATATAAATTTAACCTATTTAAATAATATGTTGAATCAATTTGTAGGTGAACCAGAGGTGAAAAAATAGACAAGTAACTTCACCCAATCAACAAAAATGTAAATTAGATTAAGAACTTATCACCTAACTTGCAATCAATTCATAAAAATCAATCGACACCAACCTAAGATTATATCATTCAGAGTCAACTTGCATAGCACATGTCAGTTAAAAAACCAAAATTTATTGCTGTAAATTTTCATTGTTCAATCACTTGCAGAAATAGATAAAGAAATTTAAATAATAAATTCCTTAAAGCTTTGACAATGCATTAATCAGTAACAAATAGAAATCTAGGTTATGAATGAACACATTTATCAATTGCAAGTAAATCACATCATCATTTGGCCATTCAAAACAAGAAAAATTGAGATCTATCAAAGAAATTCAATTTGGTCATAGACAAGAGATATGAAATAACAGTACTGTATTTATTCAAAGTTTTTCAATAAATTACATAAACCTTAGGAAAAATAGAGGTGTTTTTCAGTCTCCTGTACCAATCCTTCGTTCTCCCAAAATTCCCCTAATACATTTGAGAACTACCTCTTAAATAATTATTACAAAACAATGAATCTCCCTCAAAAGGAAATAAAAAAACATAAAGAAAAATAATATACCAGAAAATTCCTCCATATTTTCCATATGCGTAACAATTCCTCAATATCAGGATAGCTAGCGGATTCAATGGCAAGTTGGGCATTACACTTGTGATCTTCTATTTCATTTTTATCTATCTTATGCCAAAAACAAATATAGATGTGGATTTTCCCTTCAACTGCAAATGGTCGTTTGATTAACCGATCAAAATCATCCATACTAACATGATCAAGCTCCGTGATCTTCTCTTCTTCCTCATCTCTTCTCTATTCAACCTGTTCAATCATTAACCCTGGTGGACATGCTTTGTTAATGAGTACCATTGCAGGAAAAGATAATTCATCCATGAGATTGTCTATAGCATACCACCTTCTACTACAAATGGGTAGTGCCTTCTTTATAGTTTCAATGTCCGTTTCATCTAAATCCTCCCAGGCTCTTAGGATAGTCCCGATTTTGTTAAACTAGAAGTTCGTGAGAATGGTAATGATGTCTGGTTTGTCTTTCATATACCTTTGCCAGTCTGTAACTTCATCATATGATTTTGAAGCTTGTTTCCTTTTTTCAACCAAATCTTCTAAAACAACATGCATTTTATCAAAAGTCACATGAGTTTCAAAAATGTTATCCAAAGTTTTAAACAACTCACTGACTAAATCATGATGCTCCCTATTGGTTCGAAGAGCTATCTCCTTGAATTCCTCCTGAGAAAATTTAGAAAACAAAGATGAAGCTGCACTTGCAGTTGCATCTTCATACTTTTTTTCCAACAAAACTACCTTATGTACCAAATTTGCATTGGTATTCTTTTCTCTATGTAACTCATCATGAAGAGAAACATTCCTTACTTGTAATTCATCATACCTATCCTCATGTTTTATTTTGACATGTTCCAATTTCTCCTTTCATATGACAATTTCTTCCATTTTTTTATCAAATTCCTTGTTCAGAGTATTGATATCATCAAAATTAGCACCTGTAAAATCCCATAGGATAGAAGCAACGTCTGTAGCATCCACCTGTGGATCACCTGATCATTGAGTCCATACAATTTGATTTGAAATGGATGTATACACATTACTCTGATCTCTACTTGTCTTTTTCCCTCTTTTCACCACTGATTTATCAGATTTACTATAACGATACTATCCCAGAGATATTACGAAATCTTCATTGAATTCATCTCTCATCTCATCAATAGGGGTAACGCCAACACCTGTGGATATTGAGGAGGAGGTCTGAGTCATAGTATGAGAAGGGGTGGGCATAGTAATATGGAAGGCGAGTGAAGAGGAAGTCCTACTCTGGGTAATAGTCACTTCAGGGGTTGAAGGATTATCTGAAACAGAAGTTTCAATGAATGAAACATGAATAGTAGTAGCTTGAAGTGATGATGGTTAAACTTATGAGGCTTTCTCATGAACAAGAGATGGTACTGAACTAAAAGAAGAAATATGCAGTGGAAATTTAAAAATTGTAGGTATAGTGGATGATAGAATGGGCATCTGTAAAGAAACACGTGTAATAGAATGGGGTAGACATATGGCATCATGACATAGCTGAGACATCGGGAGTGTCATGGTAGAATAGTAGGTAAGGAAGAAAAGGCTAGAATTGATGAAAGGAGTAAAGCTGAAGATGATGGACAAGGCTAATAATAAGGCTGTGATTGTGGGAGAGTTGATGAGGATTGATTCCATTAAAGAAATTCATAAAATCATGTAAACCATTAGCATTTCTACCCCCCATAGTGATAGGCACAGGGGAAATCCTTTCATCCTCCTCTTCTGAATGGGTCAAATCTATAGTAGAAGCAAGGATGGATGAAACTTGAACCTTAATTTTTTTAAGTGGATTCTCCTCAATTTGGGTTCATTTAGATTGGGATTTCTCAACAATAGTAGTCACTTAAGTAGCTTCATCTATTTGAGAAGTTGTAATTTCTTGAGTGTCCAATACTGAAGTCATCCTACTTAGCTTCTATTTAATCTGCTCTGAAGTATGTAAATAGGCTTTAACCTGTTGATAAAAAGATGCCTGTGGGATGTCTTCCATGGGACTTTTACCTTTATATGTGGCTGAACTGGTCTCTATGGATGTGTCTTTGGCTTCTTGAGCCTCCTTTGCTTCCCTATCTTTCATCATCTTTCCTTGAATATCTAATTCCATAGCCCTGTAGTGTTGAACCTTGTCCCTGATTTCCTTTTGATATAGCAGGATTTGACTATGTTCTTCTTTACTTTTAGCCCTAGCTAAAACCTAAGAGAAAGTATCAACCACCTGATAGATGAAGTCATCTGGGACTTCTTCATGACTGCACCCTGCTTCTAAGTGATTTTGCTTAAGGTGAAAATCAACAATCCCCTTGGGATCATGTTGTCTCTTACTGGAAAAACCCAACTTGAGCGACACTATGTGATCACTGAGTTCTAATGCCCAAGTGGAGTTTGGTATACTCAAGGATCCAAGAGTTTGAGGAAACTTGGGCCAGACTTTCCTTTTGGGCACTACACACTACTTATATATTCCTTCGGTGACCGTTTAAAATGATATTTCTTCAAGGACCAACATGTCAAGCACGACCTTTTGTAGCATATGAGAAGCATTGCTTCCAAAGACCCTGATGTATGCAAATGACTCACCGACATACCAATCCCCCATTGTGGCTATAAGGGTTTTAGCTTCAGGGGAGAACGCAGGAGCTTCCTTGTTGAAAATTAGGAAATAGACTCGGCTGGGGAAGCTCTCACAAATGCCATAAAATATGTTTACATAGTTCATGTCCCACAGTTTCGCATGATAAATGTGTATAGGAGGGGTTGGTAGTACCCAACTCCATCCCAAATTTGTATAATAGAACTTAGCGCAAAAGATGTCAACAATGTAGGCATAGAAAAAGAAATTAGGTTTCTTCCTAGTGGTAGCTTTCTCAAATTCCTATATGGCTGTTTTGAGTTCTAAAGACAGAACTGAATCCCATGGGAGATATTTTCCCGTGGTTATAACATGATGGGCAATCGAAGCCCATTATTCCTTCAAGTGGGAATAATTAGGGAGACTGTAGAGCCTGCACAACATTGTTGGGAGCAGGGAATAGGGTTCCTTAAACCATTCAATAGGGTAGAGGTCATCTTTACTCTAAGAAAACTTATGTGGTTTAGTCATCCCAGACTTCAACATTTGGTCAAAATTATACCTGGACTTAACAGTTTTGACAAATTCGGCATTAAGGAGATGCCTAAAAGGTTTGAGAGCATAAATTTTTACAGAAGTATCAGAACGGAAATTGGAAAGTAGCAATCCAATACTATTATTAAAAGAATGGTATTTTGGATTAGAATGATCAATAATCCATTTGACTGCATCGTTGTAAGGGATAACGTCAAGTCTTGCACCAATCATGTGGATGTCGAAATCCCTAATTCTCTCATAAATGGGTTGGTCATATTGAAAGTCTGAAATATCATTGTTTTCAAAAATGGAATAGATTGGGGACCAATCCAACTGGTAGGTCTCACTAACTTGGCCACTAGTATCATAGAAGACACTGGAATTCGGGTCTTTGGTCAGCATGTCTTTCTGCAGGTTTTTGCACTGGGTAATTCAAGGATTTTTTGAGGTTGACATGTTCTGTTGGATGCATAAAACAGAATTTAATACTAATTTATATTGGAGCAATAGTAAGTAATTCAAATTAGGAAAGGAAACTCAAAAACTAACATGTAACCAAAGTGAATAATGGCAAAGTTTCTTGGTAAAATCCTAGAAGAAAATTCACGCAACGTAGCAAATTATAGTGTTAAAAATGGTAAAAAAATCTTCAAGAAGACCAACATATATATAATTCATAGGAGATATTTAAGACCGTAGGGTGAGGATAAGATCGATGGTCAATATCATACTTTTGTGGGATGCAGGATTAAATCACAAAATTCAAATTTTATTAATCGTTCTGTAACTCATATTCCGCATTTGCGGGATGCGGGATGCGGAATGGAAAAACAAAAAAAAATTATTGAAACCTCTCTGCAGCCCGCATTCCACAGTTTACGGGATGCGGGTTGCAAGAACACACAAACCGAACGACATAAAAAATGACATGCCACACTCTGCATTCTGCACTTATGCAGGATGCGAGTTGAGGATTGAACAAAGCATATCTTTCAAAAATTCTACCTCACA
Source organism: Pseudotsuga menziesii (assembly GCA_001517045.1). NCBI lineage: Eukaryota > Viridiplantae > Streptophyta > Pinopsida > Pinales > Pinaceae > Pseudotsuga > Pseudotsuga menziesii. Next base: position 150,035 of record LPNX010845696.1, read on the forward strand.
CCGCATTGCGCATTTGCGAGTTGCGGGATGAGATAATTCCAAATATACGAGTACAAATTCCCACATCCCGCAACTTGCGGGTTGCAAGGTGAGGGATGCGGGATTGAAACAAATCCAAACAAAACTAGCTTCCAGCACTTTGAAAACACACTTGAATCAAGCATGGATTTTGGAAGTTTTGGTCGAGTTAGAAGACTACATAAACCAAGATAAGTAAAATAGAAGCCATGAAATGGATAAAGAATTTCAATCAGTTACCTTTGTATGTGTAATTGGGATCCCATTAATAAAAATGACATTGGATATGTTGCACTTACAACAACGTATTGCAACATTAGATCGACCCAAAACATCTGAAATCCCTAGGTTTTCTGTTTCTTAGGGATTAAGGATGAAAAGGTGGAATTCATGGAACCTAAAACCTTTTCAGAATGTTGATATTCTCTGATCACTTTCAACATGTCTTCCTTAATTATATCATAAAATCCTATGTACAACTCCATTAAGAAACCATATGTCCCAGGAATTTTTCCTTTTTGAAAAGAATGAACAATGTTGCTCAACTCTTCTTCTTACACTTCACTAATTAGAGCAGCATTCATCTCCTCGATTATTTTTTTTAGCAGGGAGTTTCTTCCAAAGAGAACTGTAGGATTATATTCCCATTTAAAACCTCATGACATCAGTTCTTCCCCTCCCGACAAAGAATCCACCCTTGACATGGTGTTGTAGAATCTGGTGTTGGCTACAAAGTTCTTTCTTGGCCTAAGGGAAACAGGTTTGCTTGTCTCTTCTAAAGATGGATTTTTTTTGGAATTAATGGAACTACTTTTCGACAAAGGGAAAAAAAAAATAACTGGAGGGACATCCTAATCAAAGGATTTATCATGTGAAACTTTACTAAGAATAAATGACTTCCCAAGAGGTATAGTTGACCTGTCATCCTCTATCATGCCTAATTGTGCAAGCTCCATTGGTGCACTGCTTCCACCACCTTTTGTCTCAACCCCTTCCCCCTCCAATTTTCCTATCATTCCTGATGATTTATTAACCTAAAATTTTCTTCTGAAATGAATAGTATGTGAAGGGACCGAAAAATCACAAATATTATGGCCTACTTATTGTTGATGTAATTGTAACTTCAAAATGTATTCACTTGTATTTCTTATGTATTGTAACCCAATGTTTATTCTGGGATGTACTTGTGTCATGTCATGCCACGATGTTCCTATCGAGAGGTTCTATAATGTAAACAAGTCATGTCAAGTCATTGTGGGTAACCCTCCTATTGATCAAGGGTTAAAATCCCCGCAGTTTCGGGGCACTAGGGTTATTAGACTCACCTAGTGAGGTCGGACCTAGTTGGGTTTAGTAAAGTTCAAAATTAGTATAAATAGAGAGCTAGCCTCTCTATTTATCACACACTCACTCACACTCAGTTGTAGCACATAGTTGAGGAAGAGAAAGACACTGAGGCAAGGAAGAAAGAGGTTACTGCTGTCAGGATATCATCTTACTATTTTGGGGTTTTACTTTTCGTGTTGATTCTCTCTCTAAGGAAGTTGAGGGATTTTCTCCATTTATGGTTTCCCTGAGGAAAAAAACTGCGTTCATTGTCTCTTGTGTTTGATTGATGTGCTTGTTGTTCTCTCAGTTAAAGATCCTAATGTTATGCTAGCTTAATGTTAAAAATCTAACATGGTATCAGAGCTAACCTAAGAAGAAGACATTGTGCAGCTACGGGAACTAGGTATTCCTACTTTGTGGAACTCTCTCCACATATTTTCAGAAAAAGAAGGTTGAAATAACTCTCCTCCCTAGGGCACATTTTTCTGTCAAAGTAGAATCCAATTCTGAGGTTTTTCAGTTTTGGACCCGACACTGTTGCTGGAAATTAGGGCTTTCCATAGAAGTGGAATTTTTTAGTGAGCCGGGGCCTAGATTGATCTCCTCCTCAAAATAAAATTTAGGGATCAAATTCAAAGCATTTGGTTGGACAGAACTCCGAAAAAGAAAAACCCTAATCTACACCTGAACCAGCACTGCAGAATTTCAGCTCCAAATCCAGATCCGACATCTTGACCTGGTAAGATCTAAATCTTCTGTATTTCCATTTAAGCTTCTCAGTTAAGATGTCTCATCATACCAATATTGATGAAAATCTTGAGGGAGATGATAACTTTCGAGCCTAGAAGTTTAGGATCTCCCTGGTCCTCGAAGAAAATGAGTTGGACTCTTATATCAGTGAGGACGTTCCAGTTCCAGAGGGAGCTGAGGCAAAGACCTTACATAAGAAGAAGTTGGTTATGGAAAAGAGGATCATTGCTAATTCAATCAAGGATCACCTCATACCACAGGTGTCCTCCCTCAAGACACCTAAAGATATGTTTGATTCCCTAACCAAATTGTTTGAAGGGAAGAACATAAACCGAAAGATGACTCTAAGAAACCAACCTGAGAATGTAATGATCTAGAATGCAAAAACCATCCAGTCTTACTCTAAAAGGGTGTCTCAGATCAAGGAACAACTGGAAGTAGTAGATGAAGAAGTGGAAAATGCAAGGATTGTAATGAGCACCTTGAATGGTCTCCCTACATCATGGGACTCCTTCATTCAAGGAATTTGTGGTAGAAAGAAGTTAGTCAAGTTCAGGAGACTATGGGAAGAATGATTTCAAGAAGAATCTTGGATAGCAGCTCGAGAAGAGAAGATGTGAAATGAAAATCAAGCTCTCACGGTACACTCCAAGAAAACAAAAAGAAGTTCTCATCACCCCAGAGGTAATCATTCTCATCAAAGAGATTTCACTAGAAAAGACTTATCCAAATTAAGATGCTATACATGTGATGAAAGAGGACACTTTTCTAAAGACTTTCCTAGAAACAAGATTAACTCCGATAAGAAGAAGGGAAACAAGAGAAGACATCATGCATATGCTGCAGAGGATGATGAACCTTCTATAAAGAGAACCAGATATGAAAGTGAAGATTCTTCAAGTGATGAAGAATATGGCTTGATTTCCACTCTCACGAGAAACATTACTCATGGAAGAAATGATTGGCTTATAGACAGTGGGGTTTCCAAGCATATGACAACATTCAAGGAATACATTGTGAAACTATTAGAACATGAATCACCTCACAGGGTGAATCTCAGAGATGACTACCTATATCCAATAAAAGGTAGTGGGGAATCCTCCTATAAGCTAGACTCTGGAAAATCAATGATAATGAAAGAAGTATTGTTTGTATCAGGACTAAATAAGAACCTCCTCTCCATATTTGCATTAGATGCAAAAGGAATGAGGGTTGCATTTACAGATGGTCAAGTCATCATGTGGCCAAAAGGAAAGACTATTGATGATGCAGTAGTGATTGGAGAACAAGAAGGAGGATTGTACAAATTGAAGGGCCATCCAGAACAATACTTGGTCCATGACACAATAGATCCAAATGAACTTTGGCATAGAAGGCTTGCACATGTGCATTACTGGGAACTACCACTAGCAAGAAAATCTATTGAAGGTCTTCCATAAATTCAAGCAAAACATGATGGGGTCTACAAAGGATGTGCGAAAGGAAAGAACAAAAAGATGACATTTCCAAGTAGCGAGAGAAAAGAAAAGGGAATCTTGGAAATAATCCACTCCGATGTATGTGGACCAATGTCATCAAATTCACTAAGCGGGTATGCATACTATGTTTCTTTTATTGATGACTTTTCTAAGAAGACATGGATTTACTTCATGAAGAAAAAAAGATGAAGTATTCAGCAAGTTCAAGGAATTCAAAGCCTTGATCGAGAACCACACTAAAATGAAGATCAAGACCTTTGGATCAGATAATGGCGAAGAATTCACATAAAATGAATGCAAAGAGTTATGCAAAGACTCAGGGATTAAGAGGGAGTTACCTACTCCATCTAATCCACAATAGAATGAGACTACAGAAAGGAAGAATAGAACCATCATGGAAGCTGCAAGAGAAATGCTTCATGACCAAGATCTTCCTATGCAACTATGGGCAGAAGCTGCTAGGACAATGGTGTATGTACAGAACCGTACTCCAAATAGAGTTCTTGAGAACAAGACTCCTGAAGAAGTCTTCTCCTTCAAGAAACTAGAATTCAGCCATCTCAGAATATTCGGTTGTCCTGTATACATACACATTTGAAAAGAAAAGAGGACAAAATTAGATCCTTCAAGAAAGAAGGGTATATTTGTGGGATACTCTCAAAGCTCAAAGGCTTATAGAATATACTTCCCAGGATTCAAGAAGATCAACATTAGCAGGGATATTACACTTGATGAAGACATAGCTTACAAAAAATCCAGAAGCAAACCTACTAAAGAACCTGAACGAAGCATCCAAAATTCATGATACAACCATGAACGAAGAAACTCAAGAAAAAAATCGAGAATTTGAAGAACCAAAAAGACCTATAGATCCACCTCAGGAGAAGAATCCTCACAAGAGGAAACCTGCTTGGGTACGAGAAGCTATCCAAGATGCGGAAAGATATGGGGCTCCAGCAGAAAATCACAGAGAAAGAAAGAGGACCAAATCCTACTCCGGGTATGTAGCATTGTTATGTGATTTCATTGATAAAGAACCTTCCAATTATAAAGAAGCGGCAGAACAAAAAGAATAAAAGGATTCTATGATCGAAGAGTATCAATCGATCATGAAGAATGATGTTTGGGATGTTGTCCCAATATCACAAGGGAAGTCAGTTGTAACTTTCAAATCGATCTACAAGATCAATCATGCTGCAGATGGTAGCATAGAAAAATATAAAGCGAGATTTGTTGCTCGTGGTTTCTCCCAGAAAGAAGCAATAGATTATGAAGAAAATTTTGCACCTGTAGCCAGATACACTTCCATCAGATTAGTACTTGCTCTGGCTGTAGTGATGAAATGCAAGATACACCAGATGGGTGTCAAGTGCTTTCTCGAATGGTGTAGTAGAAGAGGAAGTGTATGTGAAGCAGCCACTTGGTTTTGACGCACATGACAGGGAGTCTCATGTATGTAGATTGAAGAAAGCCTTGTACGGTTTGAAACAAGCACCCAGGACATGGTACGGCATAATTGATAGCTTTCTATCCATTTTGAGCTTTACTAAGAGTAAAACAAATTCCAACCTTTACTACAAGGTTGAAGATGGAAACCCAGTGATGCTCCTACTGTATGTAGATGATCTGTTTGTAACAGGTATGGATGGGTTGATTGCTGATACGAAGAGGAAGCTTGCTACCGAGTTTGAAATGAACGACTTGGGTATCATGCATTATTGTCTAGGCATGGAGGTGTGGAAGAATGAAGACGGAATTTCCCTGGGACAAGGGAAATATACACTACAGATCCTGAAGAGGTTTGGGATGATGGACTACAAGGATATGGCCACACTTATGGCATCGAACCTGAAGCTATTGAGTGATGCTTCATCAGAGACGATTGATGCTACGATATATCATCAGATGATTGGGTCCTTGATGTACTTGACGAACACAAGACCAGATATTTGCTTTGTTGTGAACACCTTTAGCCAGTTCCTAATAGATCCGAGACATGTTCACTTGATTACTGCAAACCATATTCTAAGGTACCTGAAGGGTATAGTTTATTATGGGCTCAAGTATGAGGTGAGTCAAAAGATTAACCTATAGGGTTATGTTGATTCAGATTGGGCAGGAAGTGCCATCGATAGGAAGAGCACTTCAGGGTGTTGCTTCAGTTTGGGATCATGTGTGATCTCTTGGTTTAGCAGGAAGCAATCCTATGTGGCATTGAGTACAGCTGAAGCAAAGTATGTCGCGGCTTGTTAACCTAGTTGTGAGGCACTATGGCCAAGGAAGCTACTGTGTGATTCATTTGATCTCGAGTTAGATGCTACTTGTATATATTGCGACAACCAGAGTTGTGTGAAGTTGTCGAAGAAGTCGGTGTTCCATGACAAGTCGAAGCATATCGAGATCAAGTATCACTATATCAGGTATATGGTGCAGAAGGGAGCAGTGAAGCTCTAGTATGTTGCGACGGATGAATAGATAGCTAATGTGTTGACAAATCCATTGGCCAGAGTGAAGTTTGAGTACTTCAGGGAGAAGCTTGGTGTTTTCTAGATCTAGGTCCCTTCCAAGGGGAAGTGATGAGTCCATGAGCCATTCTGACATGGTGAGAGGATTGGTTCCTTACATGGTCATATGTAAGGGCTGAGCCATTCTGTCATGGTGAGAGGATTAGTTCCTTCCATGTCATATAAGAGTGATGAGCCATTCTGATATGACTATAGGATTGGTTCCTACATGATCAGATATAAGGGCTATTTCCATTCTTGGAATGGAGGTACCTCGTCAGTTACTAGGAATAGTTGGTATAGGAATGAGGGCCATTCTGATATGATTGTAGGATGTGTTCCTACATGATCATATTTGAGCGAATGACCATTCTGATGTGATTGAGGGATGTGTTCCCACTTGATCAGATATAAGGGCTATTGCCATTCTCTTGGAGAATGGAGGCACCTTGTTAGTTACCAGGAACCCTCAGGTTGGGGTTGAGAGCCCTTATGACATGGTTGCGGGATGTGTTCCCCCCATGGTCACATGTAAGTTCAGATCCCTTCTGACATGGTTGCGGGATGTGTTCCCCCCATGGTAAGATGTAAGTGCAGATCCCTTCTGACATGGTTGCGGGATGTGTTCCCCCCATGGTCAGATGTAAGTGCAGATCCCTTATGACATGGTTGTGGGATGTGTTCCCCCCATGGTCAGATGTAAGTGCAGATCCCTTCTGACATGGTTGCAGGATGTGTTCCCCCCATGGTCACATGTAAGTGCAGAGCCTTTCTGACATGGTTACAGGATGTGTTTCCCCCATGGTCATATGTGAGTGCAGAGCCTTTCTGACGTGATTATAGGATTGGTTCCTACATGATTAGACGTGAGTGGTGGGCCTACCTTTCTGACATGGTTGTAGGATGTGTTCCCCCCATGGTCAGATGTAAGTGTTGGGTGGGCCATTCTGACTATGTGTTAGATATAAGCGCTGAAGAAGACCTACATGGAGGCTAGGCCTACAACCAGTATGAAAAATGGTTGGCTCTGTAGAACTTCCTGTGACGAGAACAATCATGAGATAGCACCCGTGATGATCCAGTGATGATGATCCAGATCGAGTGATGATCCAGATCCATAGATGATGTTCTAGTGATGATGACCTAGATCGAGTGATGATCCAGATCAAATGATGATGATCCAGATCGAGTGATGATCCAGATCCATTAGTGATGAACTAGATCGAGTGATGATCCAGATCCAATGATGAAGATGACTTGAAGATGAAGATGACAACAACTTAACGATGATCTAGATGATACAAAGAAGAAGACTTGTGCTGATAAATTGTGTCGAGAGAATACCTTCCTAGTTAAGAGGGAGTGTTGATGTAATTGTAACTTCGAAATGTATTCACTTGTATTTCTTATGTATTGTAACTCGACGCTTATTTCGGGATGTACTTTTGTTATTTCATGCCCCGATGTTCCTATCAAGAGGTTCTATAATGTAAACAAGTCATGTCAAGTCATTGTGGGTAACCCTCTTATTGATCAAGCGATAAATTCCCCACAGTTTCGAGGCACTAGGGTTATTAGACTCACCTAGTGAGGTCAGCCCTAGTTGGGTTTAGTCAAGTCGAAAATTAGTATAAATAGAGAGCTAGCCTCTGTATTTATCACACACTCACTCACACTAAGTTGTAGCGCATAGCTGAGGAAGAGAAAGACACTAGGGCAAGGAAGAAAGAGGTTACTGTTGTCGGGAGATCATCTTATTGTTTTGGGGTTTTACTTTTGGTGTTGATTCTATCTCTGAGGAAGTTGAGGGGTTTTCTCCATTTATGGTTTCCCCTAGGAAAAGCAATGTGTTCATTGTCTCTTGTGTTTGATTGATGTGTTTGTTGTTCTCTTAGTTAAAGATACTAATGTTATACTAGCTTAATGTTAAAAATATAACACTTATTTGAACCGGAAGCATCTGGACAAAATTTTCCAATAATCATATCTCTGATTCCAGATAGTGCCATTAAGCTCCAACTTAATTTCTTCATCTAACCCATCGCGAATGTCCAATTCTTCATAATCAGTGGTGTTCAATTTAATTGATTGATATAAACTTTTGAAAACAATACGAAGGTACTTATCAATCATTCTTTTCTTATTGATTGATCTGGAAACTACCACATTCCCCCTAACCGTAGACCTGGAAATGTTCCTAGTTCGTTCATAGGTCACCCCCAAGACGAACCAATCAAGACAGAGATAATATAAGGCTTTAGGAAAATATTCTATCTTCCTTTAGTATCAGTAGAGTAGTCATAAGATCCATCTCTTTGTAAAGTCCTTAAATAACATTTTCCTTGTCACAACCCCCAAAACATCAACATAATTTATTTATATATATAGATATAACAATTCTAACTATTCCCTATTGTTACCTTTAATCCCACAGTCCACCTACATATTTATTTATAACGAGAAAAATAGAGACTTCAATGATAACCATGAAAATACGTGGCTTAATTTCCGAAAACAAAACCACTAATGATATTTTTGTTTAACTTTATGATTTGTTAACTAAAAAGGACCATTATTTCTCTAGCTTGAATAGGATAACATGATGACGTTAGAAATGATAGTCAACAAAACTTCAGGATGCAAATGAATGGGAAACAAAATATCCTTAATACAAATTGCAGGGATTGCCTCTGTATAGTAAACAATCTTGGAAATTGGAAATAATTTTAGATGGGCATATTGTCTCAAAACAAACTGGGAAAATCACCTCATCTCATACACATCCAATTACTTTAAAACTTAAATACAATCTAAGAGCACATCATCTTAATTCAAACTGTAATATTCATATATGTTCATATGCAGTCAAGAATAACAATTAAGCAAATGGAAAATCGCCTCCATACACACTGGGCAAATCACCACATTCAACCACATGAAAAAATTTAAATATGATCGAAGAGTAAATTAGAAGATAAAATATGTTTATACATAGTCAACAATAATAATTAAACAAATGGAAAATCACCTCCATACACATTGGGAAATTCGCCTCTTTTCTTACGAAACAGCAACTTGAAAAAAATATGGTCAAAGAGTAAATCAACAGATCAAATCTATTCATATGGATTCAACAAATACAACTAATCAAATGGAAAATATCCTCCATAAAAAGTTGGCAAATTGCCTCAATCAACAACTTAAAAAAAAAATACAATCGAAGAGTAAATCGACAGACCAAATACGTTCATATGTTGTCAACAATAACAAGTAATCAAATGGAAAATCGCCTCCATACGCACTAGCAAAATCACCTCAATGTAAACTGGGCAGATCCCCTCTACTTACACACAGAATAGAACATACAAGGCCATATCCTACAGTTTGACTATTACAGTCGATAATCTGTATGATAACTCTTATTTGAAAAAACAAAGTTTTAAATCTATATATATAAATCTATTATATTCAAAATCATTAACTTTTTAAACCAAAATTTTTTCAATGATCAAGTGAAACTAAAAGGATTACTATAGGGTGGACATCAATGTATTTGAATTTCGAAATCAAATCTTTAATAGTGCATTTACATTTCAGAAGTAATTAAGCCATATTTACCTATTTCCAAAACTATGACCGAGAATTCATGATTTTGCAAAATCTAAAAATGTGTCTATCCTTTTGAATTTAATTTTGCATTTCTTGAAATAAAAGAATATGTAATTCAGTCACAATTTTTATAACTACCCAAATAATCACATATTTTAAAACTACTTGGGATAAAATTGTAGTCCCAAAAAACATTACTTGGAGAATCAGCTCCTACCAACCATAGAAGAGAGTAGCATAATTGCTTTCTCAACTCCACCCCCAAGCTAGATCACCATCATGCACAACTATAAGAGCAACCGAAACATCCACGTGACACTCTCCAATAGGCCGTAGCAACCTCAATGATGGACTTATGCAAGAGATAAACACTTAACCCATGCACTCGTAGCAAAGATTCTCCATGCACAACACGACGTCCCATGTAATTCGAGTACACCAATATATATAGTTTTTTCCTACTTCTCATGCCATCCCAATCAAATGTCCAATCAATTTATAAATCCCTATGATTTAGGATCTTATCTCATTGTTGAGTTTTAGATTGGATTTGATTGGTAAATATCTCTCTTGTTGCTTACACATGTTCTCTTGTACCATGATGGTGTCCAATATATATATAGTTTGTTCTCTAAATGTCACTTTGAGTTTTTGATAACTCTTTACATGAAATAATTGTCAAAAAATATTTAGATAAAAATTAAAAAAATCATAATGTCATGGGGTATGACATTCCCCACTTTCTTCGACACACACCAAATCTCTCTCAGTGCTCAAAAGACCTATTGTTGAACCCTCTAGTGAATTAGGGATAGTTTCTCGTGCAATATTCTCTCTTTGTTATTTATCAATTTAATTGAAAAGAAAGGATTCTATTATTTACTTTTGAATTGTATGTTCATTTTCTAGTCAAACTAATTATTTTTCTATTTATCTTTTATTTGATTATCTAATTTTAAACAGTCACATTCTAATTATAGATAATAGACTTTCTAATTAGATTAAATAATATAAATATCCAATCCTACCATGTAGTTGATTTTCTTTATCAACTACTTCACAATTACGATCTCTCAGCATGCCCAATTCCTTGTTTAGTGGGAACCCTAGTCACTCTTTACAAAGAATAGAAGAGATAAGTGTCTTTTAAAATAATAATATTTAATTTTCTATGAGGTTCTAGAGATTTTAGCTCAACGTCAGTTATTTAAAATGAGTCTAAGTGCTCCATAGCTTAACTTGGTCAACACTTAAATTCACAATAGTTTCGGTGCTCGAGAGCTTTAATCTCAATACCTTTTCTAAATAATGTTTGGTCTTACATAGTTCAATGTAACTCAAAACTTTAAAACAATATCTTAAGTATAGTCTTTAAAATCTTGGGATATTACATGGAATTGACACAATTTTCTAAAACTCTTGTGTTTACTTTAAAAACAAACTCTAAAGAAAAGTATTACTTTATAGGAGTTCAAATTAAGAAAACATAAAATTTTGAATCTTCATTCTAAATAAAGAAGAAAAAATGTGTACCAACTTCAAGGTTTCATCAAACGAATACTTTTAAACAAAAATAAATTTAGATTAATTCATTTCAAAGTACATTGTATTCCAAAAGTAAAAGAGTTTGGTATAGTGCCCGTTCGTTCTAGGCGGGAACTTAAGTTGTTTTCGTTGTCTATTTGTTTTTATCTATCTCTTAAAGAGTTGTTTTATCAAAATAATAATAAAATTATGTAATGTTTACCATGATGTTTATCAAAATTTCTTCTTTAATTTTGTTTAACATGATCTAAAAGATCTCCGAATAAGTTTAACTGTATAGGAAAATTCTAATAGAATGGTATTTTCATTCAGTCTATATGTTTAAGAGCATTGGGAAGAAAATAAAATGAAATACATTTTTTTCCTTTTGATTTTTAGTACTGAAATTTAGAGAGTTTTAATTAAGTAGAATTCATGTTCTTTTGTATATTTTAGTAGGCTTCCTTAGGCTATTCTAGTTTTTCCTCACCAAACCTTATCATCAAAAATAGATAAACCAACCTCCCAATGAGCTTATCATTCTGGCCCTAGCAAATCGACGGATTTCCTAGCCCCCAAGCCCATAATCTAATAATATGAAGAGCATCCTTCTATAGTTTAGGATCCCTCAATCCATAGTTCAATTTCCCCTCTTTCTTTGAGTTTCCCACCTCCTCATATCTTTGAGTTGAATCCCTCCTCGATATGCCTACTTTTTCCTCCCATTTAACCGCCCCATTCTTTCCCCAAAGAAAACAAAATCCCCCTCCTATTGCCATAAAAATATCCTAATTACCTTTTTCTTTCCTCCCAAAACCTTCATGATTACTCTACCACCATAGCCCCCCTGTCTTTGGGATTTTTAATAATTAATACAATTACACTATCCAAAGAAGAAATTATTATAATAATATATCTAGGACTTCCTGTTCTCTCTGTTAGTCAAATAGTTAATTTCTCATTTAACTTTTTCATTTAATTTGAATTTCTATTGTTTATTTTAATGCAAGATAATAATGACTTGTCTTATTAACCTATACTATCAATTAAATAATTATTATTGCTTCCCCTTTTTTGGTTGGTAGTGGTGCGTGACTTAAATGTCTTATCATCTCCCAATCTCATGTGTTACACAATAGTAAATTTATGACAGTACTATTTCTATCTTATATTATTTGGTCCAATTAAATAACAAAATATCCCCTTATAAATTTTCATGAAATGGGTTGATGTCTTATTAATAATCATTTAATTCAATAATTTATATAATAATTTGGTTGATCCACTATGATTTATATTCAAGAACAATTTCATCATTATTAATAGTAATACTAATAATAATTCGTGATTAATAGATAATAATAATACTTCTTTTTTTAAGTGACAAGTGCCATAGTACCAACACAATAATCCTGTATTTATAAACAAAGAACTCGTAAGTTTTTTCAACAATCATGATAACAATTAAACAATACAATTCTACTAACTGATATGGAATAATATTTGTGTTTATTCATGGCAATTTCCTTATGACAATTCTAATTGATGAAACTTAATCAATTACTTATTACAATATTCACATATTCTTAATAACTTAAACATTCATTATTTGTTTTGGATCATTTCCTAATTAACTTAGTTATTCACAACAACTCATACCATTATTTAACATGTCCATTATTCGTACATCGATACTAGCCTACATGTGCAAGTTGTGCATGTATGGCTAGTACATGCACAGGTCGAACACACACTATAACCATACATCATCTTTCCTTACACATAACTACTAACTAAAACTACTAATCCTTCATGCAAACCTAACAAGTATACATACATAATATAATTACGTTAACATTCTCTGTTATTTAATAGTTACTCCCTTTATAATTTCATATATTAACTTTATGATCTTATTAAGTTTACGAGTCAAACAAGATAGGTGCTTACTACCACTAAATCGGTATCGGGACAATCCCAACCCTCAAAAATACTAACTAATATGTCATCACATCCTAACGTACGTCTGCATCCTCCCTATCCTTCCTCTGCTAGTATAGAAGTGGATGTTGGCTTCACCGACCAAACCACATAAGAACGTGATATTGATAGCGCTGGATGAACAATGGACCTAGCCTCTCCTACTAGGTATCCGACCATTGTCATCACAACAACTTGGGTGCATGTCTCAGCACAACCCTCCCACGACCTTGGGTATCATAGTAACCTAGGATAGGGAATAAATCCATCCCTCTCAACGTCCGAGTTCTATACTCGATCAATTCATACTCTGATGCTTCAAGTAATATTGGATTGTGTCATCGTATCATCGTTTTTGGCTACTAAGGTTTACTACGTAACAAGTTGTTATTCCACATATCATATAAAGTATTCGGCTATCATATAGCTCCAATGACTTGTGGGTTAGTACTTAACAAATACATATTTATAACAAGTAATTCCACTTGATAATCAATTGATCCACATCTTCATTCAAATCATTCTTTCATGCAATAATTTAATTCATGAAAGGTACACACAACATATAATAATTAAATCGATGACATCATAAAATGGTATCCACATACTGCATCATATATTTCACATTTTATCAATGAAAATATTTAAGCATACTCTCATTGTAAAAGAAAGGAGTCTCATGATAATGACAACATTGTATCTTGATAATTATAGCAACATAATAATCTCATAATGAAACAAGAATACAAAAAGAAACATTGCCATAATGCAACATGACCTTGCAGCAACGTGGTTATTTAACTTAATGCTCACTAACTGTCATAATCCGACATAGCAGTTTATAAATTAAATAAAATTGTATTGATTACATTACTTTCAATGTTGTAATGCATCCAACCGCATTAATAAACATAATGATAATACAACCTATTCATAGAGGAACGACGCAATACAACGTAACCCTTGATGTATGTCAAAATGGAAAAAATAGGTCGAAATATGACTATGCCTAACCCTTTCCCAATGTTATCATGAAGCACATAATGTGAAAAAACCCATTAAGGAACATAACCATAAAGAAACATGGTGAAAAATTAATGTTGCGATCCAAGTTAACATAAGGATAATGAAATGTGACCATGCAAGAATGTCACAATCCAGCTTAACAATTAATGAAAATTGTAATCTAACATGGTACTTCAGAAACGTTGCATTGTGATCAAACCATTAAGGAATGTGTCAAATATAACAAAACTATTAAAAAAACATTCCAACTATAAATGTGTGATTTTATGTGACACCGATGTGGTTCTCAGAATAAAATATAACATCCTTAAAAATTGTGGCACTATTACAATATAATAAAAACTTGTAATGTCCCCCAAAAATCGAAAATAAAAATAATTTATCAAGCTAGTAAATTCTACCTATACAGAACATTATTTGACTTGCGAAAATATATTGTTCCCTACATGTACCATGGTTTACTCATAAGATGTTCTTACATTCTATCCTTTCACTTTCAGTCATTATTATCAATGTATTTTACTTATGATGTCGTACTGTTGTTTTACTATTGAGTTCGTTGTTCAGGTACATAGGGTACTCCCAAAATACTAAACACCTAGAGAAACCACTTCACACAAAAAGATCATAGATCAATACACTGATGTTTGTCATGTGTTTAAAACCCTCGATAGGGAAACAATCCACATCCCCTGCCAAATAGCTACTTGGAGCAATTTATTATGCATAAGAAATAAAGTTACATGAGCTTATCATAATAGATCAACTACCCAAGGACCCTCCATGCTCTTTAAATAGAGATCATGGACCAATCGGGTGTTAAGCCACGGATCAATGGTAGGTATGATCTAAGAGAAGTTGAACTATTGGATCACTTTATGTCTATAGCATATTGTGACCGTCTAATTAGAATATTTACAAATGCATACTAATGCATACTAAAGAAACACACTTTAACTAACGGATATATTACACAAGTTGATCTTAACTAACTCCTAAGTGTATAAATATCCTAACATCGCCCCCTTAAGAACAACTTGGGATAGGATTGAAGGATTTACAAAAGTGACACTATTAGGAGAAGGAAGGAGGCATTAGAACCTATCCCCCCTTAAGGACACATTCATGAACTCCTAACATAGATCAAAGTTTAGAAAACTTCACTTCTGTAAGAGACTTGGTGAAGATATCTGCAACTTGATCATGTGTATAGCCATAAAGAATTTCAAGAACACAATCATGAACAAGATTTATGATGAAGTGCATGTGTAGCTCAATGTGTTTGCTTCGTTTATATAGAACTGGATCTTTGGAAAGCTTGATAACACTTTGATTGTCGCACCAAAGTGGAGTAGGATTCTACTAATTGAATCCAAACTCTGAAAGGATCTATCGAAGCCATAAAGCTTCCTGACTGGCATTAACTGCGGCTCAATATTCTGCTTCTGCTAAAGAAAGAGCAAGGGCTTGTTGTTTCTTACAAGCCCAAGTGATAGGTCCAGATCCTATACTAAAAACATAACCTGCACTAGACTTTTGATCATCAGGATCCTCGGCCCAATCTAAATCAGTGAAACCAACCAAAAATGGTTTCCCCCTGTACTGTTATGAATCCCAAACTGAATTGTACCTCGAATATATCGAACTATTCTTTTTGCTACTTTCCAGTGACTTTCATGAGGAGTTTGCATATAATGTGCAACACGACCAACGACAAATAAAATGCCAGGACGGGATTGATTCAAGTATAAAACACTACCAACAATTTGGCGATACAAGGTGGTATCTACTTTAGGGGAAGTACAAGTGGCAGAAAGTTTGACTCTAGACTGGAAGGGATAAGGAATCGGTTTACAATCTTCCATGTGGAAGTGATGAATAAGGTCACAAGCATACTTAGACTGGGAAATAAATATTCCTTCTTTGGTTTACAAGACTTGGAGACCAAGAAAATAATGCAAATTTCCTAAGTCTGGCATTTCAAAATTTTGCTTAAGACTGGATTTCACAAGGGTTATAAGTTTAGGGTCACTACTAGTAAGGATAAGATCATCAACATAAATAAGAGTATGATGAGATGGTTTCCTAATTTCTTGGTATAGACATTGGGATCATAATGGCATCTAGAAAAACCAGTGTCAAGGATAAAGCTATCCATTTTGGCATACCAAGCTCTAGGAGCTTGCTTAAGTCCATATAAGGATTTCTTAAGGAGATAGACAAGGCTAGAGTTATCCTGAACATATCCAAGAGGTTGTTCCATGTAAATTTCCTCCTGTAAATCACCTTGTAAAAAGGTAGACCTTACATTCATTTGATGGACTTCCAAGTTATGTAAGGTTGCAAGGGAAAGAACAAGGCGGATGGAATTCATTTTTGCGACAAGAGCAAAGGTTTTATTGTAGTCAATCCCTTCAAATTGGGAAAAACCTTTGGCAGCTAACCTTGCCTTAAGTCTTTCAACACTTCCATCTGATGCATACTTAGTTCTGTAGACCCATTTACATCTGACAAGTTTTCTTCCTTTTGGAAGAGGAACAAGATCCCAAGTATCATTCACCATTAATAAACGATATTCTTCATCCATAGTTGCATCCCAATCTGGATTTCCTAAAGCTTCTGCAAAAGTTTATGGATCATGATTCTCGAAAACTTGAGCCAAAAGAGAAGAGGCTCACTGAAACTGAGAACGTGTGCGATGTTGATCTCTAGGATCAATAGCAAGATCACCAGCTACTTCACTGTTGATGTAATTATAACTTCATAATGTATTCACTTGTATTTCTTATCTATTGTAACCCGATGTTTATTCCGGGATGTAATTATGTCATTTCATGCCCCGATGTTTCAATTGGGAAGATCTATAATGTAAACAAGTCATGTCAAGTCATTGTGGGTAACCCTCATATTGTCTAAGGGTTAAAGTCCCTGCAGTTCCTGGGCACTAGGGTTATTAGACTCTCCTAGAGAGGTCGTCTATAGTAGGGTTTTAGTCATGTTGGGATTAGTATAAATAGAGAGTTGGACTCTCTATTTAGTACACATCACATACACACTCAAGTGTAGTGCATATTTGAGGAAGGAGAAGACACTGGGGATAGATATGAAGAAGGTTACTGCTATCGGGAGATCACTTACTATTTTTGGTTTTACTATTTTGGTGTTGATTCTATCTCTGAGGAAGTTGTGGGGTTTTCTCCATTTATGGTTTCTCCGAGGAAAAACACTGTGTTCATTGTCTCTTGTGTTTGATTGTTGTACTTGTTATTCTTTGAGTTAAAGATCCTAACAATGCTAGCTTAATGTTGAAAAACTAACATGGTATCAGAGCTAACCTGAGGAGAAGACACTTTGCAGCTACGAGAACTAGGGCTTCCTATTTTGTGGATCTCTCTCCACATATTTTTAGCAAAATTAGTGTGGAATAACTCTCCTCCCTAGGGTGCATCTTTCTGTCAAAGAAGAATCCAATTTTGAGGTTTTTCAGTTTTGGACACGACACTGCTGCCGAAAATTAGGGCTTTTCACAGAAGAGGAATTTTTAGTGAGCCGAGTCCTGAATTGATCTCCTCCCTAAAATCGAAGTTAGGGATAAAATTCAAAGCAATTGGTTGGACATAACTCCGGAAAAACAAAACCCTAATTTTCTCTTGAACCAGCTCTGCATGATTTTCATCTCTAGATCCAGATATGACATCTTGACCTGGTAAGATCTCAATATTTTGTATTTCCATTTGATATTCTCAGTTAAAATGTCTCATCATACCAAGATTGATGAAAAGCTTGAGGGAGCTGATAACTTCTGAGCTTGGAAGTATAGGATCTCCCTGGTCCTGGAAGAGAATGAGTTGGACTCTTACAACCATGAGGAGATTCCAGTTCCAGAGAGAGATGAGGAAAATTCCTTACATAAGAAGAAGTTGGCTGTGGAAAATAGAATCATTGCTGATTCTATCAAGGATCATCTCATACCATAGGTGTCCTCTCTCAAGACACCTAAAGCTATGTTTGATGCCCTAACTAAATTGTTTGAAGGGAAGAACATAAATCAAAAAATGACTCTGAGAGACCAACTGAAGAATGTGAAGGTTCAGAATGCAGTAAAAATCCATACTTTCTTCACAAGGGTCTCCCAGATCAAGAAACAACTAGAAGCTATAGATGAATAAGTGGAGAATGCAGAAATTGTGATGACAACACTTAATGGCCTTCCTAGTTCATGGGATTCATTCATCCAAGGAATCTATGCCAGAAAGAAGTTAGTCAAGTTCAGCAGACTATGGGAAGAATGCTCTCAAGAAGAATCTCAGGTAGAAGCTCGAGAAAAGAAGATGGGAAGTGAAGATCAAGCTCTCATAGTCCACTCCAAGAAAGGAAAAAGAAACTCTCATCACACCAGAGGTTAGAATCCTTACCATAAAGATAACAGTAGAAAGGACCTATCTAAATTGAGATGTTATACATGTGATGAAAGAGGACACTTTGCAAAAGACTATCCTAAGAACAAGGTTCATTCTCATAAGAAGAAGGGAAACAAAAGAAGACATCATGCTCATGCTGTAGAGGATCATGAACCATCTAAGAAAAGAACCAGATATGGAAGTGAAGATGAATATGTTTTTATTTCCGCTCTTACAGGAAACATTACTCATGGAAGCACTGATTGGCTTATAGACAGTGGGGCTTCTAAGTATATGACAAGATTCAAGGAATCCTTTGTAAAACTATCAGAACATGAATCACCTCACAAGGTGAAGCTAGAAGATGACTACCAGTATCTAATAAAAGGTAGTGGGGAATATTCCTATCAACTAGACTCTGGAAATTCTATGCTAATGAAGGAAATTTTCTTTGTACCAAGACTCAAGAAGAACCTCCTCTCCATATCTACATTAGATGCAAAAGGAATGAGGGTTGCATTCATAGATGGTCAAGTCATCATGTGGCCAAAAGGAAAGACTATCGATGATGCGGAGGTGATTGGAGAACAAGAAGGAGGATTGTACAAATTAAAGGGCCATCCAAAACAAGCCTTAGTCCATGAAACAGTAGAGCCAAGTGAACTTCGACATAGAAGGTTTGCACATGTGCATTACAGAGCACTACCAATTGCAAGCAAAGTTGTTGAAGGTATTCCAGAATTCCAAGAAAAACAAGATGGGGTCTGCAAAGGATGTGCAAAAGGAAAGAATACAAAGAAGACATTTCCTAGCAGCGAAAGCAAACCCAAAGGAATCCTAGAAATCATCCACTCTAATGTATGCAGTCATATGTCTTCAAGCTCACTAAGCGGGTATGCATATTATGTTTCTTTCATTAATGATTTTTCTAGGAAGACATGGGTTTACTTCATGAAGAACAAAGAAGAAGTATTCAGCAAGTCCAAAGAATTCAAATCCTTGATCGAGAATCACACTAAAAAGAAGATCAAGTATTTTCAATCAAATAATGGCGGAGAATTCACTTCGAATGAATTGAAAGAGATATGTAAAGAATCAGGGATTAAGAGGGAGTTGTCCGCTCCTTATAATCCACAATAGAATGGGATTGTGGAACAGAAGAACAGAACTATCATGGAAGCTGCAAGAGCTATGCTTCATGATCAAGATCTTCCTATGCATCTTTGGGAAAAAGCTGCTGGAACAACTGTGTATATACAGAACCATACTCCACATAGAGTACTCGAGAACAAGACTCCTAAATAAATATTCTCCGGTAAGAAACCAAAAGTCAACCATCTCAGAAAATTTGGCTGTCCTATATACATACACATTCAAAAGAAAAGAGAACAAAATTAGATCCTTTAGGAAAGAAGGGTATATTTGTGGGATACTCTGAAAGCTAGAAGGCTTATAGAATATATTTCCCAGGATACAAGAAGATTGACATCAGCAGGGATGTGACATTTGATGAAGACGCAGCTTACAACAAATCCAGAAAGAGACCTACTGAAGAACCTGAAGAAGCAGAAGCACCCAAAATTCATGATACAACCATGAATGAAGAAACTCAAGAAGAAGATTGAGAATATGAAGAACCACAAAGACCTGTAGATCCACCTATTGAAAATAATCTTCATAAGAGGAAACCTTCTTGGGTATGTAAAATTATTGAAGGTGCGGAAAGATATGGAGCACTAGAAGAGAATCACAGAGAAAGAAAGAGGACCAAATCTTGCTCTGGGTATGTAGCTTTACTATGTGATTTCATTAATAAAGAACCTTCCAGTTATGAAAAAGCGGCAGAACGGAAAGAATGGAAGTATGCTATGATCGAAGAGTACCAATCAATCATGAAGAATGATGTTTGGGATATTATTCCAAGACCAAAAGGGAAGTCAATTGTAACTTCCAAATGGATCTACAAAATCAAGCATGCTGCAAACGGTAGCATTGAAAAATATAAAGCAATATTTGTGGCTCGGGGTTTCTCTCAGAAGGAAGGAATAGATTATGAAGAAAAATTTGCACCTGTAGCCAGATACACTTCCATTAGATCAGTACTTGCTTTGGTTGTACTGATGAAATGGAAGATACACCAGATGGATGTCAAGACTACTTTCTTGAATGGTGTAGTAGAAGAGGAAGTGTATGTAGAGAAGCCACTCAGTTTTGAGACACATGACATGGAGTCTCATGTGTGCAGATTGAAGAAATCCCTGTACGGTTTGAAACAGGCACCCAGGACATGGTATGACAGAATTGATAGCTTTCTATCCAGTTTGGGATTTACCAAGAGTAAAGCAGATTTCAACCTTTACTACAAGGTTGAAGATGGAAACCCACTGACGCTTCTACTATATGTAGATGATCTGTTTGTAATAGGTATGGATGGGTTGATTGCTGATACGAAGAGAAAGCTTGCTACTGAATTCGAAATGAAGGACTTGGTTATGATGCACTATTTTCTAGGTATGGAGGTGTGGCAGAGTGGAGATGGAATTTTCCTTGGACAAGGGAAGTATGCAATAGATATTTTGAAGAGGTTTGGGATGATGGACTGCAAGGCTATGGACACACCTATGGCATCGAACCTAAATCTATTGAGCGATGCTTTATCAGATTCGGTTGATGCTATGATGTATCGTCAGATGATTGGGTCCTTGATGTACTTAATGAACACGAGACTAGATATTTTCTTTGCTATGAACACCTTGAGCCAGTTCCTGACAGATCTAAGACATGTTCACTTCATTGTTGTAAAGCATATTCTGAGGTACCTGAGGGGTACAGTTCATTATGGGCTCAAGTATGAGGTGAGTCAGAAGAATAACCTGGAGGCTTATGTTGATTCAAATTGGGCAGGCAGTGCCATCGATAGGAAGAGCACTTCAGGGTGTTTCTTTAGCATGGGATCAGGTATGATCTCTTGGTTTAGCGAGAAGCAATCCTATGTGGCACTAAGTACAGCTGAAGTATAGTATGTTGCACCTTGTTCAGCTAGTTGTGAGGTAGTATGGTTGAGGAAGCTACTGTCTGATTTATTTGATCTCCAATTGGATGCTACTTGTATACATTGTGACAACCTGAGTTGTGTGAAGTTGTCAAAGAATACAGTGTTCCATGACAAGTCGAAGCATATTGAGATCAAGTATCACTATATCATGGATATGGTGTAGAAGGGAGCAGTGAAGCTACAATATGTTGCGACAGATGATCAGATAGCTGATGTGTTGACAAAGCCATTACCTAGGGTGAATTTTGAGTACTTCAGGGATAAGCTTGGTGTTCTCCAGGTCGAGGTTCCCTCCAAAGGGAAGTGATGAGTCCATGAGCCATTCTAACATGGTGCGAGGATTGGTTCCTTCCATGGTCAGATGTAATGGCTGAGCCATTCTGTCATGGTGAGAGGATTGGTTCCTTCCATGTCAGATATGAGTGCTGAGCCATTCTGATATGACTGTAGGATTGGTTCCTACATGATTAGATACAAGGGATATTTCCATTCTTGGAATGGAGGTTCCTGGTCAGTTACCAGGAAAACTCAGTCTAAGACTGAGGGCCATTTTGATATGATTGTGAGATGTGTTCTCATATGATTTGATATGAGTGCATGGCCATTCTGATGTGATAGAAGGATGTGTTCCCACTTGATTAGATGTAAGGGATGATCCATTCTGTCATGGCTAAAGGATTAAGTTCCTTCCATGTCAGATGTGAGTGCTATCCATTTCGACGAGTAGGTCAGATGTAAGGGTTACTTCCATTCTCTGGGAGAATGGAGGCACCTGGTCAGTTACCAGGTAGCTCAGTATAGGACTGGGGGCCATTCTGATGTAACTATAGATGGGTTTCTACAAGATCAGATGTGAGTGCATGCCTTTCTGACAAGTAGGTCAGATGTAAGTGCAGAGCCCTTCCATCATGGTTGCAGGATGTGTTCCCGCATGGGTGGATGTAAGTACAGAGCCCTTACATCATGGTTGTAGGGTGTGTTCCTACATGGGTGGATGTAAGTGCAGAGCCCTTTCATCATGGTTGCAGCATGTGTTCCCACATGGGTGAATGTAAGTGCAGATCCCTTCCATCATGGTTGCAGGATGTGTTCTCGCATGGGCAAATGTAAGTGCAGATCTCTTTCATCATGGTTGCATGATGTGTTTTCGCATGGGTGGAAGAGTAGATCCTTTTTAGCATGGTTGCATGATGTGTTCCCACATGGCTAAATGTGAGTGATGGGCCTTTCTGATATGATTATAGGATTGGTTCCTACATGATCAGATGTGAGTGTTGGGCGTGCCTTTCTGATGAGTAGGTCAAATGTAAGTGCTAGGCAGGCCATTCTGATGAGCAGGTCAAATATAAGTGTTGACTAAGAACTACATGGAGGTTAGGCCTACAACCAGCATGAAAAAGGACTGGATATGTAGAACTTCCTGTGACGAGAAGAATCATGAGATAGCACCCATGATGATCCAGTGATGATGATCCCGCAACGATGATCCAGATTGAGTGATGATCCATATCCAGTGATGATCCAGATCGAGTGATGATCCAGATCCAATGATGATGTCCAGTGATGATCTAAATCAAGTGATGATCCAGATTGAGAGATGAAGATGACTTGAAGATGAAGATGACTTGAAGATGCAGATGATGAGATGACCTATATAAAAAGACCAGTGATGAAAATTGTGTTGAGAGAATACCTTCCTAGTTAATAGGGAGTGTTGATGTAATTGTAACTTTGGAATGTATTCACTTGTATTTATTATCTATTGTAACCCGATGTTTATTTCGGGGTGTACTTAATTCATGTCATGCCTCGATGTTCTGATTGGGAAGATATATAATGTAAACAAGTCATGTCAAGTCATTGTGGGTAACCCTCCTATTGTCTACAGGTTAAATTCCCTGCAGTTCCGGGGCACTAGGGTTATTAGACTCTCCTAGAGAGGTCCGCCCTAGTAGGGTTATAGTCATGTCGGTATTAGTATAAATAGAGTGTTGGACTCTCTACTTAGTACACATCACATACACACTCAAGTGTAGTGCATAGTTGAGGAAGGAGAAGACACTGGAGCTAGATAAGAAGAAGGTTACTGCTGTCAAAAGATCACTTACTATTTTGGGTTTTACTATTTTGGTACTGATTCTATCTCTCAGGAAGTTGCGGGGTTTTCTCCATTTATGGTTTCCCCGAGGAAAAACATTGTGTTCATTTTCTCTTGTGTTTGATTGTTGTACTTGTTATTCTCTTAGTTAAAGATCCTAATAATGCTAGCTTAATGTTGAAAAACTAACATTCACATGTTGAATGAACCCATCGAGGAAGCATTGGTGCTAGTGCAATTGGAGGAACATGAGCAAGCGGAGGTGGATTTTCATCCTCACTTTCATCATCATAAACTAGAGTTGAAAACTTGTCAAGGAAGTTGGAAGAAGAAGAAGAAGAAGAAGAAGGCACAATCACTGAATCAGTATCGCAAGCCAAAGATGGAATTCCAACAAATATGCACTTTTCACTTTTAGGCTGCAATGCTTTCCATTTTTCATCCGGAATGTGAGCCCATGCTTCACAACCAAACACATGAAAGTCACTTACATCTGGTTTAATTTTACTCCATGCTTCTTCCGGTGTTATACCTTGTAAAACTTTAGTGGGTGTGCGATTAACTATGTAATTTGCACAATTTATGGCCTTAGCCCAATATTGAAGACTTAGCCCCTTAGATTGGATCATACAATTATCTATTTCTTTTAAAGTGTGGTTCCTCCATTCAGCTACACCATTTTGTTGTGGTGTATATGGAACAGTGTGTTGTTGTTCGATTCGTTGTTCAGTGCAGAAAGTAGTTAACTTCTTTTTAACATATTCTCCTCCATTGTCAGATCTTAACTTAATAATTTGATGACCAGATTGTTTTTCAATAAGGGCCTTGTAGGCCAAGAACATGTTAAATACTTATCTCTTAAGTTTTATGAATTAAAACCAAGTTCATCTGGAGTAGTCATCAATGAAAGTTGAGAAATATTTGAAACTAGAAAATGATGCAAATGGAAGAGGGACACACAAGTCACTACGCACAAGCTCCAAGGGAACCGAGGCATGCTAAGAGGCACATTTTTCAAAATTGTCCCGATGATATTTTTTGAGTACACAACCAGAAAAAACACCATCCTTGCAAGATACCATCGAAAGACCAGTCACCATATTGTATTTACATAGTTGTTTCAATGAGCAATAATTTGAGTGACCAAATCGCTCATGCCAAAGTTTGCTCAAGTTATCACTATGAGCAACAAAAACTGAAGGAAAAGGTGATGACCCAAAGTTGTTAAATTTGTACAACCTAGTAATATCATCAACAGTTCCAGTAGCAAATGCAGAAATAATAGATCAATGCTATGTGCAATGATGCTAAGAAGAAGCACAGGAAATAGATCTTGCTACTAAGAATTCTCACAAGCATACACAGGAAAATAAGAGAGAAGAAAAGAGACTGAATCACATGAATGAAGAGATGAATATTGGTGTGTATCCTTCCATTGAATAATTATGAATAATAGAGTACATAAATAGATCTTCCCTCATAGGAAAGTCAAATTGTATGGAAACAACTCATAAAGCTCAAAAAGGCTGACTTACCCAAATATAGCAAACCCCCATATGTGGATAAAGCACTTCCTAAATCTATCAAGGACCTCATGAGTTGGAAAAAGCATGAGTGAGTTGTCAAGGAGATGGAAATAACATGATAATCCTATAAAACGGAGAAAAACTAATGGAGGATGGGTTGGAAACAAAAGCTCCCAGTTTCCTAGTTGACTAGCTTTTATCTTATCCATAGAAAAGCAGGAAAAAACAGAAAAAGCAGAAAAAAGCAGAATCTGCTATAAGGTCCTGCATACTAATTCTAGATGAACCCAGAATCAGAAATAACTCATTCCTAGGATATAAATGGCATGCATTGACTTTAAGGTGCCACCTAATTAAGCTAGTGGGTAAATAATTAATCAAATAATGATTAATTATTTTATCCTAAGTTGTGAGTGGGTTTAATATATTCCAACACCCCCCTATAAGTCTGAATTTATGATGGTATGACAAAAATATGGATGCATATGGATGCATATAGGGCCCAACAACAAGGCTATGGTCACCCTTTAACAATTATTATGTCCAGAAAAGTGAGGAAAGAGGCAAAACCACATGGGGAAAATACTCCCTCAAGATAGGACAAGGCACAAAATTTGAAATATGTCTTCAACATATCTTCATATTCACTTTAATTAGCTGAATGAACTGCTTCTAAATGAAGGGCTTGCTGAAGAAATCATGAACTCCATGATCATGCGCTGGAGTGTAGAACCTGCAAGAAGGAAGATGAGAGACTCCTTGTATCTCATCATCTGATGAAGTAGGAGCATTATCTGAATGCTTCTTGCTGCTGTCAAACTCTGATCTGCAAACATAATCTGAAATGGAAAAGAGATTTGTGCATACTCCTTCCCAAAGAGTACAAAAAATAAGGCAATTTATTTCACACCCAATTCCCTGAATAGCTGCAAAATTGTGATGTGAATCACATGTCAATCTTCCAATCTGATGTAGCACCTGTATAGATCTTATATGAGGCTGATAAAACTCTGATATATCAGAAATATTAGCATATGGAATATAAAGGACAAAGTATTCAATGGCTCCATGAGGATATAGGGCTAGACTAGGAAAATTATGAGCAACTGGGAAAAACTGATAAGTGTAAAAATCTGAATGATGGATGGGCAGAATGAGATGTTCACAATATTCAAGAAGGCTCTGAGTATTGATTCCAAGATCAAAGAAGGATATGCTGAAGCTCATTAGATCAAGTAAGGTAAGAGGTATGACAAAAATAAGGCTTGATGTGGCTAAGCAAACATCCTGGAAGTCACTGGGTCGCGCACCATCAATGAGAGAGGTAAGCAAGAGGTGTGAAGGATTTTGGCACATAGATCTCAGAATATAAGATAGGAGATTGAGAGAAAAATGAATGGGTTATAGGATAATAATCAATATCAGCAGCAGCTCCATATGTTACTTCTTTTTCATCAATAGTATCACAAGAAGAAAAATCACCTTCAAGAGACACAGAAAAAGATGGCTCTTCAATATTTGCTTCTTCATTGAAGGAGGAAGCATTCGAATGAAAGAGGGCAGCAGCAACATGAACTGTATGAGAAACTTCTTCATCATGATCAACTTCATCAGAGAATTTAGAGGCCAAGAAATATTGAGAAAGATAACAAGAGGAGATGCTAGGTTCGCTCCATGCTTCATCTTCAATTTCCTGCAAACCAAAAGCTTTGTCCAAAATTTTCCAAAGCTCAAATGG
>LPNX010845696.1:177705-194622 GCA_001517045.1 Pseudotsuga menziesii
TCCAACAGCAAGGACATTTTGAGGATTTTTAAAATCCTTGATTACAACTTGGTGAGATGTAAACGTCACAGTTTTACCTGAATGAGTAAATTGATAGACTAATAACAAATTGCAGGAAATTTTTGGAACACATAGTACATCACTAAAATGACCATTTTCTACTAGAACTGTTCCAGATCCTACAACACTTAGAGATCTATCATCACCAACAAATATTTATTTGGTGTTACATTCATGCATAGTAGAAAAGATGGCTTGATCCTTAGCCATATGATAAGATGCTCTAGAATCAATGAGCCATTCAATTCAAATAGAAGAAAAATATGCACTATAAGAGTAACTAGAAGCACAAAGTGGATGTCCATGAGAGATAGATTTTGAAGACAAATCTAGGCTGATGTGGTGCTTCTTCATTGTTGCTTCCAAGGATGCCATCTTCTTGAAACACTTAGATTCATCATGATTATCTTTCCCACAAAAATTACAATGATGCTCAGTATTCTTTCCTTTTGGCTTGGATCCTTTGTCATTTTCTGAAGAAGGAGCTGACTAAGATGGTTTGGGACCCTTGTTGTTTGGCTTATTATTACAAAAATTTTGTTTCTTAGGAGGCTTGGACTTTTCTTTCTGTTGGAACAATAAGGATTTCCCAGATGTATCTGCATTGTTAATTATTCCAAGATGAATGAGCTTATCTTATTCTCTAATTAAGGAATCATAAAAGGATTCAAGACTAGGCTCTTGATATCTAGCTATAGTCAAGGATTCTTTCATGGAGTAGAATGTAGATACAAAAACAGAATATGCAGGTCCAAGTTTGGAAAGAATATGATAAATACATTGTTTATCTTCTTTCTTAATCTTGCATTCTTCACATAAGAGTCTAAGATTTTTATACTTAGATAAATAGTCTTGACTGCATGAAAAATCATTTGGATTCAAGGAAATCAACTCATTCTCAAGTTGATGACCTCGAATTTCATTGTGTTTACCAAACACAGATTCCAACTTTTCTCAAGCTTTATCAGGTTCATCAATTCTAGATATGTGGAATCGCAAATCAGTAGAGATTGACATCCCAATCAATCCATGAGATTCATCACATCTATTTGCCCATTTAATTTTCTTATCATCATTAGTGGGATTTGTTTCTTTCCCTGAGGTTATCCTGAAAAATCCCCTACTTCGCAAAACATCCTCCATATGAGATTTCCATGAGAAATAGTTAGAAATTGTAAGTATAATATCACAAGGGGTGGCCATAATGTAAAATAATGACTGAAAGAACAAAATCTAACTGTCTGGATGCAAAGAGCTCGAAAAAATATGTGGTTTTAAAAAAAACACGGCACTGAAAAATGATTCTGGATGATGAAGTTATGCTTGATCAAAGAAAATTTTGAAGATGTCCCC
This sequence comes from Pseudotsuga menziesii, assembly GCA_001517045.1. Classification (NCBI taxonomy): domain Eukaryota; kingdom Viridiplantae; phylum Streptophyta; class Pinopsida; order Pinales; family Pinaceae; genus Pseudotsuga; species Pseudotsuga menziesii. Next base: position 179,119 of record LPNX010845696.1, read on the forward strand.
AATACTGCCATGGCAGACATTAACTTAACCAACTAAAAAAAAGAACCCCCCTCTTCCCAAGATCAACCTTTGACAATCACTTGACAATAAAGTTACTTTTAAGTGAATCACTTTTGTAGAATGTGTGATGTTCACTTTTACAATAATGTCACTTTAAATAGTGTGGCAATAAATTAAAAGACTTAAGTGACTCACTTTTTATTTTAAGTTTATTTAAGTGAGATGCACTTTTATAATAAAGTAACTTGAAAATATAAATTGCATGCACTAAAAAGTAGCTTAATAAGACTTGAACTCAAGACCTATTAAGGATTAAAGCAACTTTAGATGAAGTGAGCTAATTTTAAAACGTACGTAAAAGAATGGAAAGAGGAAGGGATCTTTTTTTTTTTGTTTACTCTTCTCTCTCATTCTCCGTGCTTGCCTTTTTTTCCTGCAAATCACAAAAAAAACAAAAAACAAAAACAAAAAAAAAAATTTCCACACAATGGAGTTAGATCTTGGTTAGTTTACTTGNCAATGGAGTTAGATCTTGGTTAGTTTACTTGGAAAGTCTCTATTTTCAAGTTTTTTCATTTTTTATGATTTTCCATGATCACACAAGGTGCATGGCAAAGAGCATACGTAGCCGAGAAGACAAGAAAAAAACTTTCCCTTTCTATTTTTGATTCTCTGCGATCACACAAGGTGCATGACAAAGAGCATACATAGCCAGGGAAGGCAACAGTTCGAGACTAAAGAAATAAATATCTAATAATAAAATTGAAAAAATATGAGAGATTTAAAAAAAATTAAACAAATCCGTCACTGTAATATTATACCTTCAGATTTGTTGAAATGGGTGTTTCTGGATCAAATGGAAATGGTTTTCGGTGAAACAAAAACTATTTCCCAATGGAAACAGCACTCTGAATGCAATGGAATAGCTTACATAGGCCACAAATGGACAAAAACTCTAGAACCAAAAACCCTTTCAAAGTTTTGGCAACACTAGTTCCAGATCTTGATCAAAACCGAAATCAGCTCTTCATAAATGCTCTAATACCATGTTTGGGTACATAGGGTACTCCCAAAAGACTCAAAACCTAGAGCAACCACTTCACACAAAAAGATCACAGATTAATACACCAATGTTTGTCATGTGTTTAAAACCCTCGAGAGGGAAACAGTCCACGGCTCGAGCCAAATAGCTACTTGGAGCAATTTATTATGCAAAAGAAAGAAAGTTACATGAGCTTCTCATAATCGATCAACTAGTCAAGGACCCTCCATGCTCTTTAAATAGAGATCATGGACCAATCAGGTGTTAAGCCATGGATCAATGGTAGATACGATCTAAGAGAAGTTGAATCGTTGGATCACTTTATGTCTAGAGCATATCATGACCATCAGATTATAATATTTACAAATACATACTAAAGAAACACACTTTACCTAATAGATATATTACACAAGTTGATCTTAACTAACTCCTAAGTGTCTAAATATCCTAACATTCGTATGCTTATACATTTTCCGCGTATGTGTCGTTACTTGGATTATATGCTTCATCATTTCTGCATAGTTTTACTGGTTATTTATAAAGTCCTAACTTAACTTAGTTTATGGAGACAAAGTGGGTGGAGTGGCAGGACTCGGTCTCCCATGATGATCTGAGAAGTAAATTATTCCTTTGACTAGCACGCTTACTTAGTTCTTCAAACTAAGGCACCTCTTTTATCTTGTATGCATATTTCACTTAGCGATGGGGATTTAAAGAACATTAAACACTGTGATTATTAACATACCTATTTCTCTTTATTACACTTCATTATAGACTCTGATTATAGTGAGGTAAAATTACAACTTTCATTATTGTCTTAACATAGTTTAATTCATTTATGTCATATATTTATTCCGCTATGTATTTACACTTGAGGTTTATTTAATTATAAGTATTAACATCTCTTTTGTTTTTTAATTGCAGGTTATATAATTGGTTACTAATTAGACCTTGATCTTATTATAGGAAAAGTTATTACCATGGCATACTTCGTATGCCATGGTTCTTAAGCTTGATGCTTATGACAATGAGGGAGACTAAGTTCTAGACTTTAACCTAGGGTGTATATGTTATTTATATACTTTTTGCCTCATGGATTAAACCTTGCACTAGCACATACTTTGCATGGACTATGCACTAAATGAAATCTTGCAATGTATTAACCTTGTAATAAATTAAGACCTGGGTTTAAGTATTTGGGGTGGAGAAAATACCACATGGTTGAACCATATGTTAAAGGGTTTAAGCCTTGCATGGGAAATGGAATCCATTGTTATTGACATGAAACGTAACTATGGAAGAGTGGGTTTGGTATTTGGTAATGGACACCAGCTGGTTCCATTAATGCTCCTTGGTTTTCGTGGCAGCCCGAATCTTAGAGCTTGTCTCATGATGGTCTTGGCAATTCATTTGGGACTGTTGAGGTATGTGGTCTCATCTATATGCTGCGAAGGAGGCAACCCTCAGAACGACGAAGATAATCTTTGTTTTGCCTTTAAAGCTACATTAAATGTTTGGTTTGTGGCTCCTTCATTGCATACTCCTCAACCATGTCATGCTTGGTTGTGATTGCAGGTTACAGGGTAAAAATATGTGGGGTGGCTCGATACTTCGCTATCGGCTCAAGTGTGATGTAAAATGGGTACAATAAGCCTTCTTCACCACTGAAACTTCCCACTTCTCAGCATTGGGGTAGGACTGGGTTATATCATTGCTATTGGGGTTTTACTGTGGGCACTCATTTCTCCTTTGGGCCTGTGTTACAGACTTAGGTTTTTAATGTATTAGTGTGGCATTTTTGTTATGGCCATGGAGTAAAACTTACGCTCTCACTAGCTTTGTGTTTTTTTAAATTTTGGTTATGTAATTTGTAAAAAATAGATTTGGGGCTCTTAATGGTAGAAAGACTTTGGAAAATACTGTGTAAATAGATATATTGGTTTTATATACTTGTAATGGTTACTACAAATGTTGTGGTTGTTGATGAATTTACACTACGTTATTTGTTTGTTACGGTGGGTTTCTAAGTGGCATTTTTCCTTAGTTGATGGTCTGTGTAGAATGATGTTATTTGTATATTTAATGTAAATAATTGATAGCATGGGTAAAGACCATTCCATATATGGCATGATCCTTTCCCATAGTGGCTGCGATAACCCAAATGGATGTCATTACTATTTATACTTCGTTGCTTAGCGTGTCATGTGAAATAATTAATAGTGTTTGTTTGTTGTTTATATCCATAATGTCATTAGAGGAAATTTCAATTTAAAATTGGCCTTCCAAAAACAATACAAATTCCATGTCATCATGTATTAGCCAATCAAAATGCTTTAAAATTAAAAAATGAAGCACCTCTTAAACAATTTTTTAATATAAATTTAGGGATAGGCATCATAAAAAAAAACTACTTTTTTGTTCGTATTTTCGACATATCTCCTTGTGTTTTACTCAAATTTCAATCGGGGAAGCTCGTTGGATGTGGAATTTAATTCCGCATCCAATGAGTACCCACTTGGCATACTATTAAGATGGAAACCATAGGGTTAATACTTTTAAGATGGAAACCCTAGAAGTTTTAAACAGTGAAACATATACATTGGGTTAGAAAATGCAAAGTAATCATTTACCTAACATAGCTAGCATTTATCCTAGAAAAGTAGAATAGACAGTCTAGGGCTTCATACCTGTAATTTGAAGCTCTGCTAATGGATGAACATGCACACCCAAGACAGACCTAAACTCTATTTTTGATGACCAAATAACTTGCGAACTACCACGTTCCACCCAACCATGACATGAAACTGTTCCTGGTTTAAATCTGGATCCCCCCGAGATGGACTCCAACATGGAAGTAGCTTATAGTTCCTAAGGTAGGGTTTCCTATCGGGTGATTCCATGAAGATGGGTAACACTTTTTGGCCAAATTTGGCGATGAAAACCTGATTTTTTACTCATGTGCTAGATAGAAGCCCTCAAAACGCATATATTCCATGTGAATTTCGACTTGCAGTAAAAAAACAAATTGTAGAATATTATGTTGGCTCAATAGTGATATTTTTTTAAAAATATTCCGATGTCATTTAATGTGTGAATTTTTGCATTTAATGAACTGTGTGACCTTAAAAATTTGAAGAAGCTAATAAGTGGCTCGTGTCCACGTAGAGTAATTTAATCTTGCATTAATAATTTAAAAAAATTAAATATATGAGCATGATCTACATAAAATGCAGTGTGATGTGCATATTTTTTTGTTAATTTTTTTTGCATTATACAATTATTTATTATTTTTCGAAAGTGACCACATTCGATTTCAGCATTGTTTTAAACACATATTTGTCCACGTAAAGGAATTTTATCTATTTTTTCAAAAATTGAAAAACCAAAGATACCCTTTTGAAGAGGACACGTCGATATGTGATGTCTGCATTTTTAAGAATTTTTTTCCTATGTATTTTTAACTCTGCGGATTTTTCTTTGAGCTGCTTCGAAGTTGCAGTGTGGTTTTCTAAGTATAAGTTTTAGAAGTAATTAAAAAATAAATATCATATGAATGCCAAAATGCGTGTATGATACCTCAATGGATAGAATATTCGTTGGTGAATTTATCAGTATCAACTCCGCTCAGTTATGTACTAGAAATGGCAAGGTTTACACCTCTGCAAGGCACAGGAAATTTTCCATTTGCTTGAATGTGGGCTAAGTTTGTTTTTTTAAGCCCCCGACCGAAGTATGAACCTCGAGCGAGGTATTTAAATACCTCGGTCGAGGTATTAACAGGACCTCGACCGAGGGTTTGTAAATACCTCAACCGAGGGTTTAAAAAACCCTCGGTCGAGGTCCTAGTCATGTAATATTCTATTTAAAGACAAACGCGTAGGTGGTCATTACAATTTTTGAGAGCTGATGTCTGAAATGAAAAGAAGGGTCATTTATGTTTATTTGTAGAAATGGGTCTTGGAGTCATAGGAGTCATAGATATGATTGATCAAATCTATGACTCCTATGACTCCTCTAACCATATCTACAAATCTACACATAAAATTTAGAGGAAGCAAAAGTAGTAATGTTTTTACATGTTTTTTCTTGAAGGTATGGGTGAATCCACGGGCCTGGGTAACTCTAGTCTCCGATTCGTCGCGTTAGTGGCTTTCTATGCATGCCGTAGTTGTTTCGCAAGCTCCATGTCAATGTCAATGTCAATGACAGCGATTATTGTTACTTGTCATTGACATTGACATTGACATGGAGCCTGCGAAACAGCTACGGCATGCATAGAAAGCCATTAACGTGACAGCTCGGAGACTGGAGTTACATAAAGCTCAATTATAATGAATATATTTTGTAGTCTTTGGTAATGAATATATCCTTCCTAGTATTGTGTCACATATTAGTTGATCTCTAAATAAAATAATAAAAAAATAAAAATAAAAATGTCAAATATTACAAGTTAATTAATATAGTAGGGTTACATATGGAAATGGATTGCCACTCATTATTAATTAGTTAATATTGTATTGTTATATTATTTTTATATAAAGGAATCCATTATGATTTATCAATAATGAATTTTTTAAAGTTATATTAATCTTTAAATAAAATAAAATAAAAATGTTAAATATTACAATATTATTTTTATATAAAGAAATGCATTGTGATTTATCAATAATTAATTTTTTAAAGTTACATTAGCACAACTACATAATGTTATCTAGTAATTCAAATATATTAAGACTAAATACTTATATTAATCACTTTGATATATTTGCAAAGCGAAGACTAGAAAGCATGATTTCAGTTGTAAATCAATGTTAATAGTAATTGTGGGGTATAGTTTATTAAAATGATTAAAGTTTCTATTATATTTAAAATTGAATATTTTGAAATTACGAAAATCCATTTATATATATTTATTTAAATTTACAAAATTTTATATTATTTTAAAATAATTATTTTTTACATTTACATTAATCATTCATGAAGCTTTCGTTTTTTTCTCTAATTTTTTTTTTTTAAATTGATAGATTCATTTTACAAAATAACCTCTTTTAAAATTGAGCGTTTTCATATATATTTTTAGGAATCTAGACAAGATTCCTTGAAGTGGTCATTAAACTTCCAAATTAATTTGTATATTCACAATAATTTTTATAGGTAAAGTCTAAAAGATGAAGAAGAGGCTTTACAAAATCTCAAGCAATGGGTAGGCTATGCTAATGGAAGATATAGTAGAAACGTTTTTTGAAATGGAGAATGTTCCTTAAAACTAAGGTTTTAAATAATTTTTTTGAACCAAGTATTTCATTTTTATTTAAAAGTCAAGAATTATAAGAAATTTATGAAAAGTAGTGATTGAATGATCAAATTTGAAAGGAAATTAAAAGCATTTTCATGTAAATAGTTAAAGAAAAATCAAGAAAGATATGCTTGATGATATGATCCCTAGACCATAATAAGAGTTTTTGCATATTATTTTTATGGCTTTCAAAGGGAAATTCAATCAATGACAATGATAAGTCATAGTTGATAAAAAAAATATGGACAGTTGCTCATGAGGGGTTGAAGTTAACATTGATGGTGCCTTAAAGGAAATTATTAACTTGTAAGACTATGAGGAATAATAAGAAATCACCAAGGCCACTTTATGCCATTATAATACTACAAAATGTGAATTCATGATATAAGGGATAAAATAAACCAGAGATATAAATATTCAAGAACAAGACTTGAAGCTTATAATCTATTTTCTAAATGAAAAAATAACTAGTGACTTGCAAGAGTTAGAGAGAAATATATCATGTTTCCAATAAAATTCTATGAACCAAATCACTAAATAAGCAAAGAAATGACAATTTCAATAATGTTATGTTTCAATTATGTGAATGAATACCTCGGTCGAGTTAATACCTCGACCAAGTTAATACCTCGGTCGAGGTATTTATTAACCCTCGGTCAAGGTATTAGAACCTCAACTGAGGGTTAATAAATACCTCAACCGAGGGCTTAAAAAAACCTTGGTCGAGGGCTTGCTAGAACCTCGGTCGAGAAATTAATACCTCGGTCGAGGGTTTAACAAGCCCTCGACCGAGGTGTGTTTTTTTGCATTTGCCGAAATTTGCTTGCCAAAAAGTGTTACCCAGGTCCGTGGATTCACCCTGTCTCGTATATCTAATCTGGATCAGTTCTCCTTTTTCCTTCCACGAAAAATGATCTTCAAGAAATACTTGAGAGCAAAGCAGGTAGAAAATGACTCCTATAATGATATATCATAACCCCAAGCCTTTCCTTGGCTTGAGTCTTTATAGACAAACTTTTTAGTCAAAGGGACAGTTAAATCAAGAAACCTTAGTTTCTTGATTTAACCCTTTTTCAATTACTTTAGATAATTATTAATATTTTAACCTAGGAACTTTGTACTAGTTCCTAATTAGACTTTTTAGGCTTTGGACTATTTATTATATTTTAATAATAAATAATAATTAGATGGAGCTTTTCTTTCTTCTTTCACCATTAATATTATAATTATATTTGACTCTTTATACATACCATGTATAAAGTACATAATAATATATCACTTGTTAACAATTTTCTATCGGCATCATATACCATGATCCCTAAACTTAATGACACTTCTTCATTAAGGTCAAATAGGTATATGGTTTAGGTCTACTAGGCGAGGAAACTTGAAACATCCTTGCATGTTGGATTTCCCTCGTATAATGTGGCAGCTCTTCAATACTTGATGAGAATACAGAAATTGGAAATTTCATTTAATCACTTATAAATATGTGTGATGAGATCAATATTTTTCTCGAGTCGTTTTCACTTGGAAGTTATTAAATTCTTTTTAGTAACCCCTAGCACTTACCAGAGTTGATACTCAACACTTTAACAAGGAGTTACAATCGAGTGCGCTTCCATAGCTCCTCGCTCAACACTAATGCTAGGATGTACTTGTAGAATACACCTAGGGATACAATGGCCAAGGATTTGAAGCTACAGAGCTTATGCTCTACATCAACATGGAAGGCTCTAGGGATTATGCCCAATAGTCCCAATTATTTTTCCATGTGTTTGAGAGCTTCTCTCTCCACACAAAGGCTAGTAGTCATGTTCTCCAGAGCTTCTCGCTCAACACAAATCATCAATCACTCAAGTGCTCCAGAGCTTCCTGCTCAACACAAAACATCTCATCAATCATGTGCTTTAGGGTCCACGCCTAACACAAACAAGCATATATATATATCAACAATAATTGTATTATGCCCAATACATAAAACAAATCATCATGTTCATATGCACTAGGGTCTTCCATCCAATATAAAAATAAAAAATCAAGATAATTATCTTAATCAATAGGAACATGTCTATAAGTGTTAGGTCAAAAATATGAAATATTACAAAACTCAAACGAACATTCCAGATGTAAATCTTAGTGGAATTATAAATTAAAAAAAGCTATTGTACTTATTAGATTACTTGAATCTCCTAATGCAACCAAACATATTAATGAAAATAACCATAATACAACATAATCATGGAGAAATGACACAATCCAACATAACCCTCCATGAACATCGTCATCCAACATAACCCTTCACAAGATCTTTGCAATTCAACATAGCATTTATTAATTGTTACAATATTACAATCTAAAAAAATTATTTCAAGAACATTTCACAAATTTAGATTTCAAAGGTATTATAAATTAATTAAATAATGTATTAATCACATTACAATTAAATGATACCATTTTTAATAAACTAATTTTGTATTATTGCATCTATTACATAATTTTAACGAAATACCTTAAGTGATGATTATACAAATTGTTAAAAAAATATTAAAATTCATTAAAGAAGACATCCATATTACAATATAAGAAAACCTTTGATCAACATTGCTGATATGAAACTCGATTTCGTATTAATTACATAACAATTAAACAACTTTTTCACTATTAGAATCTAATAAAACCTATCAACACCATATTTAATTTTGATTATAAATTGTAATTTGGAATTTCCAAGGAAGATTATCAAATTCCCAAAATGCGAGATGGTTACTTTTGTCAGGAATAACTCCCGAATTCATCTATTCCATTGCAAAACCATTTATTTATACATTACATATGCTGGTTGAGTTTCATCTTCCGACTATCCTTTTCAGCTTCCTACATAACTATTCATTTTCCTTTATTTATTTACAAAATATAATCCCGACGGATTATATTCCAACAATCCCCCCCTTAATCCGAAGGGGTGTTAGTAAGTCCGAGCATGTTTCTGAATCTTTCAAACTTTTCTCGTCCAAGCGATTTGGTGAAGATGTCTGCAACTTGATCATTTGTGGAACAATGTCGAAGATGGACTGTCTTGGCCTCTACATGAAGTTGAATCAAATGATACTTTGTGTTGATGTGTTTGGTTCGATCATGGAATCTGGGATTCTTAGCCAGCTTGATTGCATAAGTATTGTCAATCAATAATGGAGTGGAGTTCTCTTGTTTTTCTTGCAAATCTTCAAGTATGTTCGTGAGCCATACTATTTCTTTCGTTGCTTCAGCTGCAGCCACATATTCTGCTTCTGTTGTAGAATCTACTGGAACTGACTATTTGCATCATCTCCATGAGACAGCTGCTGATCCAAGAATCATAATGTATCCTGAAGTTGATACTCCTATCTCCTTATCACCATCAAAATCTGAGTCTGAGTACCCAATAAGTTTGAAGTCATCCACTTTAGAGTAATTGAGTCCAACGTCTCATTAGAGGAAATTTCAACTCAAAATGGGCCTTTAAAATTTTACTCAAACTCCATGTCATCATGTGTTAGCCAATGAAATTGCTTTAAATTTGAAATACCATATAGGCCTTAAACACTTTTTTAATATAAATTTGGGGATAGGTATCATAAAAAAAAACTACTTTTTTTGTTTGTATTTTTGACATATCTCCCTGTGGTTTTACTCAAATTTCGATCGGGAGAGCTCGTTGGATGCGGAATTAAATTCCCAATCCAACAAGTACCCACTAGGCATATTTTTTACGGACCCTGCTACCCCAAAAACAAGAAATACCTAAAAAAATGGAAGGATGACATCATCATTCCATTTTTCAAGTATTTCTTGTTTTTTGGGTAGAGGGGTCCATCAAAAGTATTCCGAGTGGGTACTAATTGGATGTGGAATTTAGTTCCGCATCCAACGAGCTCTCCCGATCGAAATTTGAGTAAAAACACAGGGAGATATGTCAAAAATACAAACAAAAAAGTAATTTTTTTCTTTTCTTCCTCCAAAATTAATAAATATTATTTTATTAGTTCTTTCACATACCCCAATTTTGGAAAATTATGTAAATTGTTTTATTATATTTCTGAGACATTATGTTAAAATTAATCCTAAGTAGGGATTGATGACTCAGCAGAGTCAACAAGGAGTGTAATTCAGAATATTTTATTATTTAATAAATAAATTATGGAGACAACAGCATGGGAGAGCTGTTAAAAAGAGGTTACTGGTCAAACTGGTGGATGGAACTAGTTGGCAGGCAAAAGACAAGTGGCAGCATCCTCAAACACTTCCTAAGTTGCAGGTGGCAACTTCCCTATATTTGGGGTCATGATTCCCCAAGAAAGTGGAATCTGAGCAGGTGGCTCATTAAATGACAGTTAACCCAACTAAGACCTAGGAAATCTTTTAAAAGTACTCAATGAAGAGAGCTGAGGGCTCAGTTATTTTCTAGAGAGAATGCATTCAGGTGAATGTTATTCAGGAAATTCATTGAGGAAGAGGGAAAAATAGTAAGGAAGTTGTTTGAGAGGAATGCTGCAGTAACTTGGTTATTTTACATCTTTTTAGCTGGAAGAACTTACTGATAAGTTCTGAGTTAATACTGAGTTGAAGACTAGTATCTGACTTTGCTGCACCTAGTTCCATCCAGGGAGACCAGAGCAAGCTCGGGGGTCCTGAGAAGTCGCTGTCTGAGCGCTCTCCAGGAGTTGGTAGGGAGGAACGGCCTCCCATTGCTGTTGTTGTCCATAGCTTAAACAGGTTCTGTCATTATTCCTTTATAATTTCTGAGTATGAATGGATAAACGTTATGTTAAATTATATGACTAAGTAAGTAGTTAGTTTCAGTAAAATTAGTATCTCAGAACATCAGTAGTTAAACCTGTTAGTATTCACTGTGTTTTTCCACATCTGGTATCACCAGACCGTACTCTAGCACAGTATCTCGGTGTTGAGAAGTAGTGTGCTTCTGAACCGAGTTCCTATTTAGCTACTATAAGTGTTTTCACAGATTTATATGTTATTTTCCATAGTCAGTAAAAGAAAGAAAAGTTAATTCTTAGTACTGTGTATTCATTTCTTTCCAACTCTATTGTAAAGAATAGGTAGTAAAAGATCAATAAGAATTTATTCCTGTTTACTATAATCCATCCTATGTTTAGAACATCTTCTTTACTAAAATAAACTCAGGTAATAAACCAGTATTACAAATTATTGTTAACTATCTAGAACTGTAGGAAACCTGTATTGGAATGTTTATTCTTTTCTGTTGTTATTTTAGTTTCTTTTGTTTCAAACTAAGTTGTATAGGTTACAGAGTTTATACTCTTTTTCTAAATAAAAGTATGTTAATATTTCGTTCTTGTAGAATGAATATAAGTAAAATAATTATAAGTATTTTCAGCTAAAGAAATAAACTATTTATAACAGAGTATTCAAAGAATAGTATAAACTATAAAGAATTAAATATTAATTAGTATTCCAATAATTATAAAAACAATTAAAGTTAAATAAGAAGAGGTTCTATTATTACAAATTAAAAATAAGATTATTAATATTGTATTAGCAATTATTATTGTAATAATAATGTTTATAATGACATACATATTATCGAATACGAACCCTCCTTTTATTACATTAACCAAGTATATAATTATAATCAACCCGTAGTATAATTCAGGTATTTAACCTGACAACAACTCTGTAAAACATTTTCATTTATGTAACTAACGCACATGCTTTTAAATTTAAAGATAATTAATAGAATTGCACTTTTTAACAAGCTTAATCGTTAGGGTAATGGTTTTACCCATAAATACAAAAGAATAGTAATATTATTATATTCAATATCAAAGTAGGAAACCATATTGCTTACAACTATAAAATAGGGTTAAAACCCTAGATATTTATTTATTGCAAGAAAATAATATTAAAAAAAAAATAAGATAAGAATTTTCTTACGGCCGCATTGTAAAACAATATTATAAGGTTGTTCTAAGCCTGAAGACTAATTATCTATTATACAGAGTCTAAACAAGAATGAACGCATTAATACAGTCAAAGGTAAATTTGTACCAAAGAAAAGACAAGAGTACAAGATGCTCGACCAGCGAGCTTAAATAATTAAATCATATCAGAACCTAACTAGACAGATGTCTTTGCAATAAAAATTATCTAATAATAGAAGATCTAGTAATAATCTTCTTACGGTCGGGTTATTAAATGAAACGCAGCAAGTATTCATTTACTTAATCTTTCCAATACTGCTTCAAGAATATATGCAAGAGACTAAATCAGTTTTCAAAATAACACCAAGCTGAGGGTAAAAACCCTAACCCTTTTCATTTTAATCTCAATAACTTCTGCAACGCTGTTTCATTCAATAACCCATAGCTGTAACAAATTTTACATGAAAGCAAACAACCTGTAAAAGTTTTAAACACAGCAAAAACTTTAAGAAGAGTCGCATACTCATGGCCGTAGCGAGAGTGCTCTATATAGAGCTAGGGTTTTACCCACATTACTAAATATTAAAGCATACAATCAAAGCCATGGAGGTTAACCAGGGCCGTAACTTTCAACCCACAGAAATCCTTTAAGGATTCACCTAAAGTGGATGTGCCATGAAGAACCCGGGGCTTATCGTGGCCCGTACTGTGGAAAAACATGGTGCTCCTTTTATACGCAGAGGATGGTGTAGCATGTAGGCATCTGCAACACCATGTATGAGCCGACTGTCAGTATATTTTTATAATACAATAAGTATAATAATAATTGGTAGCTCAACACTATTCAGAAGCGATTCATACCTGATTAGTGAGTATTTATAAAATAACGCTGCGCTAGTTGAGCATAAGAAGCTGCCTTTCGATAACAAGAAGCTGCTGTGTGGACAATACCTTCAACCATGATGATGGAAGAAAAACCAGCTATAGGATGGACGGGTCAAACCCTACAGCTGGGATCTTCCTTTCTGTCATTTGCACCCACCATTGATTTCAACTTAAGCCACGATTTACTCTCTTAGAAACGAAGAAGGGATGAACATCCATAAACCACGGCCAAAAGATTGACAACGAAAGAATTGTAGGAATGAAATCAAGGTTTGCAACGCTTAACTCTTTCACACAATGCAGAAGTCGAGCCTCGCAGTGAACTGAAGCATTGGAGGACTGGTAGCCAACAGGGCACAGCAAAGACAAGGCCAGGACTGAAGGGTTTTGCAGAGCGGCCAAAGGCCGAGGACGAAGGAAGAGTGATGAGTCTTAGGGTTTGGTCAATGTTTTATATTGCCAACGCATGGCCCATATGTGACCACGTCAGTACAAATGTAATTTGCATGCGAATGGGTCAATATCTATAGTTTCCACGTTGATCATTGCAAATCAATTGTTTCCATACAATTCTTTATATGACTATCCCTTATGGTCGATACTATATGTTATAACCTGCATTTTTAAACCACAACGATAAGGTAAGAATCAATGCATGTTTATACTATGCATTATATATATTATGTCAACCGTTATAACTACCAAGTTATGCTAGATCGATAATAAGCTAGGCCTTATAAAACTTTGAACAACTTCCATGTTAGAACATTTCTTTTACACATGCCTTGTTATATCAAAGCCTTGCTATATATGTATTAATAACCTTGTATATAAGCATTAATCAAGATCAAGTCTTGAGGTATTTAGAATCTAAAGGTTTGAAGTTTATTATAAGGAATATAATAATGTGAGCATAGTGTTAAGTCTTAAACTAATTGTTAAGCTTACCAATATAATACTATTGACCCTAAGTCTTTAGTGAAGCTAGGTATAATTATTTACAATCTACTGCTTAGTAACAATTGCTATAGATTTGCATAGATAGAGTGAAACTTGTTGTTCCTCCTTCAAAAGATTTAAGCTTGTAGAGTCCAAGCTTACAATCTACAAAACTTGAGAAGATTACTTTAAATCATGCTCACATTTTATTACCAATAACAATCTTATTTAGTCCTAGATTATTAATGACAACATTTAGGCTTTTGTTGTCTTTCTTACTTAAGATTTATAAGGTACAAAAAGTGAGTATATAACTAGCAGTTTACATAAATTACTGTCTTTGGAGAAAGAGGTAGTATTCTTTAATGCATACTCTGAAGAGGTAACAGAAGATTTACCAAACAGTAAACCTGGGATTTAAGAATTATAACATTTCTGATTTGGAATTTGGGATGATGCAGTAATAACAAGAAAATAGAAATAGGCCTGCTTATGGGAATCCAATTATATTACTGAGCTAGATAATAAATGTTATCTACTTCCTTTTTACAATTCATAATTTTATAAATGATTCAGTACTCTATAGAAAATCATAAAGAGAGTAACACGAAAAGCTTTACCTTCAGAGGCTTGATAAACTAGCTTGTATGCATTATTATGTTTACTGGATATTATAGTACAGCAAACTGAGAAGTATTACTTTAAAGACTTGTTAGCAGTGACTCGAACTTTACCTGTCATCTATAAGAACAGAAGGAACCTTATGTGTTAGCTTAATGCTCAGTAAGCCCCATCTTTCCACGACAAACCACCTTGTGTCACAAACAGAAAAGTATTCAGTATCTGAAAAGAAAATATTATTTAAAACGAAGTATAAATAAAAGTTCATTCATTTACAGTAATAGAAGCATAAACTAAACAAACCAGCTAATGACTGTTCTTAATGCATTATTATGCTATTTAAAAAGTTTTAAATTTTTCGAAATTTTGGGGTTTTGACAAGTTCATTTTAGGAGGCCCATTTTGATTTGAAATTTCCTCTAATGTGAGTCCCCTTCAAGTATCTTAGAACTCTTTTTGCAGCTGACCAGTGTCCTTCACAAGGTTTATGCATGAACCTTGAAAGTATGCCAACAACATAAGAAATATCTGGTCTAGTTGTTGTAAGGTAGATAAGTCTTCCTACAACTTGTCGATACTTGGTAGCATCTTCAAATTATTTTCCTTCGCTTGATGTGAGCTTCATTTTCTGTTCCATTGGAGTAGAGATAGGGTTGCATTCTGTCATGCGAAATTTGTCCAGTAGTTCTCCAACATATTTTTTCTGAGATAGGAATATGTACTTAGGATGTTGAGTGACTTCAATTCCTAAGTAATAGTGGAGATGTCCCATATCTATC
>LPNX010845696.1:194852-214852 GCA_001517045.1 Pseudotsuga menziesii
GCCTCCATCTTCATGTCTTTTTGAACTTCTCGTTCCCATCTTTCCAACTTCATCCGGATGGACACTTTCAAGTGTCTATGTGGCCCATTTAGGAATCTTCTGTGATGGTCCTGGTTGATTAGCTGGTGGTGCTTCATTTACTTCAAGGTTGAGTCTTCCAAGTCTCTCAATCACATCGCCCAATTGAATCTCTTGTTTAGGTGAAGTAGCAGGAACTTCTTCATGCGGGGAAGTTGGTGCTTCATATGGAAATTCCAAAGGTTGATCTAGAATAGGAATCCCCCCTTCAAGGTTTGGAATTTCATATTCATTTTCAGAATATTTCTTTGGATGAGGATATTTTTCCAAATGATCAAGTTGTCTCTCAACGGACTGGTCATTTTTATTAGTCTCAAGAAAAATGACATCTCTGGAAATAACAAACTTCTTGTTTACCTCATCATACAGACGGTATGCCTTGGAGTTTTCTTCGAGCACCAAGCTTGTTTCTTTGCTCCTTTGGAATCAAGGCATAACAGGTGGAACCAAAAACTCTGAGATGCCTGACTGAAGGGAGATGGCCAAACCACATTTCATGTGGAGTCTTGTTATCAAGAGCATTTGAGGGACTTCTGTTTCTCAAATAGGCTGCACATTTGACTGCATCACCCCAAAACATTAGTTTTATATTCTTAAAAAACATCATTGATCGTACCATATTCATTATCATTCTATTCATTCTTTCTGCTACACCGTTTTGTTGAGGATTGTAGGGAACTGTAGTTTGATGTGCAATTCCATGTTGGCGAAGATAATCTTCAAAGGCATTTGAAGTGTATTCTTTTCCATTGTCAGTATGAAGTGTACCAATTTTAGATTGTGCTTGTTTTTCTATCAATGCATGAAAGTCCTTGAATGTTTGAAATGCTTCTGATTTTGTCTTTAATGAGTAAATCCAACACATTCTTGAGTAGTCATCAACAAAGGTCATAAAATACTTATTCCCATTGGCAGAAGGAGTTCGCTTTGGGCCACATAAATCAGAATGCACTAATTCTAATTTCCTACTTGCTCTGAAATTAGATTCATGGAATGGCAGCTTACTGTCTTTCCCTAATATACATGCATCACATTTTCTCTTCTCTTTGGGAATGGTGGGCAAACCAAATACACCATTCTTTCTCAACAAATGAAGACTGTTATAATTCAGATGACCAAATCTTGCATGCCACAATAAACTTGATGACAAATTACCTTCTCCATGCTGAGAGAGGTAGGCATAGTTCTGAACCCTTGCAGGTGAACCCTTTAGCTTCAGCAACTTCCCATCTTTGTATCCATTCATGATGACTTGGTTGTCAAAGGACTTTCTTATTTCTACGATTCCATCAAACATGTGGATGGAATGGCCTTGCTGTCGAATATGCACCAAGGATAGTAGGCTTCTCTGCAACTCTGGAAGATAAAGAACATTCTTCAACAAGAAATCAGGGAATCCAGGCATCTTCAGTCGAATGGTGCCCATTCCCTTTGGTTTAATACTTGACTTATCTGCAAAGTAAACTATGTCATTTATTGTTTCATTAAGTTCTTCAAAACAATCTTTTCTAAAATTCATGTGTGATGTTGCACCAGTATCAAGTAGCCAACAATCTGTGTAAGACAAAAGTGAAGTCATTTCATTAATACCAAGATTACAATGTGCAACAATACAATGAGCAGACTCTGAATATTTACTAGCATCTTAGTTCTTATTGTCATCTTTCTTCTGGTTATGTCTATCTTTGATGGAGTCCCACGAAGCCCAACACTGATCTGCTATGTGTCCAATCTTTCCACAATGCTTGCACTTCAAATCTGATCTTTTGCTAGAGTTGTTTCTGCCTCCTCTACCTCTGAAGTTTCTTCTTCCTCTGCCTCTCATGTTGCTTTCTCCTTTGGGATGATCTTTGGATTGGTCTTTGGTGTGGTTAAAAAAGAAGAAAGAGTAAAGGTGCAGGTCTAAGTCTCTGCCACCTTCCTCAAGCTTTACAACAACGTCAATGTCTCTGCTATTAAGTATATTTCTTGAAGTATATGAATACCATGCACTATCATATGAATAACTCTTGAATTCAACCAAGAGAGATCACTCACACATGGAATTCGCAGCTCTCAAAAGAAATCTTAGTTATCAAATGCAATCTCAACTCTATATTCATAATCTTGGAAGCATATACAATCAAGAAATAAAGAGCCTCAACTTTAAACCAAACAAATAGTAGGGTTCATGGAAGATGATAGCTGTCAATAAGTTCATAAGCAATTTTTTTTTTAGCACTAGAAGAACTGCTCAGCAATACGCCAAAGGAAATACCATTTTTTGTGAACTGTCACACAGCACTCCACACAAAATATAGGGTTTTGAACAGCACGAGTCAATGAGCTCAGCAAAATGTGTAACTTATTACCTTCACGCAAGTGAAAATTTGTGACCGATGATTGTAAGCTGGAGAAAATAACCTTCTCATCTTTTATTCTGATGCAGAGCTCCTGAACAGCAGCATAGGATTCTGGCAAATCAGATTGAATGGTGTCAATAATAAACTGCAGTTGAACGATACCCTCACAACGTTTTTCGAGAACGTAATTCTTGGCCCACAAAGTAGTCGCGCATTGCAGCTTAAATTGCAGCGAATTCTAAGAATGGTGAGGGATGGACAACTAGATGTAGTGACTTTATCACTTTTCCATAGACAAGTTCAAAGATTCAAATTGACAGCTATTAGACCTCTTCACGAGGATGCAGCTTCAAACACAATGTGTTATACAGAGAACACATTATATGTCGGGAACATATTATATTAGGGTTTGCAAACACGTAGAGTAGCAAACACGAACTCATACAAGATGCATATACATGAAAATATTTCACTTCAAACTTCACGCAAATACCTAGGGTAAATTTAGGGTTTTTGTATTCCCAATGGTCACAAGCAATTATACCAATAGCACTTTACCTCCACGCAGTTGACAAAAGCTTGAGTCTCCACCAACAGTCTGTAATCACCAATCTTTAATGTATTCATAGTAGCAAGAAGACTATGCACAGCTTCACTTCTCAACCGAATCTCAACAGAGATGACAAGTTGTAGTTTTCAAAGAATACTTCACAGCTGCACAATCTCTCTCCACCAACGATTTTCAGTATTCAACAAATTCTCAGCTTTGATTACTGAGATCTCTTCTTGGCTGGACGCAGCACTCAGTCTCTTCAATCGTCTGGAGTTAGCAAGGGTTGGCTCACAGCCCTCCCAGGTTAAACACAAACCCGACACAATTCAGAATCCCAACACACAACATAAAATTAGTGTTTCCACCCTAGAGAGGACGCACCACAAAAAATTAGGGTTTCCACCCTAGTAATCGCAACACTTCTTAATGCAAAAAATTCGTAGCCCTACACAACGGTCTTCACGTTCCACAAATCTTTCAGAAGATTATCTGAGCTCTCACAGATAGTTAACGTAGGGTGGAATGGGATCGGTGAAGGGCATCTCGTTCTATAGACAAGGCTTTGTGGAAATTCATGGGAATAAAGAGAAATGGGAGAACGCTCTCAAACACAGGTCTGGGACCATAACGCATACAATGAATGCACGCAGGCTAGCAGGACTGGTGGTGAGCAGCAAAATAACGCACAAAATTATGGCACTCGGGTTGTAGGAGAAACGTAGAGGCAAACTGGCAATAGGCAGGCAGTCTGAAATAAAACAAAGGTTAGAACGGAGGTCTAGCAAGCAAACTCGCAAGCATGCAGGTAGGAGTTATGGAGCTCTGATACCACTGTCAGGAATAACTCCCAAATTCATCTATTCCATTGCAAAATCATTTATTTATACATTACATATGCTGGTTGAGTTTCATCTTCTCACTAGCCTTTTCTACATAACTATTCATTTTCCTTTATTTATTTACAAAATATAATCCCAACGGATTATATTCCAACAACTTTATGCGATTATATTATTATGGATTTATTGTTTTTAATATATGTATACTTGTAACAAATTACATTAAGCAACACAACCATGTTGAATCGCAACCACTCAGGTATGCCGTGATCTAACATATAACATCATGAACATCACATCCCAACATGACCAATTATAATTATGTCAATGTGAGAAAAACCATTAAGAAATGGATGAGTGATGTAATCCATCATAACCCTTGATGAATGTTTAAATGAAACAAAAAAAATTCTAAGAATAACTAAACCCAACCCTTGCAAAACATTACAACAAATGAGACACATTGCTAAAGTTCATAAAATAACATAACTATAATACAAGATATCCACAAAGGAATATCAAAAGCCACCATAAGCACCAATGAACATCGTAACCCAAGTAAACCCTTCATCAATTTTAGAATGCAAAAAAAAACACAACAAGGAACTTAGCAAACATAACTAAACCCAACCCTTTCAAAACCTTATAAAAAAATTTCATAATCCAAGAAAAACAATTTATAAACAAGACCATTGAGGAAAGTCGCGATCCAAAATGAGCCTTCTTAAATGTCATAATGCAACACAAACCTTGATGCATGTAGGAACCCAACACAACATTTCCAAATGAATCTCATAATCCAACAAAAGCACTTAATCAACATAACAATAATGCAACATAACCTTGCAAAAATTTTGCAATGCAATATGGACTGTCATGTATGTCATAACACAAGATAGCACTTGATGTATGTCGAAATACAACAAAAATCATTGCAAACATAAGTAAACCCAACTATTACAAAATGAATATAGTAATCTAACATAACCCTTGACATATGTCCGAATGCAAGAAAATTCATTTAAATATAACTAAATCCAACTACTACAAAAGAATTTAGTGAATCTCATATTGCAACAAAAATATGGTAAGTAGCATTAACATCATGAACATGACCACACAACAACGTCGCAAGTAAACTTAAGAGTCACTCACTATCGTAATCCAACCTATCACTTCATAAATTAAATAAATATTGTATTAATTACATTACATTGAATGTCTTACTCCGACCAAACACATTAATGAACATAACAATAATAAAAAATATTCATGGATAAATGGCCCAATGTTTCCCTCCATGAACGCCATCATCCTACATTTCACAAAATCTTTGCAATCCATCATAGACATTGTTACACCAATACAATCTAATAAACTATTTCAAGAACATCCCAAATACTTATTAATGTGACATCATAAAAATAATTAAATCAACAAAGTCTTAAATAATATATAATACTATTTAAAAAAATTAATTATATTTTGAATAAAATTACATTTCTTTTAGTAATCCTTAATTTATAAATGATTATTATGTTATAATTTTTCTATAACATAAATAATTAAACAACATATTACCTTAATATTATAATCTTATGGAATTTTTTTTAAAGTAATTATCAATCATTAATTATTAAGAATTCAAATATAACAACATAATTTGAAGACATTAATTAAAATTTGCATCCGTAATTATTGAGATAAAATCACTTTAATAATATTGTTTTATTAAATTAAATTATTGTTTTATTAAGTATCATATTGTTAAAATTATTTAAATGATGTCATTTTTGGGAATACTTTGCAGATATATCTACGGCCCACCCGTTATTAGCAACAACCACATCAATTTTATTAATGTTTATGAATAGGCCGATAGGCTTAAATTTAGGCATATATTTTAATTTTATTAATGTTTTTCCATATAGTATGCGCTTAAATTTGAGCCTACCCGCTTATTGAGACACATTAATAAAATTAATGTAGTTGTTGCTAGTTATAGTGTCATAGTGAACATAGTCACATCATAATTTTGGTCCATCATGTCATAAATAAAGCTCACTAGCTGAGTAAGTCCCAATGAGTCCAAAAGAAAATAAGCAAAATAAAGTGCATTAGGTATAGCTAGTCAAAATATAGGGTGTTACATCTAGGCTAATACTACTCCACCACTCTTTGGTTGTATTTTGGGATTGTTAGCACAAACTCTTTATGAACATTAAACAAGTGTCTTCTACTTTGTTTTAATTTTGTATACTTTGATTTAACTAAATATATCAGATATAAATTTTATCTATGTGTAAGAAAAAGGTTCATAGTGATACATTCCAAAGTTAAAAATAGTAAACTATTATATATTTATTTATTAATAAATGAAAATATATAATTATAAAGAACTATGTTTATTTTTTATTATTAATTTATTTGAGTATTAATATTTAAGCTGAAGGTGTTCTTTCTCCGAGGCCGAGTTCGAGGGCAAGAGCTATCCATTGAGCTGCATAACATTTAATGCTGCTGCAGGAGGTTTGATAACCCTTGGATCTTAAGCTGCTCGAGATCCAACGATCATCAAGCTTGCTGCAGCAGCATTAAATGCTGTGCAGCTCAATGGATAGCTTTTGCCGAGTTTGACGCGTTATCTCTCCACCCAATATAATTCGAACAAGGATTCTACACGTATCGACTCACAAGAACCCTGCTGTGTATGGGCCCAGCATGCCGTTCTCAGAGCCGTACCAAACGGCGAACAATACTTCTTATGCTATGCAGCATTTAATGCGACGGCGGTGGCACTGTCCGCCGTCGGATCCGTTCCAAAGAGCGATCCGACAGCGGACAGTGCGACCGCCGTCGCATTAAATGCTGCATAGCATAAGAAGTATTGCTCGCCGTACCAAACTCCACCTCCGTCGGTTTCCTCCCCAAGCATCCCAACTCCCCGTCTGCAGAAAATCTGCCCTCTTCTTTGGACGTGACTCTTCCCTCTTCGCTCGATTTAGCTTGATTTCAACTCGTAGATTATATGCACGCTAAAATACTTCTTTGCAAGCATTGCAGGTTCTTACTTACTAGTCCTGTCGTGCCAAGAACTCATTATTCCCAACTCTCGGGCTCAGACCCCAGGACAACACACTGTTGGGCATTGTTCTTGCCTGAGACGTGGAATGTTTAGAATTAGAATTCTATGAATGCCGCACTCCAGGACTCTGTCTGGAGGAGAGAATACTGCCTTCGCTTCTGACATTGACGTCACTTATGTGCCCAATTCCAGGGCTTCTGTGTGAACTCGACATCTCGTGAAGGGTGGAATTAGCGTTGCCATCCACTGGGGTGACTTATTTAATACCTGTTGGCGCCTTGGAGCTACTGCCATTTCCTAGCGTGGCATCATTATGTAAAATCTCTATTGTTATCATCGTAGTATTGGCCGCGTGTGTCGAATTCTTAGAGTTGATCCCTAGATTGGACTCCGAGAAGTTTTCCAAGTGCCCTTACGGACTTCTGCGGGACCGCTTTAGTTTTGTGTGGAGGAAGCCATGGCCATAGCGTCAAGCTCAGAATCCAAGGTGACTGCAGAATTATGCTGCGAGAGAACGATGTTCTGGAAATGATCCTCCAAAACCTTCACTTACGCATATTGTAGAGAAGATAGTGTGGTGAATAATAAGAGTAGGAAACCCATTATTACACGGAGATGATCCACGAATTGAACTCCAATGGATATGATGAAATGACAATCTGGTTGATAATTCATGAGAATAGATTATCCTGATGCTTAGTACATAAAGACAATCTTCACTCCCTGAGACAAAGAAAAAGAAAAGGAGCTTTATAATAACACAAGATTATGGACGTTGGTTTTGCGAGAGATCACTTATAGAGAATACCCAACCGAGATATGTGAGGTCATGAGGGTTGTTTGATTGAGATAGGAGTATGGTGCTATGAATATCTAAATAAAAAGGGGGTGGCCACAGCTGCTTAATATTGTGGGTGATCAATATTGTGTATGCCATGAGTCCATGACCATCGTAGGCTCGTAGTGTTTGCATGTGCAGGATTACTTCGTTTATCGATAGTCTAACCGAGGTTTTCATTAACACAAAGCTCTGACTTTTATATGGAAATGGTCGATTGAATTGAATTTGTATTTTACCGAGGCTTGATTGAGTGTCACAGTTGGTATTTCTCTGTTTTTTCATTAGTGGCTTGGTATAATGTACGGAGCTTCCCAGGCAACAACAGGCTAAGTATTTCTCCGTGAATCTTTTCTTTGGGAATTATATATTCCAAGGTGGCATGTGGTGGCGTGATGTGAAATTCAATTTGGTGAAGCCCTCAGTCCTCTTCGGTGGCTATGGACACCAACAGTATATAGCTCAATGGTATACACCGTCAGTATCACTACCTTGGATTTACAGAGCGAAAAGAACTCTCATTTTCTCCTTGGCGCACAAGTATTTTATTTGATATATACACAAATAATTTTGTGTTTACTAGATGCGTTGGGAAATGAAAGAGACCCCTAGGCTCTAGCAGGCTAATGGGGTTTGTCACTTGGTGTAGCTTGAGCATTTGACTGGATCACTCGATAATGAACATGACGATTGGGATTATCGTGTATTTTTAGATGATAAAATACCTTTTTGTTTGACTCGATGACTCGATAATAAACATGACGGCTCGGCTTATCATGTCTGTCTAGATGATAAAATTCCTTTTGGACAAAATACCGTGCATAACTTAATGGGAAAAAACAAAGTATATGGATAAAGTAAAGAGCTTTTATAAATAAAAATCATTATTATAAAATGTTTTTTAAAATAGCAATTTTTATTAATTCAGTTAACTTTTATTAATTGATTTTTTAAATTAAATCGAGTTATTTTTTTTTAAATAAAAGCAAAAGAGCATTTAAGTTAAAATTTGACTAGCCGAAGAATAAGAGGACCTCGTCACATTGTAATATTTCATTGGGTTAATAATGGGAGCCTATGAAAATTTGGCGAAATTTTGTTAGCGAACTAAACCATCTTTTGTGAGTAGGATAAAAGATAACTAAAACGTCCTTTTTCTGGAAAAAATATGTAATAAAAATTCGTCAAATTATTACACTTGTCCTAGACTAAATCTCCAATTTTAAATTTACTTAGATCATCTAAATTGCAAATTAAACAATAATTTTAAATTAAGCAAGAATTGGTCTCTTTGAATCCCACGGTGTAATGTCCCCAAAAATCGAAAATAAAAAAATAATTTATAGGCTAGTAAAAAAACTACCTAGATGGAACATTATTTACTTACGTAACTCTATCGTACACTTTATGTATCTATGTTTAGTGGTATGTTGTTCTTACATTTTTTTTTTATATTTTAGTCGTTAGTTTTAATGTATTTTACTTATGAGGTTGTACTGTTGTTTACTACTTAGTATTATGTTTACACTTTTGTCGCTTATGTGTCGTCATTGGATTTATGTGCTTCATCCTTTTTGCATTGTCACACTTGTTAATTATGGTGTCCTAACTTAACTTTGTTTGTGGACACAAAGTGGGCAGAGTGGCGGGACTTGTTCTCCCATGACGGTTTTAGAGGTAAAGTATTACTTGGTTACGCAGGATTACTTAGTTCAATTGAACTAAGGAACCTCTTTTATTTACTTACGCAGTTCATTACGTTGCGACGAGATCTGGTGTAAAGTGTGTTGATCGTCTTGATCCTAGAGGACCTGCTGCTAGTTGTTATGCTACTTATCGACATGGTTTTATAACTTGGTAAGTGTCATTATCGTCAATATAGCTACAACGACTAAATTTCCTGTACACTAATTATTCTTCGTTATGTTTTAAATTCGTTAGTGTATATGTCATTAATACATTTCACGTTCTATGTATATTCTTACTATACCTATTAACATCTCTTATGTTCTTTTATTGTCGGGTTATTATATTGGTTTAAGAGCAGAGCTTTGGATTTTTATAGTCAAAGATGTTATCATGGCATACTTTGTATGCCATGGTTCTTAAGCATAAATACCTTGTTACTAAGGGATTAAGACCGTAAGCTCTAAGGGTGTGTGGAAGAAGTTGAGGGACCTTTTAGATGCAATGGTGGAGTGAAGTCAATCACTCTTGATCCAAAAAAAAATAAATCATCCCAAGCAATCCCGAACCTGCCAAGCCTAGTCCCAAGGCTACCAACAGGCATGCCAATTAGGATAGTAAACCAAATCGCGCCTTTGTTTTATTTAAGCAAATCGCGCCTCTATTTTAGTGAACAAAATCACGTGCGCATTTTGGAAAGCCTGTTTTTTCTTTAAATAGGCCGAGCGCATGTTTTTCGCCTCATCCCACGGCTATTGGACTCATTTGGAGAAAATATCGACTGGGCGAACATGTTTTTGGGTGTGCCAAAGCCATCCATCTCCACCTTTGGATAAACCTCCTATTTGTGAGGTATTTTCCTCATTTCTTTTCATGTTTTTTTATCTTTGTTCATCAATTTATTTGCCCTAAATTGAAAAATTAAACCAAAATAAAATAAATTATGGACAATAGAAAGAAGAACCCCAATTAAATTGGCCAATTGAAATCAATTCCCCAATTTAATCATAAAATTTAAAAAATTCGTATTATTTACCAAAATTCATACCCAAAATTCCCATGCCCAATGGAAACCAAAACCCCATTTAAAAAAAATGAATTTCACTATTTCCATATGCATATTCATAAGGATCCTTGTGAATCCATACCAAAATCCACAAATATGCAAATTTTGTCAAGCACATTGCAAGTTTGCATAAGTAATTTACATGCCCAATGTAAACCAAAACCCCAATTAACTCATAAAAAACAAGCGAACTTCACTATTGTGAATCCAAACCAAAATTAACAAATATGCAAAGTTTGTCAATTATGTTCCAAGCTTGCATACAACTAAAAAATAAGCAAGTAGAATTCATATATTCCCCTAAAATACATAAACAAACATGGTAAAACCCTTGCCTCTATCCAAAATATCGAAGTTGCTCTTCCAAGAACATCAATAAACACCTTATAGTTTGGATGAAACTTCCCAATCCAAGTGTTAAAATAAGGTATAGAAGCTTCCCATGCTTTTAACAAA
The DNA here is from genome assembly GCA_001517045.1 of Pseudotsuga menziesii. NCBI lineage: Eukaryota > Viridiplantae > Streptophyta > Pinopsida > Pinales > Pinaceae > Pseudotsuga > Pseudotsuga menziesii. The sequence goes on from LPNX010845696.1 coordinate 205,796, forward strand.
TATTTCATCTTGAACGAAGGGTAATTTTTGGTTAAGGTCAACACAACAAAGTTCAACAATAGACTCTATGAACGTGAAGATACATAGGTAGGTTGATGTATTTGATTAAACATGCCAATCACATACTATCATACATTATATAATCCGGTGGAACCCTTGCAACCATGAAATCCATAAAGATCTACTAAATAGACTTTGGAGTCCAAAAAACATCACACTACAACAAATAACTACATATCTAACAAAACCGTTGCCTATACTGGGATTTTATTCATCAACAGCACATTATTCCGCCTATTCTAGGGTCTAGTTGTTGCCTCTACCCGCAATCTGGGAGCTGGTCCTGCAAAGGCAATAGTCAGCACCTCACAATTTTGACGAAACTTCATAATCCAACCCTTAAATAAGCTAGAGGAGCTTCGCAATCAAGATATGCACTCAAGACACTTTATGTACACATGCATACTTAAAAATTGGAATTAATACTTGAATTTAGGACATATATATGAAATGAAAAAATGTTCAATGTTTAAATTCTTTACTGTAAAATTCAAGATCAATTTTTAAATTTACATGATAGATTTACTTTATATGTTGTTATTTGTCGTACATTAGTTATACAGTTTTCAGTGCTTAGATATGTCATTATATCATGTGTTTATATCTCTAATGATATTTTATTTGTATTTATGATTGTAGTTGCTACTATGGATAACAATGTTGAGATACTGATGTTTATTTCCGATTTGAGAGAGATTGGTTCTGCTTGGAGGGGTGAAGATGAGATCCGCTGCCCCTTGTTAGATTCTTTGTTGTCTATTGGTTATACGATCGCAACATCAAATGATGCTTTGTATAGCATCACATCTTACAGGGAGAGGAAAAGACAAAAATATGCTAATGGGTTAAGTTACAACAAGGTAAAAAATCTCAAAATAACAAAACAACACATCTATTCATTATTTATACTGCCTAGGATGGATGACATTCCAGAGATCAACAGGCCACATATTTCTATTGAGTGGTGCACCTTTCCAGCCATCAGAGACAATTGGATGGATAGGTGGTACATGGTTTTTGACATTCCCTCTCATAACAATAGGGAAGTACTGATGTACTTCCTCCGAAAATTGTATGTATATTTTGTGATGGGTAAACATGTCAACTATTTTGACATGCTGGGCTTCCAGGGAGTTGGTAGGGGGATGCCCCAAAACCGACCCAATGCTAGGCATAGAGATGCCAATCCACAGATATATGCACCCTGTGCCCAGCTACCGAGGGAAGACATCCCTCCTACACATGACATGGTTTCCCAGACACAAGAGGCATTTTTTACTCTAGCTGAGATGGTCTCTCGACACATGACCACTATTGACCATAGAGTGCCCTCTTCCTCTGCTCGTGTACAACCACCAGCTTCTGGTGGTGGAGGGACATCTATTGGTGGGGATAGACCGACATCACATGTGCCTCAGAACAAGACACATGTGTGTACATTGTGTGGGGGACCCTGTTATGGTCCTGGACCAAGACATGGTACCACTACGATCACTGGTGATAAGGTAAGGACATTGTTTTAAAAATCTATTATTGTTCAATTTTTAATTTTTCCATACTATATGTAACATATTAAAAGATTCGTAATATATGCAATATTTACTCTTGCAAAATATTGATGCCTCTCACGGCGGTGGTACTACATTCGATGTGGTTGTACCCGAGGCCCAAAAAAACACCATTGAGGTAATATTTAAACACTTGTCATTTTTTTATGACATATAATTTTGTTAATGCATGTGTTAGTCTTGATTAATTTATTAAATTGTCTAATATTTACAATTTTTGAAGTTGCAGGAACCCCACTTAGGACGTGATACTGGAGACGTTGATATCAACAACATAATCCAAGGTGGAATTTACAATTACTTGAAGAATGTAAGTACATGGGTTATGACTGAATCTTGTTCGAATTATTTAAATTTCTTACTGTACCCTCCTTTATAGATCGCGAATATTTATAATTTTTAAACTTGCATATGCTATTAGCATCTGAAGAGGGGAAATAAATTGATGGAAGCGGTAACTCCCATGGTGGAGATATGTCCTAGGAAGGGGTAAGTATATTACAACATGTTAGTTTTTTAGTACATATTATTCCATCCATTCAAATCCATGTCTAACTATGGCAAAACTTTATGACTACAAACGTCATCGCAGATCCTTACACTGCCTCTTTGGTTTGGATATCCTCGTAGTCCAAACATAGATAAGGGGGTTGTTTACACCAGATGACCCTCTCCCTTGAACAGAACAGGTGTGCATGAGGATCAACCTACTCATCCCATGGTAGTGTACACACTTCCAATGGTATTTGTTTGTTAGCTATGAATTCACTTCACAAGTGGTTTTTCTTAATGTTATTTTCACATGGTTACAGCCTTAGGATGTAGAGTCATCCGTGCTAGACCTTAGTGGGACTGTTGATGCTGCAGTTAATGCTACATCTACAATAGGGATAAGTCACACTGAGGTACATCTACTTGAATATTTGTAATTGTACATTTCATTTGTATTGTTTATGGACATGCACGATGTCTAACTATTTAATCATTTGGTGAATGTAGCCACACCCTGGTCCATTAATGCATGCAACTAAAGTTGATGTTTAACCTACGACTCCTCTTACTACTGAAGAGTCCCAATGTAATCCCCTAGAAATTGTTTTTTCAGTGAGATGTTCATTTTTTACATAATTGATTACTACTTTCTCATTCATATACATGTTGATAATTCTTGAGATAATTAACATTTTTTTTTTATTCGTAGAGAAGCATTATAGATAGGCTCTATGCAAGGTGAAGGACAGTAGAGGCACCTATACCCTTGACACCAGAGGAACCTATACCCCTAACAGATGCAGTGAGTCTTTGTTTTATTTACAATTGAGTCATATTTTAAATTTTCAAACTTTGTTATTGATGGACAGTCACTAGTTCAGTTACCTGATCAAGAAATATTGTCATTGATTTGCAGTCTCCATAGATGCACAGTGGTCATAGACATAGCCGAAAAGCATCAGGGTCTGGGAAAAACAAGAGAAATTTTGATTTTGATGTGTTAGTCGAGGACAAATATGTATTTTTATGTACAATCCGGAGTTAGAGTATAGGGGAACGGTCCAAGACAGATGTACTTTTGTTTTCACATGTACATCAAATATTTTTTATATACATGTACATTGACATGCCATAGATAGGCCTTCTATTTTTGTATTATAACTTTCATGATATAAAAAATATTTCATATCAAGGCTCTTGAGATCTTCATGGTTCAGTCTTTTAAGTGTGATTATACACGTGTGGCCAAGAATGTTTCTATGTGTAATGTTCCCAGTTTTTTATAGATTTTACGATTGCATGGAGATATCAATTATAAATTTGAGAACCATGCACAATTACAATATTATGTAATGACAAAAATGTACATTTTAATTGTTTTTTACCATGATCCAATTGCATATACAATGTTATATTAACAATGTCAAATTGTATTCACAAAGATGGAACATACCTAATACACATAAGCACCCAGCACATCTAAGCAACTGAACCACCTTGGTGGAATACAAAAGCACCTTACTCACATAACAACCTAACAAACTTTTAAAGGATGCATGAAGTTGACACACCTAAGTGATGCACCTATGTGGTCTACATAAATAAAATTACTGTTTGGCATGATGTCTTTCATCTAATGAATACATGGGATACACATCAAACCTAATAGTATCCGAGTATTATGAGGTTGATTCAAAATAATGGTTATGACTACATCTTGCACATTATGTATGTCCTGCACATTATTTTATCATTTTGTTAATGTACATGCCATTTGATGAATGGCCTCGAGTAACAACATTGAAAGAGATGAAAGTTATGTGTGATTTTATTATAGTTTAAATTGATTAGAGAAGTACTATTCTAAATCTTGTTTTATAAATGCATGTTTATGGAGTATTATTCGAAGAATTCGTAGCGTGAAGATATATATATTTTGTAATAATGGTGTAATAGAATTGCCACTTGTTTCTAAACATAAACATGTTCCATTACATGGTTATTGACGTAATGGCATTGTCTCCTCCTGTATTTCATCGTCCAAAAGCTCACATCTCTTGGATGAGGGGAAGATCTACAATCACCTTCAAGCTAACCTTTATGTGCAAAAATTTCACATTCACTTAGTGAACGAAACCCTAGTTTCCAAAATTGACAAAAAAAATGATCCCTTGTCCATGGACCTAGAGTAGAGGGCCACTTTAGCACTATCCCGATGTACTGAATCTGATGGAGCCAACAGTTCATCGATCCAAGCAATGGTCATTAATATATGGAATGCTGAATCCCACCTCCTACAGGCTTTTAGGGACACCCATTTAATCCCTAACCGGTACATAGAGTGTAAATCGTGCATCAGAAAGGGCTTTCGATGGATCATGCAAGCGTGTTTAGGCAGTTTCCATGTGGGAACACTAGCTACATGTTCACAATCAAGGAATTTGCAAAGCCGACCCCTATGTGCATAAATTGGACATTTACTTACTGAGCAAAATCCTAGTTTCCAAAATTGATCTGAAAAATGATCCCTTGTCCATGGACCCAAATTAGAGGGCCACCCTACCACTATCTCGATGTCTTGAATCCAATGGAGCTGATGGTTTTTCAATCCGAGAAACAGTCATGATTCTATGGCACGTTGAATCCCACCTCCTACAGGCTTTCAAGGACACTTTTTGAATCCCTACCCGGTGCATAGAATGGAAACCGTGCATTCAAACGCACTTTCGGTGGGTCGCGAAAGCATGTTTAGGCATGTGTTATGTGGGAACGCTATCAAAACCTTCACATTCAAGCAATATGTGAATTTGACCCCCATGTGTAGAAATTGGACATTCACTTACTGAGCAAAACCCTAGTTTCCAAAATTGACCAAAAAAATGATCCCTTGTCCATTGACCTAGATTAGAGGGCCACCCTAGCACTATCCCAATGTCCTGAATCCAATGGAGGTGACGGTTTTTTGATCCAAGCAACGTTCATGATTCTATGGCACGTTGAATCCCACCTCCTACAGGCTTTCAGGGACACATGTTGAGTCCCTACCCGGGGCATAGAATGGAAACTGTGCATCAAAATGGGATTTCAGTCGGTCATACAAGGATTATTATGCATGTGTTATGTGGGAATGCTAGCCACACCTTCATGGTCGAGCAATATGCGAATTTGACCTCCATGTGAAAAAATTTCACATTCACTTATTGAGAAAAACCCTAGTTTCCAAAATTGACCAAAAAAATGGTCTCTTATCCATGGAAGTAGATTAGAGGGCCTCCCTAGAACTATCCCGACGTCCTGAATCCAACGGAGCAAACGATTCATCAATCTGAGAAACGATCACGATTCTATGGCACGTTGAATCCCACCTCCTACAGGCTTTCAAGGACACCTGTTGAATCCCTACCCGGGGCATAGAATGGAAACAATGCATCAATTTGAGATTTTGATGGGTCGTGCAAGCGTTTTTAGGCATGTGTTATGTGGGAATGCTAGCCACATCTTCATGGTCAAGCAATATGTGAATTTGACCCCCATGTACAAAAATTTCACATTCACTTACTGAGCAAAACCCTAGTTTCCACAATTGACCAAAAAAATTGTCTCTTATCCATGGAACCAGATTAGAGGGCCACCGTAGCACTATCCCGATGTCCTGAATCCAACAGAGCCTACAGTTTGTCGATCTGAGCAACGATCATGATTCTATGGCACGTTGAATCCCACCTCCTAGAGGTTTTCACAGACACCTGTTGAATCCCTACTCAAGGCATACAATGGAAACCGTGCATAAAAAAGGGCTTTCGATGGGTCGTGCAAGCTTTTTTATGCATGTGTTATGTGGGAATGCTAGCCACACCTTCACGGTCGAGCAATATGTGAATTTGACCACCATGTGCAAAAATTTCACATTCACTTACTCAGCAAAATCCTAGTTTCCAAAATTGACCAAAAAAATGGTCTCTTACCCATGGAACCATATTAGAGGTCCTCCCAAGAACTATCCCGAAGTACTGAATCCAACAGAGCCAACAGTTCGTCGATCAGAGAAACGGTCATGATTCTATGGCACGTTGAATCCCACCTCCTAGAGGTTTTCACAGACGCCTGTTGAATCCCTACTTGGAGCATACAATGGAAACCGTGCATCAAAAATGGCTTCTAGTGGGTCATGCAAGTTTGTTTAGGAATGTGTTATGTGGGAAAGCTAGCCACACCTTCACAATCAATAAATATGCGAATTTGACCCACATGTGCAAAAATTTCACATTCACTTACTTAGCAAAACCCTAGTTTCCAAAATTGACCAAAAACATGGTCTCTTATCCATGGAACCAAATTAGAGGGACACCCTAGCACTATCCCAATGTCCTGACTCCAACGGAGCAGATGGTTTGTCAATCCGAGCAACGACCATCATTCTATCGAATGTTGAATCCCACCTCCTACAAGCTTTTAGGGACACCTATTGAATCCCTACCTGGGAGAAACAAATTATCGGAGTGAAGGAGATAATTATCGGATTCAAGGAAAATGCAATAGACATATCCTAGATAGAGTGGTAGATAATGGTCTTGGGATATATGGCATGAGTCATATAAGTATGAATATAATAAAACAAATCCATGGTAGAAGTCTATTGAATTTATCAATATATCAAGCGCTCAATGTATCAAACTACAAATAATCAATGAGACCATGAAACCAAAATATCTAACTACCACATACCTGACTACCTAGCTATGGTCATAGTTGTCTCATTCACCACTACTACATGGATAACAAAAACAAGAGAGTTTTCTTGTCCACATTTCAACTATAGCATTGTCTGACATCTTAACTGAATGGAATGCACGAGTTCCTTGGATGGTCTTGCACTCATATAGGTATGATCGATCTACATCGACCACCTCCCAAAAATATTTATGTACATGTGATTTTTGAGATGATTGGTCTTCTTGCCTTTTAGCTCCCTGCCCCATCACTGAAGAACACCATGCAACAATGGTCTTTGCATCTCAGATGAGTGAAATAGTTGTGAATTTCATCTCTTGCCTACGTAATGTAGTCTTGATGCATGCAGCTGCTCCATCATGTTCCCCATTTCTGTGTCCGATCTCAAAATAGTTCCAAATATGTGGCACCTTGTGCCTCTTGTGGAGAATACATAGCCATTGGAAGACATGGGAATTTTTGAATTGCCCCACACAACCATTAGACCAAATCCAATGTTGCTCCATCTGTATATTGTTATCCTCCAAGTGTTTGTAGAACAATTGAAAGCTGTGTTGTACAAAATCCAAGTCATGACACCTGTCATCACTTATGTAAAAGTGATACTCCTTCAATATAACCCTATTCTGTTCAGTACTATCTGCCCCATGTCTATAGGTGATATGGACCATTATGCTGACCTGATATGAGTGATAATATTGACTCTGAATCTTATTTTGTGGTTGGATAGTGTTGTTTTCGGCAAAATCGACCACTGATAATATAGTTCCAATAAGAAATGTATCTCTACACACTCTAAACTACTCATCTTTCCAACAAGGCACATGTACATGCTTTACATACTATTGTGTCTTTTCAAAGAACTCCTCCATGAAGTTGCATACCGGTACCTGGTAGATCAACAATAAAGATGTACAGATCAATAGGTTGTTATATATATGAAGTAGCAATAGATATCAATAGGAAAAATACTATTCAGGAACTCGTTGCTAACCTAAGAGGTGACCAATTGTATTTTTTCCCTTTAATTCCCTCCACCGATATCATACATGACATATTTGAATGACTGCAAGCTCACTTGATGTCTCCCAAGTTCATGCTCATCGGTGACATGTATGTATTTGTCCAAAAATGCCATTCCACCACACCTTGGGCATGTCCCATCTACGCAAGGCCTTTGATAAATTGTGCAACCTTTTGTCCTTCTACACAAGATGCTATGCATAAACTCTCTAGATGATGTCGGTGGCAATCTAGTTGAGCATTCCTGCACAAGACTGTTATGCAAAAAACGCAATATATGTATATATGTATCTTAATAATAAGCGTACTTAATGTGATATCGACAACAACATGTGTTACGAGTTTTGTTTATTTTAACATACCATGGTTTTCATTTCTCGAAGGATCTTTAGCCCAAGTTAAGTTCATTATGTTCATGCCTAAACCTCTCATATAATTCTGTTTGTGTCATGTCAAGAAAATGTTTAATGTGGGGATCACAATCCCTTGCACCCATTCTCAGTTTTAGTACGTCTTTTTGGTTGGATGAAGGTCTACTATTGCCACGCCAAAACTCTTGCACCAGTCCCTTTACCACATCAATGAGCTTCATATCGGAGCATGGCAACCTACCAATGAAGGACCAGACATCTGTTTCACTAGAGTCAAGTTATTCTCTTCTAGAACAATACCTACGGAGTGCTTTGATATCTAATCCTACAAGTTTGGATGTAGGCTTAAGAAGCCGAAGGGCCCTGGTGCTTTTTTTCACGATTGATTGTGACAACACACGGCGAGCTACATTGCAATCCTTTGAACGAGATTTCTTTCCAATATTAATAAATGCATCTACCAAACTTCTAACAACATAAGAACTTGGTTCAGAACTATTTATCATCTTTATCCTTAAGTTTTTCCTAACAATAGTCATAGACCTAGATTTTAACAACGATATAAATAATCTACATTTATCTCCATCACATTTAGAATCAAAGTAGTTGACTAGTATCTGTTGAGCTTGATATGCAATACTGTGTTTAGACAGTGTACCTTCAAGCAAACCAATGAGAATTTCATCGATTTGTATACATTTTGGAGTTTTTCAGCGTGAAGTTGCTAATGGAGGTAGGGAGGTTGGAATTGCACCCTGTACCATATCACTCGGTCGGTTTGGCATTTGAACATGAGCTTCATGTCCTTCCGT
>LPNX010845696.1:222352-262120 GCA_001517045.1 Pseudotsuga menziesii
ATCATACAAACTGGGATTGCATGCCCACGGGATTTGATTTCTGTTACTTTTTTACAATATATGGATTTATGATATGATTTTGATGTTGTTTTACTATGATATGATTTACTGTATATGATGTATAATTTTAATTTGGATATGGTAATGTTTGTTGAGTTATGTAACTTTGTTTATGGTTATGTTCAGATGGAAAAGTTAGAACTGTAGATTCTTTTATATGAAATATGATCAAAGAATTGTAAAGGACTAGATGGATGACCACGATGCCTCCTGTGATTATTGATAATGTTGTTTCATTTATGTGGAGTTTTTTTAATGAAATATGATCAAAGTAGTTCTATTTGTAAATAATACCCTAAGGTATCTATTTAGTATATTTATTTCTTTAAACTTACTCCTATGATTAAATCTACTATAATATGAAACATGTATCTAGTGACAAATGTAATATGTGAGTAGAGTTATAAATAATAGGTGAGCAATAAATAGTAGGTCTCGATTTACCTAGTTTTACAGTAAGAAATTTCTAAATATTGAATGAATATAGACACAGACATTAGAGATGAAATCCTAGCTATATATAGCCTATCATAAAATTTAAAAATCTAGGGAGTATTAAAGAGAATACAAACCCTAGCAAAACCTAGGAAGAACTTCAATTACATAGGGTTAGTAAATACATTGGAAACATTCATTTAACATATTCATTATATAATATAGAAGATAGCGTAGCGAGTCTAGAGTTATATTTTAAGAAATGTAACCCTAGGAAATATGGACAAAACCAATCAATTCCAAGGTTAATAATCTATATGAAATCATTTACAGAAAGTAGTCATCATTTACCCTAGAAATGAACTTGGGCATACTAAGAACTCATATCTGTAATGTATCTTCCTGAAGCTCCTTATATTCAGTTCTGAATCAGTCCTCGTATTCAGTTCTGAATGAGTCCTCTTTTTGTTGCAGGAGAAATTTCTCCATGAAAACAACTTGAGAGGCAAAAACAGGAAGAATAATAATTCTCCAAGATAAAAATCAAAACCCTAAGGCTTTGCTTGGCTTCACTATTTATAGACATACTTTTCGGTCAAAGGGAGAGTTAAATCAAGAAACCATGGTTTCTTGATTTAACCCTTTTTTTAATTACTCGAGTAATTTTCAATACTTAGCCTAGGAACTTTTAACTAGTTCCTAGTTAAACTTCCATAGGGATTATACTATTGATTAATCCTTTAATAATAATAAATAATAATTGATGGAGCTTCTCTTCTTTCTTTTATTTAAATATATATTTAATCATAATTAATTATGTATACATATTATGTATAAAATACATAGTATTATAATAGTTGTTAAACATTGTCTTCGGGCATCATGTACTATGATCCCTAGACTTAATGACACTTCTTAATTAAGGTCAAGTAGATAGGTGTCTTAGTTCTTACTAGGATAGGCAACTCTAAACATCCTTGCATGTTGGATTTCCCTTGTATAATGTGGTAGCTCTTAAGTACTTTGATGAGAATACATAATTTCTAAATTCCATTTAATCACTTATAAATAAGTATGATGAGATCAATATTTTTCTCGAGTCCTTTTCACTCGAAAGTTATTAAATTCTTTGGAGTAACCCCTAATGCTTACCAAATCCCATACTCAATGCCTATAGTAGGGAGTTACAAACATAGTGCAATTCCATATCTTTCGCTAAACACTAAATGCTAGGATTTACCTGTATGATACACCTAGGGATACAATGGCCAAGTATCTGATGCTCGAGAGCTTATGGTCAACATCAACATGGAAGGCTCCAAGGCTTATGCTCAACACATCCAATTATCTTTTCATGTGTTCCAGAGCAACTCGCTCAACATATTTCATCAATCACTCAAGTGTTCTAGAGATCCTCGCTCAACACAAAACATCTCGTGAATGAGGTGCTTCAGGGTCCATGCCCAACACAAACAAGCATATACATATATCATCAATAATTGGCTTATGCCGAATATATAAAACAAATCATCATGTTCATATGCAGTAGGGTCTTTGACCCAATATAAAATAAAAAATCAAGAGAATCATCATAATCAATAGACACATGCCTATAAGTGTTAGGTAAAAAATTCAGGATATTACACGCCAGTTAGGGGTGTTTTGGTTAGCTCTTATACTACTCTCACTATTCGCCTAAATTTGTGGTAATTTGTTGGGCATCACTAAAATTAACTTCTTCTTTCTACAAAAATGGTCATGTTCATAATTGATAAGACACAAATAATATGATATAGGAAAAATTACAATGATATCTTTAAACAAGGGTACATATTTCAATATTTTTTTCTCACATCATTTTTTTTTATAATAAAAAGTCTTTTTTATACATCTAAAGACTACCAAGTCCCAAGATTCATTTTACAATCCTTGTTCCTCATGCGCATGTACTTTATTGGTACTAGAAGGATCCTTCTATCAATATGAATAGACAAACCCCTTTCAACAGTAACATAGTGCATAAAATATTTTGATAAAAATAATACTTTCAATATTTTTAAATGTAGGTTCCTTGGTTCCAAGTCCGATACTTCAACAAAGCATAAGAGAATAGTAAAATACTATTGCATACCAGAAAAAAAACATGAGTGACTACATCATTGTTTATAATGAATTTCTATTAGCAAGTGATTATTTGTCGAGGATTGACTAATCCCATATGAACCACGATTGACTAAACCCATATGAACTTGAAAATGACCATACAAAGACTAAAGGGATCCAATGACACTAAAAGATGACATTCAAAGTCCATAGTGTTGAGAGTAATTCAACATGGATATTTTGATTTCAACAAAATTCATGCTTTCTTGGTTCATATGTCCACTTAACTGTACCATAACCCTTCTAAATACAACATATATAGGAACATGCATTAAACATAATAATACTACATACTTAACAAGGCATGCAACACACAACCACCCATGCTTATATATAGTAATAACAAAATTTCATAAGTATAATTTTTTCCAACTATAGCATGAATGGCCACAATCTTAAAATTGGACACACTCAAAGTGCAAAAGAAACACAATGAGACTGCTTTTTTTAATTGTATACATATAGAAGGAGAAGATAATTAATACGCATTTCATTATAACAACATAACCATCAAAATGCTCACATGAATCTCAACAATTAAAGTTTTTCAAATTTATTATTTTATTCTCTAATGTATCAAAGAAATATTCCCTTATAATGTCCTTTCACTATGAGAAAACAATGTCATTTTATTGTAATCTATACTATTTTTATAATGTTATAATATCGTGCAAGTCGTAGCATACATGGTCCATATTCATGAAATTCTCTAGGTTTGTTAACAAATGGTCATTGGAAAATTGCAAGAAATCTATCATGTGCTTTTTGTAAGTTGGTTTATTATTTGTATACATTCATTCAACTTCATTCTAATCTAAGACATGCTATTGGATTTTTGGGAACCTATGTTTGGAGAGAGTTGTAATTGACAAGATGAGGGACCTATGATCAGATGGGATGCTTGCATAAAATCATTTCAGAATGAAATATTAATAGAGTCTAAGAGTTGATAGTCCCATGTAGTGAGCTTATAGATGATGTTAGATAAATAGTTTAATCTTACAAAGATATAATCATAAATTGAGATGAAATTTCTCACTTGTTCACCACTAATTTAAGATCCAATGATAGTTTAATAGGGCATAATAAAACACACATGATAATGCAACACAAATAGAAATAACAAGGCCATAAATATTTAAAGCATACAAGGTTCAATTCTTGAATTTTTTTGTGGTCTAATTTAGGGCAAGGCGATCATGGCATGGAGAGACATGGACAAAATATATAATCTGGTTGCGTAAAAGTCATGTATGTCGTTGGTATAGATGCACCAAAAAAATTGTATAAAACTATTATAGTGCCTCATAGTGCACATTACCTTTCAAAACTTGTAAGGCTGGCTAGATCCCACATCCCCGAGTGTCACCACACCATCATTGATTATCACTGGAAAAAAAAACAAAAAAATAGAAGTGAAGATAGTAGCGAAAAACAAAGCAAAAAAATAGAAGTGGAGATAGTAGTTACATGCATGCTTAGTGGCATTATAATTATAAGGGTCATGGATGACTTATTAAATTATCTCAAGATAGTGCCATTAATGGAGAAATATCTTTTAGGGTTCTCTAAGAAAGGGATATAATATCATTTTTAGGTATTCTTCTATATAACATCGCCAATAGGTCTATCATAATAGCCACTAGAAGGGTATATGGTTCAATAGAATGAAAGATCAACACAACATTTTAATTTCTACATAAACCTTCACTTGGATTTATTTATATGTTATTCCCCATAAACCTTCACACAGATTTATTTGTATGTCATCGTCCATTTTATTAATCATATAAACAAGAACCATTAATTCATAAATCTAGTGAGAATCACCAAACCTTTAAAAATATTAATAAATTCTTTATAGAAATTATAACTACAATGTTTAAGATAACCATTTTGAACCAAAAAAGCTTTGGAGCAAGATTAATAGATACAAGTAACAAGAAACTAGATACAAGTAAGAATTGGAGGAATGAAAAAATTATGCATTTTCTTAGTTTTAGTTTATTTTTTGAAGTCATTTCACCTCCAACAATAACCTATTGCTAATATGACCCAATTGCCAGTTTAAAATTAGTTAATGATAAATTCAAAACTTTTATTAATTCTCCTTGTTTTCAAGTCTACCATTCCAACCACACCAAACCACTTGCATTCCATCTACACATTTATTTGAAATCGTGTTTGCAAGAAAGCGCACCTTTGCCGGCATTCTTTCTAGTTTAAGCTTTGATGCTGTAAGGATTGTTTTCGGGCGTTCGCAAGCCCGTGACACTCATTGCTGGTCTCTGGCAAGGTGGGGTTGTTGAGTGACTTAACCTCTCCACCTTACATACATAATTTGACTTGAAAATAGTCATTCATGTCTACGAGGCCCCACTCAACGCAAATGACGCAAATCCGTGCTTAACCTTTTTCTGTTCAGTCCTTTGCCAATTGCAACTCCAATAACACAATAATTTCATGATTCGAAGGTTAGGTTGAAACTAGTGGTTAACAATGAACATGATCCCATACCATGTAAATTTTGATATCATTGATGTAATACGATTTATTCTTTCAACCTATTTTCGAGCTGAGCCTTAACGTTAACGTTAGTTGAATCTATATGCATAAACATGGTACAAATCCTTTTCTGTTGCCATCCTTACTGGCGATGTGGGGTTTCTTGTATTTCTGCATATGGAATCATTTGGAGGGGCCACGTGTTGGCCATTATAAGTTTCCGTAGAGATGCATATGTTCAGCTGATTTGACTAGGTTTTGGTGAACGATTGATTAGGTTTTGGTGAAGATTGGTTCCAGATCAGATTCTGAACAGGTGTTTGTCTGCTTTCGGTTACTGCCCGATTGCTGTAATAATAACGTCTTTGTGGTACAATTTATATTGGGTTAATGCAAGAATTAGATGAGCTGGACTATCAATAACGACTTCGTGCAGCGATCTCGCTTCGTTTCAATACACACATATAGAAAAACTGTGGATGATGACTTTTGGTAAGGATTTAGGCAAAGCACCGAGAAGGATTAACACGAAAACCCAGCATTGTTAGATATAAGTTTGGGTTCATCTGTGTAATTGAATAAGGAAATCCGGTAGGTATAGCGTTATATGCCAGTCACCTTTAGCTGTTCTCAGTCTGTGAGCAAATCTATGGGATTGCAAAGATATATAGAACTGAATGACCTGGAAGCAGATGAATTGATGTCTGCGTATTTACAATATATGAAATCAGAGGTCCCTGGGACAAGATCCGTACAGATTCAACCTCAATCGATAAATTCTGTAGAGCAAATGGGGCCGTTCGAAATAGTGCAGCAGATCGAAGTGGCCGCAGCAGCAACCACTAGAGAAGGAGAAAGTGCATCAAGGAAGAGTGTGCGCTACGGAGAGTGCCGAAAGAATCACGCTGCTAGCTTTGGGGGCTACGCGATCGACGGTTGCGCAGAATTTATGGCGAGCGGAGACGAGGGAACAGCTGCGGCCCTGAAGTGTGCAGCTTGCAATTGTCACCGCAGCTTCCACAGAAGGGAAGTTGAAAACGAGACCCTATGCGACTGCCATCGCATACGCGGGTGCTAATATGCAATTCCGATATATGGAGAAATGTAAGTTATGTGTCCATTTCAATATATCTGGTTTATTATTAATCAACTAATCAGACACTAGGGTTTATTATTTTCTGTGCTGTGGAATATTTTTATTATTTTAATTATCAGTGTTCAAAACTAGTGTGTAATGAAAAAAATATATCGTCTGTAAATTCCGATTTTCTTGACCTACTATAACCGATTCGACCAACACGGCTATGGATATTCACAGTGGTAGGGAAAGAGCCGTTTGATATGTGAGTGATCACGTTCTTGATAGATAGCCTGAACAAGAATTATTGTACTTTGTTGACAATTTTTTACTGAATACGATAAGGGTTTGCTACATCTTGAATTGTTGCTTTCAAACTGCTGCGGCTAGTAAACTTTGATTTTAAATAATTTCATATGTAGTAATGGAGACGGGCCATCAGGCCCTGCAGAATTCCTTTTTCCTTGCACACAGACGCAAACTCTGATACTACATGACGCAAGAGACTGCAGCCTCCTGCTTAAATCCCAAGTCTCACACTCGGTGCATTGCTAAAACCCTCCATTCAACTGGACAAGCAGAAGAGCATAACTTCCCAGATTATGTGCCACGCCAAATTTTCATTAAATTCAGAAATGGCAACATCTCAATGGTCCTAAATGCCATATATACCGGTCTCAAACGGGTTCAACTACTCAGATGCATAATTTGGTCTTCAAAATCCATTTTGATTTTCATCACCATGGTTTATCGGTTGTTGTTCTCGGTCTCAGCCTTAAAATCAATTCAGAACACTAAATTCACTTCGGCCTCAGCCTTAAAATCAATTCAAAACACTAAATTCACTTTATTTCTTTTTTTTTAGGTTGGTAAGTTCACCTGGGTGGCTTCTTGCACTGCTCCAAATTTGTTTTTCTTTTTTTCTGTCCTTTTGTCCTTTTGAGTTTGAGTTGTTCTTATGTATTCTTCTTTCTCTTCTAGAGGTTCTATTTTCTTTTAACTTTTCTCTTCTTAAAATTCATTTTTTCCTTTTATTTTCCTTTTGTTCTTAAGCTCTTTGCGTTCTCTCTTCTTTCCTCCTCTTTGGCTCTACCCTTTTGTCATCTCTACTTTCAACTATTATAGAACTCTCCTTGATGTACACTGCCCTTTACATCCTGTGATAAATTTTCAGCCATGGCAGTGAAGCTCAGGAGAGGGCACGCCAATTCCTCGTTCAAAATTTGCAACTGCGAAATGCTTCCCCCATGGCCCTCTCTCTACTAGCCTGATAGGATAGGAGTGGTTAGATCTAGTAAGGACGGCATGCTTCCAAAATTATGTCGGTATTTGTATGCACCGACCAATCTAGTAAGCCCATTAAACGGGGCGCGAAGCGTAGAGACATTTTCCAAATTAAGTCTTTGCATTGGAAACGAAATGCCGCGGAAAAGATCTTGTTGTTCGAGGTAAAGATGGACGACCGAATGCTTTTCTCCTCTCTTCTCGTCCTCCAAATGTCGCAGGAGTGACAGTGTCGTTATTTTTGGTTGATCCAATGGTCCAGATTCAGCCGTGTTCTTCTATTATGATCTTTTTCTGTCTAGCCCGAGTCCTTTGCAACTATGGAAAGATGGATTTATGCACTACCAAGTCTAACCTGGCAGCAAGTTGGGATGCTCCCGAATCAAACTATCGAGGTAGGACAAAAGGCACATCTTTAAACTAAACACGGACTCGTAGTTAGGTCTATTTGTTTCTCGTCTCTTTCTTTGGTTCTGCAAGTCGCTTTTGGGTTTCTTTGTTTCTGAAAGTTGCTGTAGGGTTTGTTCCACGGCTCTTTAGGGTTTGTTTCACGGCTCTTTACCTTAGTTTTAGTTTAGAAAAGCACATGTTTAGTTTTATTTTTTAAAAACACATTTTCATGGATTAATAAAACATGTGTAGAAACTTTTATAAAACTAAATTTTTAGATTTATGTGGGTTTTAACAATTTTTTTAGTTTTTTATCTAAAAATTAATATAAATTCTAAAAAGATTTACTTAATTTTTTTGTTCTTAACTTTTCTTAGGTTACTTATGTCTAATAGCTTTACAATACTAGTTTGTAAAACTTCTCTATACTCTTGGTGCAATTAATGTTCTTATCTTTTAGGATGTTAACTTTCTCATACTAGTTTGTAAAACTCCTCTATACTCTTGGTGAAATTAATGTTTTTATATGATGTTTAATGAAGATGATTGAGATTTAAGTTATTATATAAATTTTATTTGTTAGAAAAGGTTTATTTTAAGATATGAGAAATTTTTTTCTTAGAAAAGATATGAGTGCTTTATTTGAAGTCAGCAATTTCCTCCTATATGAAAGTGAATTATTTAAGGCTTACTTTAATTAGTTAATGATATTTCAAAGAGCTTGCTCTAGGATCTAGATGAGTGCTTCATTTGAACTCATCAATTTCCTCCTATATGAAGTGTTTTTTTTAAGGCCTACTTTGGTAAGTTAATGATATTTCAAGGAGCTTGCTCTAGGATCTAGTGATATTATTGACCTTTGGTTTATAAAATGTTATGGACAACATTTTATAGTTTCTCCAATTATTCTCTCCCATTTTTAGAGGCTTAAATAAGTTTTTGATTCAGTGTTAGGGTTTTTTTCATAAAATTTTATGAATTTGTCTTGATATATTGTAAGAGTGACTTAAACAATCCACTTGACTCTTTTTTATTAACAATGCAATAATACACAAAAGCAAATATTTTATTGTTTAGTTATTGGAGGAGGTTCCACTTGAGGTAATAAAAGATGCTAGGATAATTGTCATCACATGGAAATATCATCTTAGCCTTGTTGCTAACTCCTAGAGTGGTACTCCCATGGAGGCACAATAATTCTTGTAGCTCTTCCATTCTTACATAATTTCAAAGGAATTTAAGGATTACAACCTTTGAGAGATACTAGTTATTTTCTTTTCATGTTACTAGCATGAGATTAAGCTCTATCACGCACTTCAAATTATTCCCAAGATACCGAGCATTTGTAGGACCCCTCTCTTCTTTGATGTGGAAAATGTAGAAATGACATTGATACTTCTCATGTTCCATGTTGTGATGGATTTAATTCCCAAGTGTTTGACAAAAACATTATCTATGAAGTGTTTGATGAAATGCATGTAATCCAAGTTTTCTATGTATAACAAGTGCTTCATAAAATGATTGCATGTCAAGTATTAAAAGAAAGCTTTGTATGACAGATTTATTTATAGTGCTTGATACTAGACAAAATTTCATATTATGATCAAGTCTCTCTCTAGGAAATCTTATGAATATAGGTGAAATCGAATACCTATAGGGTAGATTTAATGCAAAAATTGGAACTCCATGTAAGTATTTTTTCCTAATAGCTCCTTCTTCATGAGGGTATTGGGGTCAACAATTAGACGTTATGTTATAGTTTGTTGATTATTATATTTGAAAATATTTAACGCACATCTTTTCATTGAGATTGCATAGAAAAATATTAGTTAATCAGATTTCATTTACGGACATGGTAAAAAAGTAATCTATAGCATCCCTAATTTATTTAAAAATTCTTCTACTCTTTCTAGTGGCTAGAGAAATATTACTTAATGTGATGTCCTTTAGGGATGCGGTCAAAAAGTAATCTATGGAATCTCTCATTGATTCAAATTATTCTACTAGACCTAGTGCCTATATAAAAGAGCATGATAGGTACAAATCAATGGTAGAAATTATGAAACTTGAGGTCACACATGTACATTATTGATATGAAAAATATTTAGTGATTTGTAGATCAATGGGTATTGATGTCCTATATTGCCATTATTGTGAAGGATCCACATTACACGACAAATGAATTATGGGATCCCTTCAATCCCTAAAGGACATTTATTGTTTAGTTTTCTAATCATTCCAATTATCAACAAGAGTTTGAGGAGGGTCCTTGGTTTTGGGAAGTCATCGGACTTTTGGTATACTCTTGGTTTCTATATTTTAATCCTAATTATATGTCCATTACTATTTAGGTTTATCTTCCTAATTTGTCACTGCATGTAAAGTACTTTAGTTTCAAAAAATATTGGGAATACTTGACACTTACATAAAATCAAATATTGAGAGATTTGTAGTAAGTTTTTGTACATATGTTGTTTATGTGTTGAGATAAACCTTAGTAAGGATCCTCTAAATAAAACAATCCTTAAATGAAAGAAAAAAGGTAAATATACACTAAATTTGCGTTATAAAGAAACAAAATTTAGTAGTAGTATTTTTCATATTCTAGGTCATTTGCATTATACATGTTCCCATTCTCAAGCTCATCCACTTAGGAAACACACGACAAAATAGAAATCAAAGAGATGTGTTTTTTCAAAATATTTCAATTTGAATATCGACATTAATCTGAATGGGGTACATCATAAACTAATTATTGACATTTATTAGAATGAGGTAACTAAAAAATGAAATGTGTCAAATGGGGAAACCACTTCATTCTCTAGGGATAGAGTAGAAGAAATCAATAGAAGTATTTCTGCTCCAAGCGAAGTTGTGGTATTTTATGCTCCTCTAGGTTGAATGAGAAAACATCATGAAACTAACACCTTCAATTTCATATTATCCCATTGTACCACCAATTTTGTGTCACAAAACACATATCATTTTTACACTCAGTTTTATATTGTTATTTTAATAGGAACCAAAATCCAAATATATCATCTCTATTGTTTATACTTGGTCCTACTCATGACCTATTATAAATTTTAGCTTAAACCAATGTTGTTGACCCAAGAATAAAATAGTACCAATACCACATGAGATAATTAGGACCCCCTAGTATATACCATCAAAGAGACCCAAGCTGATCCAACCAGCAGTCGACAGGTTTGCATTGGCAGCCAACACGTTCACCTTTGACAAGTTTTCCTCGACATGTTCAACTAACAAGTTTGCATTTGACAAGTTCTCCCTTGACAGGTGCGCCTTGAATACAACAAAACAACACACTCTACGACTGTTGAACTTCTAACCGTTATAACTTCTTGTAACTGAACGTAGAGAGCAGCCACCCAAATGTCTCAGCATCCTATATAAGTAGTTACATTATGTAAATATAGACATCTTTTTTTTTATCAATCTGATTCCTCCATATTTCATGGAGAAGAAGTAATAAATTGGTTCGAATTCTTGCATATTGTCTCTGTGTATCTTTCTTGTCAACCTAGTGTGTTTCCTTCTTTGTTGAACCTTCTTATAATCTTTTGCCATAATAGTACTCGACTCATTCAGTCGACTGTTGTCCCCAGCGTGCACCTGGGCATGACCTAGATCATTGGTATCACATAAAGATCTTGTTCAGATTCTTAAGTTACATATGCGCTTCCATTGAAATTATTTAACTTATGTATGTTCAAACACGCTCACAAAATGAACAACACAAGCAGACACTTTCTTCGAATTTAGAAAAGATGGCCAAAGAAGCAAGCAATAGACATGCAACTAACAAGACAAAGAAACTCATAGAAAAAGCACTCACTCTCTAGTGAACCAAAATGTTCTCCCTGTTCAACGAGATTCTCCTAAGAGTCACCATGAACTCTAAGGAATCCTTAAAAGTATGTCACTCCGATAAAATCAGCCCCTTCAAAGTGAAAATGAATCTGGACATATCGAACCTTGAAGGGAATATTGACGTGGAATTCGTCGACAATTGGGTACAACTGCTAGAATCATACTTTCCAGTGAATCATCTCTCTGAAGAAGAAAAAGTGTTAGAATAATCAACCCATAGTTAGCTACCTTAGACATTAATTAATCCTTTTTTGTCTTATTTTCCTAGTTTCCATATTCCACCTTATGCAAGTTGTCCTCCACATGTCCAAAGTGGTCAAACTTGCCAAAACTGAGTCATGGAGCGCTTGGAAAACCTCTTGGAATCAATTCTGCTTTATTCCTGGCCTTCCTAGCACATGTCTGCTTTTTCTGCTTTATTGCCTGCTTTTGCTGAGTTTTAAGGCAATTGGGAAAGTTTGACTAGGTGAAGTTAACTTGTTTTTTGTCCTCATCATCCTCCACTCTTTTCTCCTAATAAAAGCATGTATGAGTTTTCCTTCCATCACCTATCAGATTTCCTAATTGATTTTTCCAATTCATGAACTTCTAGATCTATTTGGAAGCTGCTTTATGCACCTATGGGGGATTTTCTTAGATTTAGTAAGCCTGCTTTTGACCAATTCGAATGGCATCCCAATGAATTCGAATCTCTCATATAATTATTTATTGTGGCAGCCTATGACTTCATAGGGTTGGCTATTGTACACTTATTCAATACAACTTAGTGTTCTGCTCCATATTCAGTCTCCTTTACGTGTAATTTGCATGTGTAATTGGCAATTTTTGTGAGTGTAATTGTTCTAACACCTGGGTTCAATTTCCACATGGAATCAGAGCCTTTGTAGATCGATTTTTCTCCTTCCAATTTGTTATTGCAGGTTTGACATCATTGACTGGGAGCATTCTGCTGACTGAAGGGACATTTTCTGAGCTATGGATCAATCTTAGAAGATCATATTGACTCCATTTAACTTCTTTGAATGGAAAGAAGAGAGGGAGATACTGTTGAGAGAGAAAGGCCTCTACAGAGTGACTATGGGAACAGAAGCAAAGCCCAATCCAGCTTCAGAGAAAATTAAATTGCACAACAGGAGGAATGAGGCCTATGGTCTCTTCTGTCTGACCATATCCAGAGACCTCCTTTTCCATCTTGATGGATTAACATCACCAAATGAAGCATGGGAGAAGCTTGTTGAGATTTTTGGTAAGATAGATGAGATGAGGGGACATCAAATAAAAAATGAATTGATCTCCTTGAGTCCTAACAGCTTTGAATCCATGCAAGTCTACTTTTCCAAGTTCAAAGCCCTTGTTTTGTAGCTAAAACAGTGTGGAATTGAAAAGAAGGAGGAGCAACTAGTTTTGGCCATACTCTCGAAGCTTGGCCCTGACTATTCAGTGTTTGTCTTGACCTTCCATGCCACAAAGTTGATAACTTGAGCTTGGAAAATGCCTAGCCTTGCAGATTTCATGGAATCTCTCACACAAGAACAAGATAAATTAGTGATTATGGGCACCATCAAACCTTCCAAAGACCAAGCTATGGCTGCTGAAGATTTGAGGGTGGATTCAAAAGGCAAGAATAAAGCTAAGAATTCACCTGAGCAAAAGAGAGACAAAAACAAGTCTCCAAAGCAGCCCCAAGGTTCCAAGAAGAACTTCCAAAAGAAGAAGAACAAAGGAGAAATGAGCAAGTGTACATACTACAATAGGCAAACCATCCTAAAAGCTCGTGCATGAAGAAGAAAATTGACATGCTGACCCAACTCCTGGAGAAAAATGGCATCTCCCTTCCTGATAGCTCAAAGAAGAGGGAAGGAGGATCAAATTCAGAAGACAAAGAGAGAGTTCATGCATTGGTTGTTGGCACATCAAGCTCACCTAGTTTCATCATTGATTCTGGAGCTTCAAGACATATGGTTTCGACCAAGGAGGCATTTACCTCACTTGACATGTTGAAAGGTCCACCAATAGTACTAGGAGATGACTCTCTCATTGAAATTTTGGGCAAAGGGAGGATTGATCTTGACCATGGTAAGTTCAGCAATGTATTGTATGTTCCAGGTCTTGTCTCTAACCTCTTTTCAGTGTATCAGATGACCCACAGAGGGTCTCTAAAGAAGGTCATATTCTCCCATGATGAAGTTGAGATCACAGAGATCTCAAGTGGCAAAGTCATTGCAAAAGGAGTTGCAAATCACACTTCGAAGGTATACATCTTCTCACACTTCTTGCCCTACTCAAACCCCTCTGCTCTTCTGATTCATACTAATGAGGAAAGCAAGCTTTGGCATGAAATATTTTTCCATATTAACTATAAGTATATTTTTCCATCTTAACTATAAGTATCTTTCTAATCTTAGTGAAAAAGAAATCATCATAGGGTTACCCAAGGTTAAGTTTTCCAAAGGAGTCTGTCAAGGTTGCATCTTAGGAAAACACCCAGAGCATAAATTTGAGAAAGCTAGTCATGAGAGAACCTCTGCACCTCTTGAGTTGATCCACAGTGATGTTGCTAGCCCATTTCCTCATATGTCAATGAGTTAGGCCAAATATGCATTGACATTCATAGATGACTGTTGGAGCAGAGTCCCACAGCTACAGGAAAAGCTGCCATTTTGGCGGATAGACAGTTTGGTGAAGACGAAGAGATAAGGTAAAGCTACAATGCCGTAGCATGTTTCTAGCTGCAGAGCAGAGCCGAAAACCATGACTGTTGGAACAGAGAAGTCAAGGAAGACGACAGTACCTGAGCGGCCAAAAAGAGAGAGCTCAACCACTGCATTAAAGGCAGCGGCGAAGACAGGAGGGCTCAGCTACCCTCATAAAGGAAAAGGAGCGACGAGGCTAAGGTATTGAAGACGAAGGACAAAGAGTAGGGAAGCGGTGCATAGTACCCATGGTCAGCGCCGGGAAGCATGGAAGACTGCAGAGAGTAGTGGTGTGACAAAAATAAGCTACCCCAAGTACAAATATGCCTACTGTCACTAGTTAGGGTTTTGGGTTACCATTGGGACAGGACCAAAGTGTTGTAATGGCGAGACCTTCGGGCCGCCTATAAAGGGATGTATTTTGTAGTGAAAAAGGTTAGCCATTGAGTCATTTAGCTAGTCAGATAACTAGAGAGTCAGTTAGTCTATTAGCTCATAGGCACATGAGCTCTGGTTCTGTATTCAATCTGTAGTTATCTTACTGTAACCAGTAGCTGGCTCAGAGAGCTTGAAAGTAACAATCCGCAGGGATTGACAGAGAGGGAAGAGGATATTGTAGAGAAGCAATACAGAAGAGAGAAGAGATCTAAGAGAGAAGGGCTCCAGGCTGTGTACAGAGTTACCCAGAAGATCTCGAGCTGCATATGTGGTGCAGTAGAACTGTGCTTACTTCCCCTGAGTTACAATATAGCAACATAGTTCTGTGGACGTAACTTCTATCCTGGAAGTGAACCACGTAAAATCAGAGTGTTATGTGGTTGAGTCATGTGATTGTATTTACTTGTTATATCTGTCATTCATTACATGAACTTTGCTTACAGTTAATGTATGTATGTGTTATTCAGTTTATGACATTATAGAAGGATAAATGCAAGTCGAAGTCTTTAAGTATTCTGTATAAGAGTTTGTCTATGTTTCACTTAAGACAGTTAAGAATCGCAGTATAAAACAGCCGTGTATGTTGAGTCCTGTAAGTGAACACGAGTAACGCTAAGTACGCTGAGCCGCGGCAGTAGGATATCGCAGGAAGGCGATATCGCACCAACAGAGGAGCTATGGTGCGCGGTGCCGCAGGTTGAGGATCGAGCGTAGGAGAGAGTTACGTGTTACCCAGGATGCGGCGATGCGATAAAGGTTGGAGTCATCGCGAGTAAGAGGAAACTGCACATCATGTCGCAGAGAGAGACATCTCGCAGGCTAAGAAGAGCTGCGAGGCGCAAGCAGGATGCCATACAGAGCCTGGTTGAGACACTTGAGTCCTTAACCAACCCATTAGGATCACTTCGGGTGAGACTTCAGGCTGCTCCGCGGTCTGTCGCCGAAAGGGCCAGTGAGCTAGGGGTGTTGCAGCAGGGCGGTACCCAGAACACTTGTCCAAGTCAGGACCGCCATGATTAAAGAGTTTAAGAAACCTAAGTCTAAGTCACAATGCATTACAGAGCTTAAAGACATCAAACAGTTACCTACAGAGTCAGTGTGGGACTTCGATCAGAAATTTAAAGCCCTTATAGACCAAGTCAGCTTTGAGTTTGCACCGGAGCAGCATTAGGAATGGTTTATTGTAGCACTGCTCCCTCACATTAGACTACCATTAATGTAGTAGAAACTCCAGATGTAGGATGATGCGTTGGAGATGGCGATGAAACTAGAGGCTTCACCTCTAGCTGAAACCAGCACAGGTATGACAAACCTGCAAAACCAGTTGGCTAATCTCATGATACAGATGCATGAGCTTAAGAAAGGGAAAGAGGTTGTGCAAGACATATGGTGCATAAAGTGTAAAGCACAAGGCCATAGTAAAGATAATTGTCCAATCTTTGTAGAATATATAGCAACGGGGGCTCCTAACCCCTTACCACAGACCCATGGGCCGTGGTGTGAAATATGCAAAACAAGAGGACATCTACCTCACCAGTGCCCTCTACTTCAGAAGTACGTGCAGACACCTAAGAACCTATACTGCGTCTTCTGCAAGTCTGTAGGCCATGATGAACATGATTGCCGAGCCTATGATCTCATGGTCAGGAGCAAGCAAGACTTGTACAAAGTTCAATAAGAAACACAGGGTCCAGCAGCAGGACCACAGTATGATCAGGCTCATGTTGGTTGTGGAGGAGGATTCAGAGGACGAGGAGGATTTAGAGGCTTTGGCCGAGGAGAAGGCTTTGGCCGTGGTCACGGACCAATCACTTGTTACAACTATGGAGTTGAAGGACATTATGCTAGGGACTGTCAGATCCCTACTATCACATGTAACTATTGCAAATATTACGATCACGCTATAGAAGACTGTCCTACCTTGATAGCTAAGATTAGAGAACCTAAGCCAGTAGTACACCAGAACATCCAGCTTATTGCTACTGAGCAGAAAGAACCAGAGCCAAGAGTCAACATTGTGACTCGCAGTGGTACTTCCACCAATGAGACATCGCAGGTTACTGAAAAGAACACAGGATAGGAGTGGGTGCGCAAAGCCCCTAATAAAGCAACACCACTTGACCTACAGAAAAATAAACAGACATTTCAGGAAGCTAAGACTTTCTTTGATGACCCTATGCAATCAGGATCGCAGGTACCGCCGTCTAGGGGCGTACCACAACAAGCACCTTGTGGCGTTAGCCCTGTACAGGCTAACACATCGGGCACATGTGACGAGGACGAGTTGACAGGAAGTGTACAATCCTTCCTGCGGAGCTGTTTAAAAATCGTGAGAAATGAGCAAGCTATTGGAGAAATTCAGCGCATTATAGATTAGTGTCAACCATCTTATTCTGTGAGTAGTGCACAATGTGTTGTTCATAATATTATGGGACATACACGAAAAGGAAGAGAGATGCAACTAACAGCGCAGGTTGGAGAATTTGAAATGGACGAGGTGATCCTAGATCTAGGATCAGAGGTAAATGTTCTGACTAAGCAGACATGGGAACAGATGGGTAGCCCTAAGTTAGTCAGATCACCTATCCATCTGCGATTAGCTAATCAACAGCGGGTATCACCCCTGGGTCGATTATCACAGGTGCTAGTTGACATTGATGGAGTTCGCAGCTCTGCGGACTTTGAAGATATAGAAATCATTGGCGATAGTAGACCATATCCAGCACTACTAGGAATTGATTGGGCGATCGATAACATGGCCGTTATCAACCTAAAGAGAAGACAAATGACCTTTGAGGACACGCAGATCTGGGTCATCGCACCGTTGGATCCTCTTCAGGGTCCTAGATACATTGAACCTATCCGAGCAGAGGAAGAGGCACGTAACATGGACAGTCTCTATCAGATGATTGCAAACAAGAGCGACTACATCAATCCAACCGTAGAAGGGAAAATTAGTTGGTGATGCGACAGCTCATGTGCATCGGATTCGGATGTTGATCTAGAGAATTGGTAGAACAGACTTTACGAAGTCTCAGCGCGCAGATGTGCGTACATGACTAAGTCACTGCGATGGATTGGCGCAGAGATCAACGAGATTCCATCCTTTCATGGTCTAACAGATATCTAGGGCTTTCTCAGGCAGTTTGAACAACAGATTCCTCACGAGCAAAGGATCGTAGCTATGGACCTTGCAGTACGAGCCACACCTGCAAGATGGTGGTATGCACATAAAGAGAATATCACATCATGGGATGATATTAAGAGATTGATGGCAATCAGATTCTCTACCGACAGAGAATATGTCCAGCAGAGATACACAGGAGAAAGTGACCCCAGGTCACATATTCAGACATGTGAACAGGATTGGTCGGACATTCCCGAGGATGAATGGGTTCACCAATTCATTCACACCTTGGACACAGTTTCACGTAACTGGTACACAGAGACTGAATTGTGCAAGGGAATGACTACATGGCCACTTCTAATAGACAACTTTCTACTTACCTTCACTTTTGAATCCGAGTATCCAAATGTTGATCAGGCCCTAGATGTAATAAAGATTAAGATATTTGAGGATTGTACCCTATCAGTACATACTCAACCTAAGTGGGCCATCCAGTTAGAAGATGCACTCAAGTGCTATAACTTCGAAGCAGAACCCGAGGAGGAGGATGAGGATCCTCGCAACATCAACATTCTGGAGTCAGAAGGGACTCGCTATGTTGATGGACCGAAGCTACAGATTCCAGCAATCACAGAGCCGATCAAGATTAAAAAGATCAATATTGGCATAGACACAGAACCAAAGTTTGCCTCTGTTGGAGACTATTGGAACGATGAAACAGTCGGACAGATTGCAGACTTGCTACATGACTATTAGGACCTATTTCCCACCAAGTTCATAGAGATGAAGGGAATAGTCAGAGACCTGGGAGTAATGAGGATACCATTGAAAGAGGATGCTAGACCAGTCAAGCAGCGTCCATATAGATCAAATCCGTGCTACAAAGAAAAAGTTAAGGATGAGATCGATAAGATGCTAGCAGCAGGTATCATTGAGCCCATAGAAGAGAGCGAATGGGTTAGTCCCATGGTCGCGCAAGAGAAGAAAACAAAAGGAGACATCAGGATCTGTGTCGACTTGCATAAACTCAACGATGCATCGCTTCATAATCCATTTTCGAAACCTTTCACTGATGAAGTACTAGACAATGTGGGAGGACAGGAGGTCTACTCCTTCACTGATGGCTTTTCAGGCTATCTCCAGATCAGAATCCACCCAGAAGATCGACATAAGACCACGTTTGCAATAGAATGCGGCTCATTCCAGTATACGGTAATGCCCTTTGGTCTTAAGAATGCACTAGCTATCTTTTCTAAAGTAGTAGTTGCTGTATTTAAAGAATACATCCATAAATTCCTAGAAGTTTATTTTGATGATTGGACTGTATTTGGATTAATCGACAAGCACATAGGAGATTTAAGAGTGATGTTAGAGAAATGTAGGTAGTACCAGATTTCTCTGAACTTGAAAAAATGTATATTCTGTGCACCATTTGGTATTTTTTTGGGTCACATTGTTTGCAGGCAAGGCTTGATGGTAGATCCCGCAAAGATTTCCATCATTGTAAATCTTCCAGCACCCAACTCAGTCAAACAATTGAGAACAGTACTTGGTCATACCAGGCACTATAGAAAATTCATCAAGGGATACGCAAAGATTAAAGCACCGATGGAAAAACTATTGAAGAAAGACGTAAAATTCCTATGGAATGAGGAATGCCAGTAGAGTCTAAACACACTTAAAGAGAAGATGGTTACAGCACCCATCTTGGTATTTCCAGACTGGACTAATCCGTTTCATGTACATTTGGATGCATCTGACATCACACTAGGGGTTGTTTTAACACAACCAGGAGAAGGAGGTATCGATCATCCTATCACATACTCCGGCAGAAAGCTATCGACAACAGAAAATAACTACACCACGACAGAAAGAGAAGGCTTAGCGATGGTGTACGTGCTATAGAAGTTCAGGCACTACCTATTGGGTGCCTCGTTGAAGATGTTTACTGACCATTTCGCATTGAAGTATCTTGTCAATAAGCCAGTGTTAGGGGGAAGAATCTGTAGATGGTTACTCCTCTTTCAGGAGTATGATTTTGAAATCATTGTCAAACCAGGAAGATTGAATGCCGAACCTGATCATCTGTCGCGAATAGACTCGGGAGAAGAGCCAAATAATCTAGAGGACAATTTGCCAGATGCGCAATTGTTTTCTATCTAGATCGTAGATGAGTACTACGCTGATATCATTCACTTTCTCACTACTGGAAGGGCACCTGATAAGTTTATCAAGCATCAAAAAAGGCAGTTGGTTGTTAAAGCAGCAGACTTCACCCTGATCGCAGGACAGTTATATAAGTTAGGTCCAGATGAAGTCCTGCGCAGATGTGTGATGCTGCATGAAAAAGAGGCTATTATCAGAGAAGCACACTCAGGTACCGCAGGAGGTCATTTCGTAGGAAAGCCGACTGCGCAGAAAATCCTGACCGCAGGATTATGGTGGCGTACATTACACAAAGACACTAAGAAATTTTGCAGATGCTTCGATATCTGCCAGAGGGTAGGAAAACCTTCGCGACGAGATGAAATGCCGCTACGACTGTAGGTTACATTGTGCGCATTTGACAAGTGGGCTATAGACTTTGTGGGTCCTATCAACCCACCAGGAAAATGAACTGGTGCGAGATATATCATCACTGGAACAGAGTACCTCACCAGGTGGGCAGAGGCCAAAGCAGTAAGAAATTGTGATGCTGTTACAGCCGCACAGTTCATTTTTTAAAACATCATCACTAGATTTGGATGTCCAGTAATTTTGATGAGCGATCAAGGCACACACTTCTTGAATCGCACCATTGAGGCCTTGACGGAAGAATTCCAGACACAGCACCATAAGAGCACTCCCTACCACCTGCAAGCTAATGGTACGGTGGAGGCCTTTAACAAGATTTTAGAAAATGCTCTTACTAAGATATGCAATAGCCAAAGGAATGATTGGGACCTTAGAGTTAACGCTGTATTATGGGCGTATAGGACTACATGTAAAAAACTTACAGGACACACACCTTTCAGCTTGGTGTATGGACAGGAGGCTGTTATGCCTATGGAGTATATTCTTCCCAGTTTAAGAATTGCTCAGATCACTGGAATGGCTGATACAGACACGGTGCAGGAAAGGCTAGCACAGCTGCTTGCCTTAGAGGAAGACAGATTCATCGTCGGATTCCATCAGAAAGTGCAGAAGGCACGAGAAAAAGCTTGGCATGATAGGCACATTAAGAGTAAGAATCTTCAGATCGGAGACCTAGTACTCCTCTATGACAGTAAATTTCTTAAGTTTCCAAGGAAGTTCAAGACGCATTGGTTGGGGCCGTATCAGATACAGCAAGTCATAGAGGGAGGAGTCGTTCAGCTCAGCAAACTAAATGGGGAGCTTCTTCCCATGATGATCAATGGCAGTAGGCTTAAGATTTATAGTGACAGCCACTCCACCTCTCAGCCCTAACTCAAATTCGTGGACGGTGCAGATGTCCAGTGTAGTTGAAAGGAGGCATCGCACCGAGAATTAGTCTACACCGGTAGGTATTCTAAGTATTAGGAATCGCATAAGGACGGTTCATTTTGCGCAAGTATGAAAAAAAAATGCTTAAGTTTGTTTTGAGCAAGTGATGCAGTGTGGAATCGCAGCAGCGTGATGTTTCTCCGTGCCACGTACCTAGTTTGCAATGAGACAGAGGGCTAGTCAAGTCACCTTCTGATAGGAAGTTAATGAAGAAATGACCAGTATACCTTACTGTAGATTTGGGAACAGCATAATAAATTTTTCCAGATTTGGCAAATCTTCGACGAGACCGGCGCCTGCACACACATGCTTCGAGGGAAATTGATCGGATTTTAGCATTTATTAAGGATCAGGATGACGGGTGTGGTCTCGTCCAAGAAATTAATACGACCGACGGGTTCAGTCTAGATGACCGTTGCGTCTGGGATTATAGCATTCACCATAAAAGCAGAAATTATTCATTCGGGAGGGTTACATTTGCAAAGAGCCGAGAGCTATAGAGTGCATTGTTAAGTTTTCCCTGTGCGGAGCTAATTTCGTTACAGAGTGCTATGATTTCCAGAGTTTGCAGCCATTGCCAATCCAAAGTATAACACCGAGTGGGTTCTGTCCGAGGAGGAACCTCTAGAAGCGATTTTGGAAATATTCGAGAGTGGAGGCCTTACACCTGCTATGACCACGCCAAGTTCATCACAGACTGGATAGCTGCCAAGGATGAGGAGTCAAGCACAGGATGTAGAAGATGTCATCAAATTCTTTGCTGAGGAGAAGAAGAAAGCCGAGCCGATCACTGAAGATAAGAAAGCAGAGCAGTGGAATGATGAGAAGAAATCTCCCGCTAGGAAGAAAGTAAAAATGAGAAAAAGAAAGCAACAGAAGAAGGGAGATGAACTATCTCATCAGCTAAGAGAAGAACAAGAGGTTCCAAAGGTCAAGAATGAAAATATGTAGAACCCAAGTAGTGTGAATACCTGGAGCGAGTTGCTGAGGAGAAAAGTGAAAGGGAAAACAAACCGAACAAGCAGAACTTCAAGATGCAGACAAAGGCTTGTTCTCGGAATGGAATTCCTGGTTTGTACACCTTTCGCATAAGTAGGCTCCAGACTGAATGAAATGTTTGAGAAGGTTGGAAGATACAGATTTTCCTTGTGATAAAATTTCTAACCTAGATAAAGAGGAAAGGATATCTGTGGAAGACTTCTCAAAACCTGAAGATCCTTAAAGGGTCTCGCAAGCGATGAGAGCGAGAGCACGACAATGAGGGAAGGAAAGATAAGAGAACCCCATGAACTAAGTTACAGAAACTATAAAGAGAATGTCGCAGCTATGGAGAACGAAGTCATAGGACTTCAGGACAAGCTTCAACGCACTTCACAGGAAGCCAAGGAGAATCTACAGCAGGAGAAGCCCGCTGGTAGTGGCTCGGGGACGAGCCACAAGTAAGTAATAGGGGACTGTTGGAGTAGAGTCTCGCAGCTACAGGAAAAACTGCCATTTTGGTGGATAGACAGTTTGGTGAAGATGAAGAGATAAGGTAAAGCTACGACGCCGTAGCATGTTTCTAGCTGCAGAGCAGAGCCGAAAACCGTGACTGTAGGAACAAAGAAGTCAAGGAAGACGACAGTACCTGAGCGGCCGAGAAGAGAGAGCTCAACCACTGCATTGAAGGCAGCGACAAAGACAAGAGGGCTCAACTACCCTCATAAAGGAAAAGGAGCGACAAGGCCGAGGTATTGAAGACGAAGGAAAGAGAGTAGGGAAGCGGTGCATAGTACCCATGGTCAGCGTCGGGAAGCATGGAAGACTGCAGAGAGCAGTGGTGTGACGGAAAGCAGCTACCCCAAGTATAGATATGTCGACTGTCACTAGTTAGGGTTTTGGGTTACTGTTGGGATAGGCCCACAGTGTTGTAGTGGCGAGACCTTCGGGTCGCCTATAAAGGGATGTATTTTGTAGTGAAAAAGGTTAGCCATTGAGTCATTTAGCTAGTCAGATAACTAGAGAGTCAGTTAGTCTGTTATCTCATAGGCACATGAGCTCTGATTCTGTATTCAATCTGTAGTTATCTTACTGTAACCAGTAGCTGGCTCAGAGAGCTTGTATGTAACAATCCGCAGGGATTGACAGAGAGGGAAGAGGATATTGTAGAGAAGCAATACAGAAGAGAGAAGAGATCTAAGAGAGAAGGGCTCTAGGCTGTGTGCAGAGTTACCCAGAAGATCTCGAGCTACATATGCGGTGCAATAGAACTATGCTTACTTCCCCTGAGTTATAATATAGCAACACAGTTCTGTGGACGTAACTTCTATCCTGGAAGTGAACCACGTAAAATCAGAGTGTTATGTGATTGAGTCATGTGATTGTATTTACTTGTTATATCTGTCATTCATTACATGAACTTTGCTTACTGTTAATGTATGTATGTGTCATTAAGTTTACAGCATTATAGAAGGATAAATGCAAGTCGAAGTCTTTAAGTATTCTGTATAAGAGTTTGTCTATGTTTCACTTAATACAGTTAAGAATCGCAGTATAAAAAAACCTTGTATGTTGAGTCTTGTAAGTGAACATGAGTAATGCTGAGTACGCTGAGCCACGGTGGTAGGATATCGCAGGAAGGCGATATCACACCAATAGAGGAGTTGTGGTGCACAGTGCCGCAGGTTAAGGATCGAGCGTAGGAGAGAGTTACGTGCTACCCAGGACGCGGCGATGTGATAAAGATGGGAGTCATCGCGAGTAAGAGGAAACTGCACATCGCGTCACAGAGAGAGACATCTCGCGGGCTAAGAAGAGCTACGAGGTGCAAGCAGGACGCCATACAGATCCTGGTCGAGACACTTGAGTCCTTGACCAACCCATTAGGATCACTTCGGTTGAGACTTCAGGCCGCTCCGTGGTCTGTCGCTGAAAGGGCCAGTGAGCTAGGGGTGTTGTTTGTTCATTATAGTAAACCTGGGTCTGCCTAGCATCCAAAAATGACTTTTCCAGGTTCTGCTGGGTTTACTTCCTGAAACACAAGTCTGAAGTTTTTGGCCTCTTCAAAGTCTTTAAGGCTTTGTTTGAAAACCAATCTAGGAGGAAACTCAAGGTCCTCAGATCTAACAATGGTGGTGAGTATGTCAAATCTGATTTCATTCAATATTTTGTAGATTCAAGTATTCATATGCAGCATTCTATCCCTTACACACCACAGCAAAATGGTGTTGCTAAGAGGAAGAACAGATCATCGAAAGAGATGGCAACCTGCATGATGGAGGCTAAGAATTTGCCACCAAAGGTTTGGGTCGAAGCTATAAAATGTGCAGCCTATATCTAGATTAGGGTGCATCATAAACATCTTGATGGTATGACTCCTTTCAAAGCATGGAGTGGGTACAAGCCAGATGTGACCCATTTCAGGATTTTTGGCTCAAGGGCTTGGGCTAGAATTCCAACAGAAAAGAGGAAGGCTTCGTAACCCCAAAGCCAAGAGTGTCTATTTGTTGGGTACTCTGAAGATTCAAAAGGGTACAAGCTAATCAATTTGAGCACAAACAAAGCCTTCATTGAAAGGAGTGTTCAGTTCCAAGAAGAGCCTTTAGTAGCAGTGGAAGTTGGAGAATCCTCTTCACCACCAGAACCATTGAATGTAAGTGAAGAGATGGTTGAGTTTTTTTATTCTGATATGTCTGATAATGATGATTTAGTTGCAGATCCTAAAAGGGCAGCAAAGACCATTCATGCAGCTAGAGAACTAGTTGGAAATCCTAGTGATCCTAGGAGGACTAGATCTCAGTTTGAGAGTGCTCTGTGTATGAAAGACCCTTTGTTTGGAGAGAAATTCTATCTGATGGTTGAATCAGACCCACATACATATGAATATGCAGCACATGATCCAATATGGCAAACATCCATGAAAGAAGAGTTCATCTCACTCCAGAAGAACAGCACTTGGGAGCTGGTTGATCTTCCCCCAGGGAGGAAGCTAGTTCAATGTAAGTGGGTTTACAAAACCAATTTTGCTGCTGATGGTTCATCTTTGAAATATAAGGCAATATTGGTAGCCAAAGGCTATTCATAGGTACATGTCATAGACT
The DNA here is from genome assembly GCA_001517045.1 of Pseudotsuga menziesii. NCBI lineage: Eukaryota > Viridiplantae > Streptophyta > Pinopsida > Pinales > Pinaceae > Pseudotsuga > Pseudotsuga menziesii. The sequence goes on from LPNX010845696.1 coordinate 248,003, forward strand.
ACAATGAGACCTTTGCACCAGTGGAAAATATGGACTCCATTAGGCTAGCCTTAGCCATTGCAGCTTCGAAGTAGTGGGAGGTACATCACATGGATGTGAAGTGTTCTTTCCTGAATGGAGATATTACTAAAGAGATTTACATCCAGCAGCCTCAAGGATTTGCTACTAATCCATCTCTTGTGTGCAGGCTAAAGAAATCATTGTATGGGCTTAAGGAAGCCCCCAGGGCTTGGTATGCCAAGATTGATGGCTTTCTGTTATCATTGAATTTTGTTCGATGCAAGTCAGATCCTAATGTTTATTTGAATCTGATTCATGGTTCTTTGATGATTATTTTCTTGTATGTAGATGACCTTCTCATTACAGGAAGCTCAAAGGATGAAATTGCCTCCTTGAAGGATGCAATGAACCATTGGCATTATCTATGACTGATTTGGGGTTATTGAGCCAATTCTTGGGTCTCGAGATTGCTCAACCCAAACATGGAATAAAAGTACATCAGTCCAAGTATGCTTTGGATTTGCTGAACAAGTTCAACATGAAAGATTGCAAGCCAAGCAAGACTCCCTTCCTTTCAGGAGTTAAGCTTGAAGAAGCATATTCTTCACCTATGGTAAATAATACATTGTATAGGCAACTGATTGGGTGTTTGCTGTACCTTACACGTACTCGACCTGATATTTCTTATGCAATAAGTGTGGCTTCAAGATACATGGATCGGCCTCATGAGATCCATTGGAGAGCATCCAAAAAGATCCTTAACTTTGTTCAGGGAACAAGGACTCATGGGATCTTCTACAATGCTAAATCTGATCTTGATTTGATTGGATTTACTGATAGTGATTGGGCAGGTGACAACACAGATCAAAAGCCAACATCAAGATATGTGTTCATGCTTACTAAAGGACCAATCAGTTGGTCAAGTAAGAAATAGAATGCCATTGCACTCTCATCTACAGAAACAGAGTACAGAGGAGTTGTAAATGCAACAACTCAATGTTTATGGTTGCAGGGGTTACTTGGTGAGTATGGCTTCGAATCAAAATACTCAACAACTATCTATTGTTTTAATCAGAGTACCATTTCAATTTGCAATGATCCATTTTAGAGACAAAGAACCAAACACATTGAGATCCATATGCACTACATCAGACAACTTATGCATGATGGCACCATTCACCTACTTTTATGTTCATCTTCAGAACTCGTAGCAAATATCTTCACCAAAGTTTTTTGTGAGAAGATATTCAGCAATATCAAATCACTGCTAGGGATTGCTGATCATGCTGTGAAGCATGATTGATGACAAGATTTTCAAATTTTGTTTTACTGTCCATGTTTAAGGGAGGATTTTTCCCAATCGGTTTTTGCCTCTTTCCTTGTTCAAATGGACATGCAGTATGTAAAGGTTGACTAAGCCTTGTTTCTAGGCCCTATAATTTTCTAATATTTTACTCATAAGTCAGGCTTAAGGGAGGGTGTTAGAATAATTAACCCATAGTTAGCTACCTTAGACATTAATTAATCCATTTTTGTCTTATTTGCCTAGTTTCCATATTCCACCTTATGCAAGTTTCCCTCCACATGTCCAAAGTGGTAAAAGTTGCTACAACTAAGTCATGGAGAGCTTGGGAAACCTCTTGGAATCAATTATGCTTTATTCCTAGCCTTCCTAGCGCATGTCTGCTTTTTCCGCTTTATTGCCTGCTTTTGCTAAGTTTTAAGGCAATTGGCAAAGTTTGACTAGGTGAAGTTAACTTATTTTTTGTCCTCATCATCCTCCACTCTTTTCTCCTATTAAAAGCATGTATGATTTTTCCTTCCATCACCTATTAGCTTGCCTAATTGAATTTTCCAATTCGTGAGCTCCTAGACAGATTTGGAAGCTGCTTTATGCACCTATGGGGGATTTGCTTAGATTTAGTAAGCCTGCTTTTGACCAATTCGAATGGCATCCCAATGCATTTGAATATCTCATGTAATTATTTATTTTGGTAGCCTATGACTTCACAGGGTTGGATATTGTACACTTATTCAATACAGCTTAGTGTTCTGCTCCATATTCAGTCTCCTTTGTGTGTAATTTGCATGTGTAATTGGAAATTTTTGTGTGTAATTGTTCTAACAACTGGGTTCAATTTCCACAAAAATATCACCATTGTGTCCTTAAAGATGCTAATCTATGTACATTGCTGGTGAAAGAATCTATTGACAAAGATGGAAAAAGAAGAATACCGCATCGACACATGGGTAAAATTTTTTGAATATGTCCAAAAGGAGTTCTACCTAACCCCAGTACCTTGAAAAATAGTACACAGAGTGGAAATATCTAAGGCAATGGAAAGACCAGTCCATACAGAGTTACACCAGTGTATTCTATCGACTCATGCCTAGAATTGGCATCCAAGAAGAAGAGAAATTGCTTGTCTTGAAGTTAATCAGTGGTTTATATGTGTACATTCAGCAAGAAATGGAGTTTCTGACTGTCAGTATGCTTGTAGATGCATTTCACTATGCCATCAAGCGTGAATCTAAACAGAAAGGAAAAGCATGTTTCATGAACAAGCCAACAAGTCGAACATCTGACAAGAAATTACTAGCCGACTTCGACAAGTTCAAGAACCCTTCTGAGCTGACTCTGCTATAGGCCGATCATCAAAAGAATAACTTTCAGAAAGATAAGAGGGATTTAGCAAACAAATCCTACCGGGAAATAGTGTGATTATCACAGTTTAGCATGGCATGATACATCAAAATGCAAAGCTCAAAAGACATTTTTGGAAAAATTGTCGACATCTGACTTGTCCGAAAGAACCCTCGTAGAATATGATCCAAATGCATCAACCCTCTTGGCTTCGACCTCGACCACTCAGACAGCCTCGACCATCGTCGATGAGGAGGAATGAGAATACCTATTCCATACACGGATATGGGTTCAGAACAATCCATTCGATATAACTATGGATAATGGTAGCCAGAAGAACTTCGTTTCTAAAAATATTGTGAAGAAATTAGGTCTTTTCATTACTCCACATGCCCAGCCTTACAATATTGGTTGGATGAAGGATGGGAAGGAACTAAGGATCACAAGACAGTGCAAAATTTCCTATTTCATTAAGCCTTTTGAAGATGAAGTACTCTGTGATGTGGCACTGCTTTTCGTAGTTGACTCCCTATTTATTAAGCCCTACCTATGGGATCGACACGATACATATCAGTCACGACCTCAGAAGGTGATTGTCAAAATCCAGCATTAATGGTATGGCATACTAGAGCGGCAACCCACATCAACAATTGCTATGATATCTTCCAAACAAATGAAGAAGTTTATCAGTCATGCTCAAATGTTCACATTAATCATGATCAATCCTCAACATTCCAACAATACTGCAGCAACGAGTTGAATCACCGGCCAACACACCTCCCCACAACAACAACAGATCGACAGTATTCTTGAAGAATACCATAACATATTTCAAGCACTAGAAGGAGTAACTTTGCACTATTAGGTAAAACACTCCATTGAACTTGTTCCTATTTATTCATTACCTAACGTATCTATTTACATAAGATCCATTCTTGAAAATGAAGAGATTCATAAACAAATCCAGGATTTGATCGACAAGGGTCATATCCACCAGAGCTCCTATCCTTGTGGAATTCCATTCGTCTTAGTTCCAAACAAAGACGGGACTTGGTGCATGTCCATCAATTATCGGGCCCTCAACAAATTTTCAATGAAGAACATATACCATCTTACATGGATTGATGGACTCATCGAGAATCTGAAAGGTGCTAAGTTCTTAGCGAAACTTGACCTCAATTCGAGATACCATCATATTCCAATCGAGTCCACTGATTTATGGAAAACGGATTTCAAAACCAAAAAAGGATTGGTTGGATGGTTAGTCATGCCTTTTGGCTTAACCAATGCACCTGCAACCTTCATGAGATATATGGATTACCTTCTATGACCTTTCATCAATAAAAGTTTCATTCTCTATCTTGACGATATCTCGATTTTGAGTTGATCACGGGAAGAACATGTCAAACAGTTTCGACAAGTCTTTGACACTCTCCAGCAACATCAGTTATATCTCAACATGGAAAAATTCTCATTTGCGATGAACAACATCAAGTATTCGGGGTATGTAATTGAATCTGGAGACATTCATGTCGACCTAGAAAAAGCACAGATCCTCAAAGACTGGCCCATTCCTCCAAACATTCATGAACTAAGAAGTTTTCTTAGTTTGGTGAATTTCTATCAATGATTATTACTTGACTTCAGCCACATCACATATCCTTTGAATCATTTGACTAAAGGAAATGGGAAAACTTTCTTCAAATGGACACTGACATAACAACAAGATTTTGAACAAGTAAAAAATAAGCTTTGTACTACACTGGTACTTGTGATACCTAATTTGCATCAGCCCTTTGAGCTTGAGATGGATAAATAGGAATATGCCTTCGACACAGTGATCACTCAATCATCTCACCCAGTTGCATTTCATTTCGAGACTTTCAGTGACACGGTTAGAAGGTACTCGACGTATGAAAAATAACTGCACGCCATTGTGTAAGCTCTCAAATAGTGGAGACACTACATTCTTGGTAGGGAAATGATCATCCTCACTAACCATAATCCTTTGTAGTTTGCTCTTAATTAGTCAAAACTATAGACAACTTGACACCTCAAGTGGATTAATTACTTGCAACAATTTCAGTTGGTAATTAAGTATCAAAAAGTAAAATCCCATGATGCAGCCGATTGTCTCAGCAGACCACCCATTACTCTACTGACTACAGTAATGAGTATGGAGGATTATGACACCATTACTTGGTCGCAATTGTATTCTGTAGACTACGATTTTTCTACAATCTATCACCAACTTCAGACCGATAAGTTGTTGACTGCCAACTACTTCCTCAAGGACACCTTGCTATACAAGCTTGGACAACTTTGTGTACCAATCGATGAGCTCCGAAAGAAGTTCATTTGGGACATGCACTAGAACAATACCGCAGGAAATTTTGGAGTCACAAAAATGCTTATTATCCTCCATAAGTATTTCTTATCCTCCATAAGTATTTCTCTGGCCTTCACTTAAATCTAATGCCAATAAGTGCATTTGATCGTACATGGCATGTGACATTTCAAAACCGTTGAATCGATGACAAGGACTGAATAAACCCATTACAGTTCCTATTCGACCATGGAAATCTATTTCTATGGACTACTTGACGGGATATCCTACTACCAAACATCAGCATGATCTGATACTAGTAATAGTTGACAAATTTTCCAAGATGGCTATACTCATACCATGCAAGAAGACTACGACATCATAGTAGACTACTCAACTCTTATTTGAACATTTGTGGAAACATTAACGCCTATCGACAACCATTATTTCCAACAGAAATGCTATATTTGTCAGCACCTTTTGGAAAACTCTCTAGCAACATCTCGACACAAGACTTTCTTTGTCGACAGCCTTCCATTCGTAGATAGAGAGGCAGATGAAAGTTGTAAATCGCTTAGTCATACAATTGCTTCCCATGTACAAGAACAAGCATAGTTGAACATGGGATGAAAGTCTTAGATACATATAGCACAACTACAATCCTACTCAACATAGCTCTACAATCAAGATTCCATTTCAGATCTATTACGAATTTCAACCCTCAGCACCTATCAACTTAATGAGCCCCTTGACACAGTCGAACGACAATGGCTTCGAAGGACGAGAAGTAGAGAATGCATTAAAGTTTAGATATCAAATCTACAATATCTAGAAGCAAGAATAGGAGATGTTGTAATGAGAAAATGTAAAATATAATCTCTGACACGACAAGCATTGTATCCCTCATTCATTTGAAACTAGGGATCATGTATGGTTACATTTAAACAAGGGAGTGCTTCACTGGTCCATACAAAAATATGAATCCTTTGTAATATGGTCGATATAGTATCCTTAAACATATTGGAGAAAATGCTTTTCAGCTTGACATTCCTACATTCCTTGGCCTACATCTAGTTTTCAATGTAGATTTGCTTCCACGATATCATGTACCATTGTTGGAACATAACGATTTGCAGATATCAAAACCCAAAGGCATCCATCCAGATGTTGAGGAACATTTTCTTTGTGACACCATTGTGGGATGATGCATACACCATACAAGGACAAACTCTATTTCCTTGTTTCAAGTGGCTAAATATGGACAACTCCTCGTGCAAGTAAAACGGTACTTTTCTAATGAAGTCTCCGACAAGTTTCCTCACCTAAATGAATAAACAATGGAGACCATTGTTTCTTAAGGAAGTAGGAATGATGCAACCAATAGCTGACAGGTTCACCTTCGTAGCCGACAAGGTCACCTTCGACAGGTTTTGCTCAACATGTTGAGTTTAAAAGTTCGCATTCAATAGGTTATCCCTCGATAGGTCTGCCTCAAATACAACATACCAACATGCTTTACGATGGTTGAATTTCTGACCGTTATAACTTCTTGCAACTGAATGTAGCGGGTAGTCACCCAAACGTCTTAGCATCCTATATAAGCATGTACATTATATAATATAAACATCTTTTTGATCATTAATCGGATTCCTCCATCTTTCATGGAGAAGAAGTAATAAATTGGTTCGAATTCTTGCATATTGTCTGTGTGTATCTTTCTTGTTGACATAGTGTATTTATTTCTTATAAGCTTTCTCCATAACATAGTCGACTCATTCAGTTGAATATTGTCCCTAGGGTGCACCTGGGCATGACCTTGATCACAAGGTTTGCTCAATAGATGGCTTTATTGAATTTCTTGTTACTTTGTATTTAGAACAAGACCACTTTCTATAACTAGCACAAGTTCTTATTTTATGTCCAATCTAAGCAAGATTTATTTATAACCCTTCACAAACCAATTTGTTTCAAAATAGCACACCACCCAAATCACAAACCAAGGAAGATCCCTGTTAGATTTCTTAACTTTTTCTACTATCCGTGAATGAAAATAATATACCACGGACCTTTTCTCCAATTATATTTTCTAATGGTAATCTACAATATCTCCTTCCATATTCCTTTGGTAAAGTGACATGTCACAAATAACTAGTCAATATATGCCTCATAATTTTTGCACATAATGCACCTTCTCTTAGAAAATAGGACAACAGAGCAATAACAGATATACAATTAAATCATTAAACAAGATGCAAAACATATTAAACACATTACAAAGAGACACATATATAACGTGGTTCACCCAAACGATGGGATATGTGCATAGAAAAATTGTTAGTCCTTTCATTACCATCCAGAAAGATGAAGGGATACAATCTGCAGCAATATCGCTGCACTTCCTCTTCATGTTCTCACAGTCTCTCTCACACAATCAAAGAGATTGTTTACAATGCTACAAATACAATACAATACCCTACACAGTTCTATTACTATTATTTTCTTTTATAGAGGAAATACCATGGGAAAATACTATGATTAACCTAATAACATGGGTCCACAAAACTGTTTTCCAACAAACATCCCAAAAAATTTTCTCGGAGGCTTCACCACCGAACCCCCATTTCTTAGGGGTGCTTCCCTCAAACCCCTTTTCTCAATGTGCTACCCCGAATCCCAGTTTTTGGAAACGAGTGTACAATACACCTTGGGTACAAACATGACTGAATGACATCTCTGAATATGAGATATCAGGCTCCACAACCAACAATCTCCCACCTGGAGACTAATCGAAACAACTCCACCGATGCTACACTTGATATACTTGTTGAGTATATAGTTGTCATTGATTTCAAAGGTGTTTAGGAGTGACAAAGGAATACCATTGGATATGATGATAGGACAAACTTAGTGAAAGACTAAGGTAGTGATGGCATGTCATCGCATTGTCGAGGATGTGACATGACACAAATGATGACATGGAATATGATGTTGTCCTAATGAAGATGATATAAAATAGTGATGGAATGGCATGGAATAGTTGAGGACATGGAATGACACATATGATGACATGGAATATGATGATGTCCTAATGATGATGTCATAAAGGTTCATTTATAACAAATACAATGGATGAGATGGACATGGATGATAAGACAACATGAATGACTAATCTGAAGACTTCCAATATAGTGTCAATAGTATGATGTAAATAACGTTTAATGAAACAAAGAACAGAGCTTGAGTGGAAGTATAGATGCAGGTTGAATGACAAACAAATAAATTTGTAGCAAGTTGAATGACTGATATCGATTATCCAAGTAAATCAATGGCTCACAATGTTCTTTTTGAATGAACTAGCATCGAGGTTAAAAATGTGAGAAGTAACAGGTTTATGCAACAATCAAGATCAGATGGGTTATATATGTCCCACACTAGATCCAATAGTTAAGGATTAGTTCCAACAGTTAGGTGGAAAAGTCCAAGTCCCACAAAAGATTAAAGATCGGATGACTAAGATTAGTTTCTCTAAAATAGATCGACAGTGTGGAAGAAAAATGCGGAAAGGGAATTGCAGAAGTAAAGTTTAAAGATTTTATGAACCTGCAATATGCAACCCACAATCCAGAAGATCTAAGGTCGAGAAAGACTTTGCAAGAGATCGATGGTGTAGAAGAAAATTTACGGAAAGAATCTTGTGGAAAAGATCTTGCAGAAAGGAGCTTGCCGAAAGAATCTTGCGGAAAGGAGCTTGCAGAAATAAGATTGAGGAAATTCAAGATACAATTTTTGGAAAAGTTACATCCCGCATCTCGTATCCCGCAATATAGAGAGATTAGACAGAAAAGCTAGTTCCACTAAAAGAGATCAACATTTCAAAAAAAGAAGTGTGGAAAGTAGTTTGTGGAAAGTCGAGATATGATTTTGGGAAAAGTTACATATCGTATCTCGCATCTCGCAATCTGGAGAGATCGTCTGGCTGAAGTTAGTTTGGCTAGAACATATCAATGGTTCAATAAAACAAGTTCTAAAATAAGTTTGTGGAAAGTCGAGATACGATTTGAGGAAATGTTACATCTCGCATCCCATAGTTTGAAGATCGACGCTCACTGAGAATCCTGATGAAGATCAACGGTGGGGAGTCGTTGAAAGAGAAACTTGGTGCAGAAATACGATTTCAAGAGGAAATATATAGAGTAGATCAACGGTCCATAAATATTTGGACATAAGATCAACGGTCCTGATTGTATATGGAGAAGGAGAGTGTGGAAGCACCAAACAACATTGAACAGAGGTGAAGAAACTGATTCCAAGTTACAAAAACGAAATGTGAGTTGTGAGATCAATGAAAGAATGCAAAAGAATGTTCTGGTAGATGTGATCACCATATCTGAAAGGGTGCAATTGTGAAAGGTACATTTTTTCAGTATGAAGAGGTGTAACTATTGAAAGAAACACAAATATTAAGAAATATTTAAGCATTTGCTTGAGCAAGAAGGAAAACTTCTCTTGAGTTTTTATTTCTATACAAGAATCAGAGACCAGAAGGTGTGACAGAATTTAGAGGGAGAGAAATATATAAGTTTACCAAAGAAACATATTAGGGTGGAAGGGTGGAGCTAGGGCAGGAAATAGGCCTGTAGGAGGTTATTTCCTCCTTCCAGCAAAAGCTAGTAAATAGGGTGTAGGAGAATCATGTTAGACATAGCTGACAAAATAGGGTGTCGTAGCATCCTTTCAGTAGCAGCTGATAAACTAGGGGGTCATGGCCTCCTTCTAGTGGTTGCTGGTAAATAGGGTGTCGTAGCATCCTTTTTAGTAATAGTTGATAAACCAAGCGGTTGTAGCCTCCTTCGAGTGGTAGCTGGTAAATAGGATGTCATAGCATCCTTTTAGTAGTAGCCGATAAACCAGGGGGTCATAGCCTCCTTTGGATGGTACCTATTCAATAGGGTGTCATAGAATCCTTTCAGTAGTAGCTAACAAACCAGGGGGTGGTATTCTCCTTCCATTAGTTGCTAGTAAATAGGGTGTAATACCATCCTTGTCTGTAGCAGCAGGAAAAACTCTTTGTAAATAACAATTTTGCAGTAATAGGATGTATTGGTGGTTTAACCTATTGGGATTCCATGTTAAAATTGTGTTATGTGTATTTAATGATAGATTTAAAAGGTGGTTAAATTAGTAAAAAGTTAACAATATTGACTCTTCCCCCTCTCAGTATTGACCAATAAACCAACAATTGTTATCAGAGCAGGTTTCTTCTGCACAATTTAACCACTAGAATGTAGATCCTTTATAAAACCAATATGGATAAACAAGAAGGCTTGGCCACTAACAGACCTCAATTATTTATAGGATAAAACTATGCATGCTAAAGTGTAAGAATGAGGACTCAATTGATGTCCCTGGGATGGAAGGTTTGGGAAAAAACAAAAAAGGAACTTAACATAGGTAACCAATACCCTACATAGATAGTTGTATTATGTGAATACGAATGTAATGCCAAAGTCATAAATGCAATCTTGAGTCGATTAACAAACACTGTGTTTACTAAGGTTATGCAATGCACCTCTACCAAACAATCCTGTGATAAGTTGAATATTATCTATGAAGGAGCATCTAAGCTCAAAGAATACAAACTCAAGACATATAAAGGTCAATTTGAAAGTCTTAAAATGAAAGAAGAAGAGAATGTTAGTGAATACCTTCTTCATGTAGACGAATTTGTTAATGCAACCAAAGGGCTTGGAGGAGAATGAAAAGAAAAAGAAGTGGTAAGCAAGATACTAATAACATTACCAATGAGATATGACTCAAAGGTTTCCACCCTACAGGAACGATATGACCTTAAAACAGTGACAGTAGATGAGTTGCATGGAATTCTCACTGTGTATGAGATGAGAACTGGACTAAATGATGAGATATGATGATAGGGGGAGTTGTCAAAAAGTAGAAAGACAGGAAATCCTATATCAAAATAGGTACAACATTGGCATAAAAGGTTATCCTTTGTCATTGTTGTCAAAGGGAGAGATAATGTTTAGAGGTTGCATCAATGCCAAAGGGGGAGATTGTTGAGTATATAGTTTTCATTGATGTCAAAGGTGTTCATGACTAAAAAAGGAATAACCAATGGATATGATGACATGAAAAACTCAGTGAAAGACTAAGGTAGTGATGACATGACAAACTCAGTGAAAGACTAAGGTGGTGATGGCATGGCATGGCATAGTTGAGGATGTGACATAAAGCATATGATGACATGGAATATGATGGTGCCCTAATGAATATGTCATAAACTAGTGATGGCATGGCATGGCATAGTTGAGGATGTGGCATGACACATATGATGACATGGAATATGATTATGTCATAAAAGTTCACTTATAACAAATACAATGGATGAGATGGACATGGATGATAACACAACATGAATGACTGATCTGAAGACTTCTAAGATAGTGTCAATAGTATGATGTAAACATTGTTTAATGAAAAAAATAACAGAGGTCGAGTGGAAGTAGAGATGTACGTTGAATGATAAACAAATAACTCTATAGCAATTTGAATGACTGAGATCGATTATCGAAGTAAATCGACGACTCACAATGTTCTTGCTGAATGAACTAGCGGAGAGGTTAAAAACGTGAGAAGTAACAGGGTTCTGCAACAATCAACATTGGAAGGGTTACATAAGTCTCGCACTAGATCCAATGGTTAAGGATTAGTTCCGATAGTTAGGTAGAAAATTCCAAGTTTCTCAAAAGATCAAAGATCAGAGGACTGATATTAGTTTTGCTAAACGAGATTGACGGTGTGGAAGAAAAATGCGTAAAGGGAATTACGGAAGTAACGTTTAAATATTTTATGAACCCGCAATTCAAAAGATCGAAGGTTGGGAAAGACTTTGCAAGAGATCGATGGTGTGGAAGAAATATTGTGGAAAGAAGATTACAAAAAGGAGCTTGCAGAAAGGAGCTTGTGGAAAGAAGCTTGCGGAACGTTGAGATACAATTTTAGGAAAAGTTACATCCCGCATCCCACATCCCACAATCTGGAGAGATTAGATGATAGAAATTAGTTCCACTAAAACAGATCAACGATTCGGAAAAAGAAGTGCAGAAACAAGTTTGCGAAAAGTCGAGATACAATTTTGGGAAAATTTACATCTCGCATCCCACAATGTGGAGAGATCGGACAACTGAAGTTAGTTCCTCTAGAAGTGCAGAAATAAGTTTGTGGAAAGTCAAGATATGATTTGAGGAAATGTTACATCCCGCATCCCATAATTTGGAGATCGACGCTCATGGACAATCCCAATGAAGATCAACGGTGGGGAATCATTGAAACATAAACTTGGTGCATAAATAAAATTTCAAGAGGAAATCTGTAGAGTAGATCAATGGTATGGAGAGATTCAAACTTTAATCAATGGTACAGATTGTATTCAGAGAAGGAGAGTGTGAAAGCACTAGACAACATTAAATAGAGGTGCTAAAACTGACTCCAAGCTACAAAAATGAAATATGAGTTGCAGGATCAATGAAAGAACGCAAAAGAATGTTCTGGTGGATGTGATCACCAGATCTAAAAAGGTGCAATTATGAAAGGTGTGTTTGTTTAGTTTAAAAAGGTGTAATTGTTCAAAGAAGTGTAATACTGAGAATTATTTAAGCAGTGGCCTGAGGAAGGAAAATGTCTCTTGATTTTTTATTGCTATACAATAATCCGAGACCAGACGATGTGACAGAATTCAAAGGGAGAGAAATATATAAGTTTACCAAAGAAACATATTAGGATGTTAGGGTGGATCTAGGGTAGGTGATAGGTATGCAGGGTGTTGTTTCCTCCTTCTAGCAGAAGTTAGTAAATAGGGTGTAGGATCATCATGTTATTCATAGCTAAAAAAACAATGTGTCATAGCATCCTTTCAGTAGTAGTTGATAAAACAGGGGGTCATAGGTTCCTTCCAGTGGTTCCTGGTAAATAGGTTTCGTATCATCCTTTTTAGTAGCATATAATAAACCAGGGGGTTGTAGCCTCCTTGTAATGCCCCGGTTTTGACCCCGTTGCACTAGATGTATATGATGTATATATAAATTGTAAATGATCATGGTATGGAGCTAAAGGCCAAGGCCCCACCATTGATCGGTTATGCTGTGTTTTGGGATGTAAAATTTTCACCGATGGTATATCGCGGCATGCGGCATATAATATGTTGGCCGTCATGTAAATATGCATCATAATTAATTAATGGACACAACCAGCTACGGTCGCGGCAACTAAATCGAATGGGGCATGATTTCCTAAGGATAAGGGGGGGGTGAAATATTTAACCTGTGGGCCAATGGGGAAAAGCCAAATGTCTATGAGAAAACCCACCAAGCTGTCAACTACCTTTCTTGTCTTTTTCTCCAATCATTTATTTCTGCCAGAATGTGGTTGAGTTAGTTATTGCATGGATGGGAAGAGTATGGGCAACCAAAATTCGAATTGGGCAGAGAACCATTTTTGAAAAACGTGTTCTGACTTCCTTGGCAAGGAAAATGCCCAAAAACGTATGCCATTTTGCTATGCATTCACGTTTTTCAGTTTCCTCACGTTTTGGGAGCAGCTGGAGATTTTCTTGTGTCTTTCTTTCCATGATTTTGGCTGTTAGTTTCATTTTTCCATGGATTGGAGGTCGTTTTTGTAGTGCCAGGGATTGGGTTGTCTTTCTCACGTTTTTGGAGCTGCCGGTGCATTTTTCCATTCACATTTTTGTGATTTCATGTGTTTTTACCATGGCTGTGAAGGGCCATTCACGTTTTTGACTGTCTCAGTGACTATTGGCCTCACGCACAGGCTATTTGGGGCGTTTTTCCCCTGCTGTGAGTTGGTCTCCCTGATAAACTTCAGGACTGTGTGTTTTCCCTCATGTTGTGAGCCGTTTTTGCTGTTACGTATGGGGCTGTGTGATTTGTTTTTACTGTTCAAGCTGTGTTAGCTAAATTGATTGCTTGAGTGCAATGGTTGGTCTTTGGACTGTGTGAGGATTAAGGAATTTGGCTTGGTTACTTGATAAACCTGGTGCTAGAAACCACACAGACAAAACTAGAGGGCTGGCCTTCTTCTCCATCACCCCTGAATAGCACTGGAAGGGAATGCA
>LPNX010845696.1:262488-293593 GCA_001517045.1 Pseudotsuga menziesii
GTGTAAGGATAATTAATCATAGCTGTGCATAATCTACAATTGTAGTTGTGTATGTTAAATGAATTGCATTTAGGCATGTTATACTGCAGTGCATTCTCTCTTTCAGCATTTTGTTTTATGAAATTTTTAAGCCTGTACATGTTCATGGGCACTTAGCCGCCGGTCTGATAAAGCTAGTAGATCACATCCTCTACGCCGGTCGAAGGCATGGGGACGTGACACTCCTTCCAAGGGTATCTGGTAAATAGGTTGTTGTAGCATCCTTTCAATAGTATCTAATAAACCATGGGGTCATAGCCTACTTCAAATGGTAGCTGGTAAATAGGGTGTCATAGCATCCTTTCAGTAGTAGCTGATAAACCAGAGGGATGTAACCTCCTTCTAGTAGTTGCTGGTAAATAGGGTGTAATACCATCCTTGTTTGTTGCAGCAGGAAAAACTATTTGTAAATAACAATTTTGGAGTAATAGGACGTATTGGTGTTTTACCCTATTAGGATTCCACGTTAAAATTGTGTTCTATTTATTCTCGTTGTTATGTGTATTTAATGATAGCTTTAAAAAGTGGTTAAATTAGTGAAAATTCAACAATACTGATTCTTCCCTCCTCTCAATATTGACCAATAAGCCAACAGGACTATGCCCTAGACCTTGGACTTGGAAATATTCTTATTTTCACCTTCATGCTTGAAGGCCAACAGAACCCAATCAAGAACTCAATTTCTCTCTGGTTACTCCCTTTGTTAACATGTCTGCCGGATTCTGGCTAGTATGTATATTTTCCAATTTTAATAGTTCTTCGTCTAGAACAGATTTTATGAAGTGGTACTTGAGTTGTATGTTTTTAGTATTCAAATGGAAGGCTGATTTCATTGCAAGATGAATAGAAATTTGGATGGCACTGTACAACTTTCTATTCTCATACTTCTTACCTAGTTCCTCCATGAACCTCTGCAACCAAATCATCTCCTTACTAACCTCTGTAGTAGCATCATACTCTACTTCCATTGTTGAAAGTGCAACAACCTGTTGTAGTTTTGAAATCCAACTGACTGTTGTTCGATCCACAATAAACACATACCCTGTGGTGATCCTCCTATTGTCTTTATCACCATCCATATATGCATCAACATATCCATGTAGAACAGTGTCTGAAACTACAAAACATAATGCATGATATGTGGTACCTCTCAAATACCTAAGAATCCACTGTACTACTTTACAATGCTCTTTACCTCAATTATTCATATACCTTCTCACAACTCCCACTGCATGTGTAATATCTGGTCTTGTGCACACCATGGAATATCATTGATGAATATGGAATCCTGGACATGTAACATATCTCTTCCTGTGTCTTTGGACACATCTCCTTACTTAGTTTGACCTGGATGGATAAAGGAGTACTAACTTGTTTTTCATTCTGCATTCTAAACCTCTACAACACATTTTCTATGTACTCACCTTCAGACAATGCCAATTTGTGATTTTTGATGTCTCTTTCTATTCTCATACCAATGATTTTTTTTGCAGCACCCAAATCCTTCATCACAAATGATTTAACTATTTTTATTTTGAGCACATTTGTATCCTACATGTTAGACCCTACAACAAGCATGTGATCCACATACAATAACAAGATAGTATATCTTATGTTATCTAGCCTGTTAAAATAAAAACAATGGTAAAAATGACATCTATCATAACCTTGTTTTGTCATAAACTTATAAAATTTTGAATACCACTACCTTGGAGCTTGCTTCGGGCCATACAATCTCTTCAACTTGAAAACCAAATTCTCTTTCCCTTTGACCTCATACCCCTATGGTTGCTGCATATAAATCTCTTCCTCCAAAGTCCCATGCAGAAAGGTTGTTTTTAGATCTAATTGTTCAAGATGCAAATCTTCTACCACCACTAGGATTAAAATAGTTCTAATTGAACTCATTTTAAAAATAGGAGAAAATATTTCATCAAATTCTATACCTTTCTTTTGTGCAAACCCCTTTACAACAAGTCTAGCCTTGTACTGCTTCTTTCCTTCATCTTCTTTCTTCAACCTATATACCCATTTATTCTGCAATTCCCTTTTTCCTGCAGGCAACTGAACCAAATCCCAAGTCTATTTTCTTACCAATGAGTCCATCTCCTCATTCATGCCTTGCTCCCACTTCTTTCTAGTTTCTACCTACATTGCCTCTTCATAACATTTTGGTTCACCAAAATCAGTCATCAATAAATAATACAGTGAATGAGAGAATCGTTCAGGGGGTCTACTTAACCTGGTATATTTTCTTACAATTGCAGGAGTTTCACGTACTTGCTATTGTTCTTTATTTTCTGGTGCCTTTGGAACTTCATTTTCTTTTATTTCATCAAGAACTGTGTAGTCTATGTTTTCCTTTTCCACTTTCTTTCCCCACAACTGATCTTTTTGCATAACCTTTTTCATTGAATACTACATCTCTACTTCTAATGATTTTGTGATTTTCAAAATCCCACAAGAGATAACCAAAATCATCAACCCCATATCCAATAAAGGTACATTTCTTGGATTTAGATTCAAGATTTTTTTTATCATATTCATCAATATGGACAAATGATTCACAACCAAAAGTTCTCAGAAATGAGTATTTTACCTGTTTACCTATCCATGCCTCCTATGGAATCCCACCATCCAAAACGCTTAAAGCCCCTCTGTTTATTAAATAAAAAGCAGTGTTTACAATATCAGCCCAAAATTGTAAGGGCAACCCTGCATGCAATCTCATACACCTTGCATGCTCTATGATCATTTTGTTCATCCTTTCTCACACACCATTTTCTTGTGGTGTTCGAGTGACTTTCTTCTCTCCCGTTATGTGAACATTAACTGTCAAACTCCTTGTTGTAGTATTCACCTCCATTATCAGATTTGAGACAATTCAACCTTTTCCCTGTATCATTCTCAGCCAAATCTTTCCACTTCTTCAAAGTATCAAACACATCATATTTTTGTCTAATGCAATAAACCCAAGTTTTTCTAGTTGCATCATCAACAAAAGTAGCATAATAATTAAAACCACCAAAAGATTGTACCTGAGCTGGTCCCAATACATCTGCATGGACAAGCTCTAACTTTTCACTCCTTTTTTGTTTCACAACCCTGAGAAATATAAATCTCTTTTTTTTTTCTATAAACACAGTTCTCACAGAATTTCAAACTTGCCTACTTTAGATATGGAAGCAATTTCCTTGAGTGGAGGATCTGCATCCCGTTTTCATTCATGATGTGGCCAAGCCTATGATGAGGACATAAATATAACGTACATAATTGGTATTATGAGGACATAAATATAACGTACGTACTCTATCTCCTTTTTCTATTGCCAGTGATCCTTTAGTGATCTTCCACCATGTTTCTCCAAATGTAGACAAACAACCAGTACCTCCCAAATTCCCTGTTGAGATCATATTTATTTTCATAGCAGGAATGTGCCTTACATATTTTAGCATCCATTCACTTCCATTATTTAACTTAATCCATACCTTACCCTTTCCAACAATTTTACATGGTTCATCATCCCCCAATAAAACATGTCCAAAATCACCTTGAACATAATCATGAAAGAATTTCCTATGGGGTGTAGCATGACATAAAAGCCATGAATCTACTACCCAGTAATCACTAGAATTATCTAATGCAAGAATAAAAGCATCTTGTAACACATCACCTGCTAAATTTTCTTCCTAGGTAGTCTCTTCCTGCCTCTCACATTTCTTCTTTAGTGCTCTGTAGTCTTTCTTCGGATGTCCTTTCTTACTACATTTCCAACACTCTATTTTTCTAAATTTGGACTTGGATCTTCCCTTTTTAGACTTGCTTTGATTTCCTAGACTCCTTCCTCTCTCATTTTGTCTCCCTCTACTATCCATGGTCAACGCATTGCTTGATGTCTCACCTATGCTTTTCTTCACATTTCCTTGCTAAGCATAACACCAACAAGATCATCAAACTTAAGAGTATTTGAACTAGGGACAGAGTTACTTACATCCATGACAAAGCTATTCCAGCTTTCTGGCAATGAGCACAAGATTAGAAGAGCCCTAACCTCATCATCAAAGTTCACTTTTACAGAACTTAACTAACTAGTAAATGTATTAAACTCATTTAAATGGTCAGCAACAGATCCACCTTCCAACATCTTCATATTAAATAAATGCTTCATTAAAAATGAAAGCTGAGGGTTTTTCATAGAGCTTACCTAATGCGCTCATTATACCCTTTCTTGTTTTTTCTTTCTAAATATTGAAAGCCCTCGATGAAGCTAGGCACACCCGTATTGTTCCCAGTTCCTTTCTGTCAAGAACGTCCCATTCTTCATCCTTCATAGTCGCTGGTTGTTTTGTTTTTCCTCCCAACGGCAAGTATAGATCCTTCTAGTACATATAGTCCTCCATTTGCATCTTCCATAACTGATAGTTTTGGCCGTTAAATTTATCGACCCTAAACGTTTCCTCTTCTGCCATTACTCCCACTCAAACTAGGAACCCTTCTTTCCTACAAGTTTACCAGCCAAATAGACCTTTTGGCTCTGATACCAATTGTTAAAAAACAGGACCATAGAGCAATAACAGATATACAGTTAAATCATTAAAAAAAATTCAAAACACATTAGACACATTACAAAGAGACACAGATATAATGTGGTTCACCCAAACAATGGGATATGTCCACACAGAAATTTCAAGTCCTTTTATTACCGTCCAGAAAGATGAAGGGATACAACCTGCAGCAATACCAATACACTTCCTCTTCACACTCTCACAAACTCTCTCACACAATCACAGATATTGTTTATAATTCTACAAATACAATACAATACACTACATAGTCATATTACTATGTTTTTCTTTTATAGGTGGAATACAATGGGAAAATACTATTGTTAACCCAATACCATGGGTCCGCAAAACTATTGGCCAAAAAACATCCCAAAAAAAATTCTCGGGACCTCTGCCCTTAAACCCCTTTTTCCGGGGCGTTGCACTGAACCCAAAGGTTGGGGAATGAGTGTATAGTACACTTCGGGTACAAACACGACTGAATGACATCTCTGAATCTAGAAGAGCAGGCTCCACAAGCAACACCTTCTACGACATAGCATATAATTTTTTTTTTTAAATATTCCAAGTTAGGACAATATTATATCTTTCAATGAACTTTGTAATTTACATACATCTGAGTGCCACTACGATCCCTCCCCTACATTTCTTCTTCAATCTTTTTCTTATAGCTCAGTTTAGTTGTATCTTCATCAATTAATTCACTTTCTTACCACTTAATCATATTATCCTCCAAAAAAAATGCATTAGAATATATACTTCTAACATACAAGTTTCATTCATAACATTTCCCTACTAAATCGCACCTTCCTTATAATGTTTAGACCATACAATCCTACAATAAAATCATGGATACTTCCTTGTCCTCCACCTTCTTTTAAACTTACAATTTTGAACCATTTTGCTAATGATATCCATTCTTTTAATCTTTTGTCATTTCCAATTTTGTAATTACATTTGAAAAAAAAATTGCATAATTTAAATAAAAATGCTTTTAAAAATATAAGTAATTATCCTTCAATTCTTTTTAAAACATATTTTATTAAAACCAATCTTCCTCTTTGTAACCTCCATTTATTACATTAATATAAAGTTTTTGTTTCATTTCTTTTTTAAACACCGAAATAGTATCCCTATACTTGTGAAGAAATGCTTTTCAGAATATAAGCAATATCCATCCAATTGTTTTCAACACATATTTTATTAAATCTAATCCACCATTCCATGAAATCCATTTAATAAAAAATGTCTAAGCATTAGCAGCCTTACATATCCAGAAGTAAGGTTGGTATATAATGTCCCAGAATATCCGCGTATGCTTAAATGAAAGCACTATTCTAAGTTTTGTTACATTCCACTATTATGAGATTTTTGTTACAATTTTGTTTCTAACACGTTTTATTAAAACTAGTCTTCCTTGCCATCACATCCCTTGATGAATTTTTATGCAAATTTTGTTATATTAACTAGGTTTTAGATTAAACCCTACTTATTTTAGGTCTTAAACTAAGTCTCTTATTAACTTCCCTTATTTTATTGGGGGATATAATAGATTTTCCTAATTCAGATAACCTTTCAAGGGATATCCCATATCTCCTTTGACTTTCCATCGTAAATATATCAGATAATTGAAATCTTTTACAATATAAGCTTAAATAACTTAGATTTTATCCCCTTAAGTGATATGTCTCAAATTGAGACGCACTTTATGTTAACACATGTTCTCGTGAACTAATCGAAACCAAAAAGACATGGGGTACTTCATGGCTAGCTTGTAGGTATAGAATGCTTGAAAAAATAATTAAGGAAAGAAAAAAAATGCAATCTCAAAGAGAAAATATTAAAAAATATGAGTTGTTGCTCTAGATTTTATTATGCAGAAGAAGATACATTCACAAGTATTCGTTATGCATCTATGAGATGGCCTATATATAACATATTTTGCAAAAACGTGACTATTATAGAATTTGTTGTTGGACGGTAACGTTTAATGAATGGGAGGTTGGGTGTTGGATGTTGAACTGACGGCTAAACAACGAGACAACTACTTATATGCAACTATATTAATGACTGAGTCATCGTTCAACTAGCCACCAACAAGTATTAATGATGGATGATTGTTGGTGGCTAGTTGAACGATGACTCAGTCAATCTTACACTTTCAACACTCCTCCTTAAGTTTGACTTCTTGAGATGCCCAAACCTTTCCTAAGGTGTTGAAATTCTTTTTCCAATGACTTTGTGAAGAAATATGCAGATTGATCTTCAAACTTGCAAAATTCAAGATATATTTCACTATTGTTGATAATTTCTTAGATGAAATGATATCTAGTATCAATGTTCTTACTCCTTTTGTGAAAAACATGATTTTTTTATAGTTCTATTCTTGAGATATAGTCACAGTAAATTATTGTTGCTCCTTCTTAATCTTGCATCAAATTTGAGAAAGTTCTTCTTATCACACTGCTTGACATGTTGTTTATGTTGCCGCTACATATTCTTCTTTTGTATTTGTAAGTGTAACAATGAATTGTTTTTGGGAATCCCACGAGTTTCCTTTTGAACCAAGAAGGAAAATATATCCGGATGTGTTTTTTCTATCATCAATGCTTCCTATAAAATATTTGTTTGTGTAGCCAACTAGAATGAAATCATCTCATTTTGAATATAAGATACCATAATCTCTTGTTCCACTAATATTACTCAAAATCATGTTCCTTGTTTTCCATTGTGAGTCCTTTGGTTTCTCCATGAATTTTGAAATCAAACTCACTGCATACATAATTTATGGGCTTGTTACTACCAAATACATCAAGATACCTACCATTATTTTGAACAAACTTGGATCTACCTCTGTGTTAAGATTCTGTATGCTTAGATAGATATCAATAGTATCCAACTCAGTTTCATAATAATAAAATATGCAGGGTCACTGAAAGAAACAAAATCACTAGATAGACACTGATTTATCTTAGGAAACTATGAAGGGGAATAAAACCCAACAAAAATTCCTCTATATAGATGTATCAAAAGTCCAAAGATAAAACCCCAAAAATGTGCTCCTTCTCCTTGCCGGTATGTCTCTCTCTCTCTCCTATGCGCTATACACAAGTGGGTGTGTGTGTCAAATGAGGAACACACATCCTCTATTTATACTCTTTCTTCCACTTGAGTTTTTCCCTAATCAAGTTGGCCCCAACAAACTTGTTGGGCCAAATTCACCTAAGAAGACAAGAAACAATATTATATTATATTTAGGAGGGTTCTATGGACACAAATTACAACATATGCTTAACCTCATGACTCTATGATGACCAAATACAATAGTAACATCTCAATGAAGAAATAAAACATCTCTGATAGGTTACATCAATAAAATACATTTAGAATCATTTTAGAAGTTGCAATATTTCAACACTCCCCCTTAACGAGAATGATATTCTACTAATAATTACAACATCAACTATAGGATCAAGGAGAGAGAACATATTCAAAAAAATCAAGGTGATACATCTATACGTCATTGGAAGTTTTCAACAATCATCAACAACTAGAAGAGTTACTGGAACATCTTCAATATCTTCAATATTGAAACACCATCTTATACAACACTAATTATTCATCTTTGATCTTATTCTTTTGCAACACTCAATCACTCGATCCTCTGTAGTTATTTGATCAATAGATCCTTTCCAACAACACTTGATCTTTGTCTTCTATAGCACTCAATCACTAGATCCTTTGCAGTATTCAAAGCTTGATCCCTTGCAACAAAACTTGATCTTCATCTTGGTCAACATCATCATCAGCAACAATATAACCCGCCACACACATGTTCCAGTTATGAGATAATCAATCCCTATCACTTTAGGGCATAGCTCCAAGGATGATGAAATATTGAGCCATTTACAGGATGGTTAATCCCTCTCACTATAGGACATGAGTCTAAGGATCATGCAATCCTGAGCCATTTACGGGATGGTCAATCCCTCTCACTTTAGGACATGAGTCCAAGGATGAGGCAAACCTGAGCCACTTATGGGATGGTCAATCCCTCTAAATTTAGGACATGATTCCATGGATGATGCAATACTCAGACACTTATGGGTTGTTCAATCCCTCTCACTTTAGGACATGATTCCAAGGATGATGCAATCCTGAGCCACTTACAGGATGGTCAATCCTTCTCACTTTAGGACATGAGTCCAAGGATGATTTTATATTGATCCACTTATAGGATGGTCAGCCCCTCTCACTTTAGGACATGAGTCCAAGGATGATGCAATCCTAAACCACTTACGGGATGGTCAATCCCTCTCACTTTAGGACATGAGTCCAAGGATGATGCATTCCTCTTCTTTCATAGAGACAAAATTTTATGGATCACATTTAAGACTACTGTCCATGGATGATACAATCCTTATGCAACATCATCAACCTTCTCCCATAATTCGAGTTGGGTCCACATTATCATCCTTATCCCCCTTTTATATAAGGGTCCATATCATCAACCTGCTCCCCATTTTCGAGGAGGGTCGATATCATCAACCTTCCTTCTCTACCATTGGAGGAGGTTCCATATCATCATCATTGTTCCTCCTTACGAGGAAGGTATTTTTGAATTACAAAAGGCTTGTCACGGATGTATTCAAAATTTGTTTGAGAAAGTGGCTTAGTAATAACATCAACAACTTTCCCATTGGTACCCACATACTGGAATTTTATAGCTCCCTTTTGTACCATGTACCATATGTAAAAATACTAGATTTCTATGTGCTTCAACTTGTCATGGAACAATAGGTTCTCCGTTGTCTTTATACAACTCTAGCTGTCACATAGAATCACTGTGATATCCAGCTCTAGATCAAATAGACCTGAAATCAACTTCTGAATCCATATGGATTCACAAATAGAAGAGAAAACTGGCATATACTCTACTTCATATGTGCTGAGAGAAACACTAGATTCGTTTCTGCTAAAACATGGGATCATGGTGGATCCCAGACAATAACATCCACATGAGGTTCTCTTCTTGTCTAAGGTGCTACCATCCTAGTATGAATCTATATAACCATAGACTCTATAGTCATGATCTACATCATAGTATAGTTCAAAGTCTATCATACCTTTTAGGTACCTCATCACATGATTTGTAGCTATTACATGAACATGTCTAGGTTTGATTAGATACTGACTGAGAGTGTTCAAAGAAAAGCATATATATGTTCTGGTATTTGTCAGATACATCAATGACCTAATAATTTTTTTGTAATGGGTCACATCCACTATTTTTTATGATTCATCCGATAACATCTTCAAGTTGGTATCCATGGGAGTGGCCATGTCTTTACACTCCATCATATCAAATATTTTTAAGATTTCAATACATGCTTTCCTTGATTGAGAAATATTCTTTCTGGACTCTCCCATACTTCTAGGCCTATAAAATAGTGCATCAATCCAATATCTTTCATCTCGAACTCTTTAGTGAGATTATTCTTGCATTCTACAATCGGTTTCTCATCTCCTATTAGAAATAAGTCATCCACATATAGTAATAATATGGCATGTTCATCATGCATAACCTTAAATTAAAGGTTAGGGTCAGATTTACTTTTGGTAAAGCCCAAGCTCATCCAGAATCTATATATCCCTCCATATCAAGATCTAGGAGCTTCCTTAAATCCATACAGAGCCTTCTTCAACTTACATACAAAGCCTTGAGAATTGATTCTTCATCAAATGTTGCATCCCTACTAATTTCCATATGTTGGAATCCTCGGATGTATATTCCAAAAGGATTTGGAGGCTTCACAGTATCTAACAAATATCCCCTTCTTTTCGGAAGGATACAACTTGGTTCTCTTTTCTTTTGCAATGTGAACATATACTGGAGATCCAAATATATTTGAGATGGCTTACTTCAGGCTTCTTTACTATGAACATTTATTTAGTAGTTTTAAATCCAAGGACACTATGGGATAATATCCTATACATAAATTGTTGTTCTTGCTACTTCATCCCATAGATGCATAGGAAGATCTTGATCATGTATTATTGTCTTCACTGCTTCCATAATTGTCCTATTATTTCTTTATGCAACATCATTATGTTGAGGATTATAGGGAGTGGTTAGTTCTCTCTTGATTCCAGCTTCTTTACAAAAGTCTTCAAATTCTTTTGAAGTATATTCTCCACCATTATCCGTTCTGAGTATCTTGATTCTTCTTTCTGAATTATTCTCTATAAAGGCTTTGAATTCCTTAAATTTTCCAAATACTTGATTCTTTGTTTTCAAGAAATATATCCATGTATTTATTAAATAGTCATAAATAAATGTAACATAATATTCATATCCACTCAAATATTTTGAGGGAATTGGACCACGTACATCAAAATGAATTAATTCCAAAGTACCTTTAGTCTTTGTCTCACTCTTCGGAGATGGATTCTTGACATTCTTTCCTTTTGCACATCCTTTGCAAGTGCCTTCATAATTGGTCTTCAAATCTGGTAAGCCTGTCACTACTTTTCTCACATAGGGTAGTTCCTTATAGTTGATGTGGGAAAGCCTATTGTTCCATACATCACATGGGCTAGTAGTCTCATGAACATGGTTTGTTTCTTAATGCCCCTTGAGTTTATATAATTCTCCTTCTTCTTCACCGATGACAAATGCATCTTCAATTGATTTTCCTTTGGACCACATAAGTACTTGTTTATCTATAAATGAAACTGTTATATCATTTCTTATCTAATGAGGAGATAGAAAGTAATTTATTTTTTAAACCTGGTACATGTAATAGTTCCTCCATCTTCATGGGGGTTCCAGAATCAAGCTTGTAGCTTGCTTCACCAATACCTCTAATAGGATATTGATAGTCATATCCTAATGATAATTTCTGAGGAGAGTTATTCTCTTCAAGTTTTCACATATTTTTCTTTTTTCCTATAATGTGCTTTGAAGCACCACTATCAATAAGCCATGTATCTTCTCTAGGTGTCACGAACCTAGAGAGTGCAAAGAATAATGAATACTCTTCTACATCTTCTTATTTTTCTTGTTTTCTTTGAGGTCATTCTCCCTCTTATTTCTCTTAATCTAGATGTGCACGATGTCTTTTGTTGTTCTTCTTCTTATATTCTTCTTTCTTGAATGGACACTCTCTAGTAATGTGTCATATCTTGTGACAGTCGTATCATTAAAACTGGTAGTAGTTTTTCCTTTATCTATTTTCTCTTTTCCTATGGAACCTCTTGGTAGGTCTACAATTCTTGTGGCTTTCCTTATTGAATTTCGGTTGACTTATTCCCCTTCTGTTATGGGTGGCTAGGGATTGATCATCTTCTTTTAGTAGAGCTTCTCTTTTGAATACTCTAGCCTCCTCTTGGATGAAATCTTCCCATACAATGTCAAACTTCAAGGATTCTTTTGTCACATATAGTCTATATGAATGAATCCCAAGGTCTAGTGATACCATTGAGAGCAGTCATAACTAGTTCATATTAATCAAGGGAGTCTCTAATGGCTTCTCGTTGCTCCTTAAACTAGGAGACCCTTGTCAAGTAGTCTTTAATGGATTCTCCTTTTCTCATCTTGGTACTTTTCAATTGAGCTCTCAAATTCATCTTTCTATTGATGTTTCTTCCTTCATACATTCTGGATAGGGAATCATACATTATTAAATTGAGCACATAGATCCGTGGACAAACACACAACTCACATGATAGATCACACAATTTACTTAGTTATTGAAGAATGAAACAGTGCAAAAATGGTTTGCAGCTATGAATGATTTTCATTAATCAAAGAGTAATTAGATAGATAATTACAATGAAGTACAATGGCTTTAATAGCCACAAGCAATTCGAATCCGCATGAGAAAGTTCGAATTGATTAGACTCTACTTGAATGTAGGTAACCAAGACCTTGTCTAAATCACTATCGAAGGACTCAATAGTTAACTGACCTTGTCTAAACCATAACCGGAGTTCATCAGAGCTCTAAAACACAACTCAAGTCTTACATTCAGTGTTGACTAAGGTTAACTGACAATGGTAGGTGAGAAATGCACCCCACATGAGTGCAGTCAAGTAAACCTAGCGCTAACTGAATGTAGAGGACTAGAACTGAATGTAATTGACTCCTAACTTAGCTTGACTAGTCATCAACTGAAGTGAACTGACCTTGGTTGGTTTCAGCACTCCCAATGGCTTCCTAAATTGTAGGGATTGGTCTAGGAGGCTCCTAAACTGATGCAATCAAGTGCAATCAGTGGCAGTGAGCCTCAATTAGTGTTCCCCACACTTTAGTAACTGAAACATGTGCCCCAATTAGGCCAAGTGGACCCAATGGTGTTAATGACTATAAATAGACTAGATGGACTCTCGATTTAGACATGACTCCCGATTTAGACATATGACCAAATTTGGACAAGGGAGGATTAATAATCCTAGCATACATTTCCTTTGGGGTCTCTTTGGATGACACTTGAGGAATCAATTTGATAGAATCAACAATGATACTCATGGCCCTAAACATGTCCTTATTATGCTTCTCCTTAGCTTCATATTCTTCCAGTTCTTCAACTTCTCTTTTGATGTATTTTTGAAGATCATTCTATTTAAGAATTATACCAATCCTATATTTCCATGCTTGGAAGTTTTATATACCTTCTATCTTGTCCTGAAGCTTAGTGGGGCCATATTATCCAAGAGGTCACCAAAAAAATGAAATTTATTAAAATGAAAAACTGACCTTACCGGGAGATGTGCTTAACTAAGGTGAGTTGATTTGTACACTTCATTTCTTGAGATTGCAAATATTCACCCTTCAAATTGTCTTGCAAGATTTCAGTTTCTGCAGTTTTTTGTTTCTTTGGTTGTTTGCAATTTTTTGGTTCAAGGACAAACTAGGTTTTGAATTTCCCAGAGATATACCCACTCAAAACCTTTGATCCAGGGCTCAATAGATTCTCTATAGTGAGGGACAACTTTCTATGTGATAAGATATTCAAAATTTCAACTTTGATAGAAACCCTAATTTCTTTCTCGATGGAGATGAGAGAGAGTTTCACCTTGTGAAAGTTGTTCTATTCGGGCTAGCTCTGATACCATGTTAAGATTCCATATGCTTAGATAGATACCATTAGTATTCAATTAAATTTCACAACAATAGCATATTCAGGATCACTGAAAGAAACACAATCACAATATAGACAGAGATTTGTCCTGGGAAACCATGAAGGGGAAGAAAACCCAACAAAACTTCCTCCATATAGATTTATCAAAAGTACAAAGATAAAACCCCAAACATGTGCTCCTTATCCTTTCTAGTATGTCTCTCTCACTCTCCTATGCGCTATACACAAGTGAGCATTAGAGGAAATTTCAACTCAAAATGGACCTTTTAACTTTAACTCAAATTCCATGTCATCATGTGTTAGCCAATGAAATTGCTTCAAATTTGAAATATCATATCGGTCTTAAAAACTTTTTTAATATAAATTTGGGGATAGGTATCATAAAAAAAACTACCTTTTTTATTTGTATTTTTGACATATCTCCTCGCGTTTTTACTCAAATTTCGATTGGGAGAGCTCATTGGATGTGGAATTAAATTCTGCATCCAACGAGTACCCACTCGGCATACTTTTGATGGACCCCGCTACCCCAAAAACAATAAATACCTAAAAAATGTGATGATGATGTTAGCGGGGTCCATCAAAAGTATGCCGAGTGGGTACTCGTTGGATGCGGAATTTAATTCCGCATCGAATGAGCTCTCCCAATCAAAATTTGAGTAAAAACATGGGGAGATATGTCGAAAATACAAACAAAAGAAGTAGTATTTTTCTTTTCTTCCTCCAAAATTAATAAATATTATTTTATTATTTTAACTATTATTTTATTAATTTTTTTTAGGAGGCCCATTTTGAATTAAAATTTCCTCTAATGTGTGTGTTTCAAATGAGGAACACACATCCTCTATTTATACTCTTTCTTCCACTTGAATTTTTCCCTAATCAAGTCGGCCCCAACAAACTTACTGGTACGAATTCAGCTAGGAAGCCATAAAACAATATCATATTATATTGAAGAGGGATCTATTGACCCGAATGACAATGGAGGCTTAACCTCATGACTCTATGATGACCAAATACAATAGTAACATCTCGACGGAGGAATAAAACATCTTCAATAGGTTACATAAATAAAATACATTTAGAATACTCTTTGAAGTTACAATATTTCAACACTCTGTGCCCTTGTCTTCTTTGCTCAGTTTCAATCCTGTTTCCACAGGTGTAGATGTTTGCTTGCAATTCAACATCTTGAACCTTTTTAGAACATCATTTTTGTATTTTTTTTAACAAATAAAAATTCTATCATTTGTTTGACTCACTACTATGCCTAGAAAATATTTCATTAAGCCCAAATCCATCATCTGAAATTCCTTTAACATTGTTGATTTAAACAACTAAATTGAAAATTTTCATCTAAATATCATATCATCATTATATAGGCATATAATTAACACCTTATCTTTATTATTCACCTTGATGTAAAAAGTTGGCCCACTTGTGCATTTTTTAAAACCATGGCTCAAGAAGTATGGATCAATGCAAATGTACCAAGCTCTTGGTGCTTGTTTGAGACCATACAAAGCCTTTTTTCAATATAGATAGTTTATGTTCATGAACAAATATCTGATAACCTGGTGGTTGCTGCACATATACTTGTTCTTGTAATATCTCATTCAAAAATGATAATTTGGCATACATCTGATAAACTTTCGATTTATGATGCCCCTATATTGCTAGCACTATTCTCATTGTATCTAGTCTAGCTATTGGAGAAAAATTATCATTGTAATCAATCCCGAGTTGTTGTAAAAAACCCTTTAGAACTAGGCTTGCTTTATTCTTTACAACCTTTCAATTTGTAGTAAACTTTGTCTTATAGACCCATTTTACACCTATTGTATCTTTTTCTTCTAGAATATTCACTAATTACCAAATTTGGTTTTTCTCTATTGCTTCAATTTCTTCATTCGTGTCCTTTTCCGAACTTTCATACTTGATTACTTCTTTAAAAAATATTAGATGAACAACAAAAAATAATGCAAAATCAGAAATTAAATGATCATCATCATTACCTTGAGCTACCTCATATATTTATTTGAGACTTATTGTCTTCAATGGAGTTACATATGACCTTGAGCTATTAGTTTTTTGATATCTAGATGTTGACTAAGATCTTGAAGTAGATTTAGGTGTTGATGTTGTACTATGTGAACTGAAGCCATTGTCATGTTATTCATTGAAATATTCTATCTCAAATTGTTGTTGTTGTTGTATATTTTCATTCCAAATTCATCATTTTGTTCCTTCAAGAAACTTGACATCTCTACTGATTATAGTTTTTTTGTCATGGGATTATATAACTTGTATCCTTTTGATTGCTCACTATATCCCACAAAAAATGCATTTTTATCCTTCATTATCAAACTTGTATGATATTTTCATTAGGAATATGTTCATATGCAATACACCCAAAGACTCTTAAATTAGAAACATTATGCTTTTTATTACTCCATTCTTCCTATGGTACTTTATCATTCACATTATTTATGGTGGAATGATTCAAAATAAATACTGGACAAGCTACACCTTCAACCAAATACTCATTTTGTATATGTTTAGCTTTCATCATGCTTCTTTCCATTTCCATTATTATTCTTTTTTTTTTCTTTCTAAAATATTATTTTGCTGTGGTGTATAGCTAGTTGTAAGTTTCCTTTTGATCTCATTTGTTTTCCAAAACTCAAGAAATCAATGGACCCAAATTCTCCACCTCTATATGTTATAATTTTAATGTAGTGTCCACTTTGCTTTCCAACCATGACTTTCAACTACTTAAAATTTTCAAAAGAATTTGATTTGTGTTTTAAGAATTATACCCAAGTTTTCCTGGAATAATCATCTATGAAAGTGTTGAAATACAAGTTATTCTCAATGGAAGGTGTCTCCATATGCCCACACAAATCTGAATGCACAATTTCAAGTAGTGCTCTTGCTCTATATGACTTACCAACATGAAATGATTATCTATAAACCTTCACAAATGTTGTTTGGATTCTCAATCAATGACAAACCATTCACCATGTTTTTTCTATGCAAGAAATTTACACCATCGAAGCTTAAATGATAAAAATCTTAAGCGGCAAACAAATCATTTTGCAACCTTAAAGGGAAATTCTTGTTTTGTGTCATTTTTGCCTTTACAATTAGTGTTCTATGTGAATCAAGAATATCACATGCATCATTTTCACAATAGACTTTATATCCCTTTTGTAGTAGTTTCCCCATGCTAATTAGATTATGTTTGATATTAGGGACATAATACCCATTTGGAATGTGTTTCTTTTCACCTTGCTTAGTTTTAAGTTTTATGCTACCTTTATCCATGAAAAATACTTTGTTATCATTTCCCAAATTTACTTTTGAATGCACAAATTGATCTATGTTTGCAAACATATATTTGTTTCCACTCATGTGGTTACTACAACCACTATCTAAAATCCATACTTATTTTGAGCTTTATTATGCACTATTACAAGTAATAAACATTAAATCATTATTTTTGGAGTGATTTTCTCTTAAGAAATTTGCATTCTACCTATTCATACCAAGTTGCTTCTTTCTACAATTACATGCATAATGACAAAGTTCTTGATAATAGTGGCATTGGATATGTGTTTTTTCATACCTTTATCCTTGGTTGTGAAATTCATAAGAATTTATGCCACCACTGCCTCTTCTACTTACTAATAAATTAGAATTTTTGCTTATTCCAAGTTTCTTAATCGTCAACCTTCATTGCGATTGTTTATTCTTTCTCTTCCAATCAATCTTGCACCTGTATTAGTGATTCTTCCTCCTATCATGTCATTGTTGTTGTTTGCTTGATCTTTTGATTTGAATGCATTTTCCATAGAGGAACCATTTCACCTATTGATTCTTTTCTCATGGGTTTGTAAAGAACCCATAAGTGTTAGTTTTATAGATCTTATTAGCTTAATTAGGATCTTTGTCTCAAATAATAACAAGTATAGATAAATGCATAAGATATAACAGATAAACAAGACACACATATTTTCACCAAGGAAACCATAAAGTAAAAAACCACACAAACTTCCTTAGAATAGTACAATCACAAAGAATGTGTCATAATATGATCAATCCTAGTAATAAGAAGTATTCAACAGCTATTTATTTCTATTCCCTTCTCTCGCTCTATCTCATGCGAACTTGAGTGAGTGTTAGGTGTGTATAAATGAGGGAGGGAGCCTTCCTATTTATACTAATAAAGTGACTGACCTTTTATATGACTAGGTTGACTGTTCTCACTAACAGGTCCAACTTCTCCTAGAGAGACTCCAAATACACATTACATGATGTCACATTGGGAACTATTTCACTAACTTACAATGGAGGTTGTACCTCAATTTCTAGACATAATAGAGACATCCCTCAAGGAGGAAAACACATCTCCAATGGGGGTACAATAACCTACAATGATAATATACATCATAATATATTTTGAAGTTAGAAATACATCAACACTTCCTCTTAACTTGGAATGTATTCTGTCTCTTCCATAGTCATCAACACATCTGGTCAACTATTCATCGCGGAGTCATCACCACGCAGTCATAGAGACATCGTGATAGCTGCTACCAACATCATCTTCTTATTGATCATCAAATGGTATTATCTGTCATCAGAAGTTTCTAGAAATCCAACACTTTTTCATGTTGGGTGTATGCCTAGTCCTTATCCAGGTCTTCATCACATCTTCTAGTAAGCCATCTCATAGGGATTATCTAGGACCTTCTTTAAATTTCCATGGAAATGACCTACCTCTTCATATCCAGATCATCTCTTTTTTTCTATTGAAAGAAAAACAGAGCACACAGAGCATCCATGGTCAACTTGCATTCTACTAGTAAAGGAGAACCGCCTAGGTGCACCTCACGTGCTTCATGGGCTAATCATCTCAATATGGGAACAAACACATATATGGATATATCTGTAAGGTTTGATTACAACCAAACAACCTGCTACATAAGGAATTTTACGTTCTAGTTAAACCTCAAAGACTTATTACATCTAATCAACCTACATCTAGGATATTTTCCATTCACATAACCTTCAGGTAGTATTACATCCGAGTAACCTGCATACTACACCAGGACTCCTTTTACACTCGAACAACCCACATCATTTATTATTTCGAGTAACCTGCGTACCATGTCGGGGCTCATATTTACACTAGAATAAACTATCTTCAGACTGATTATGTTCAAGGATAACCTATGAGATTCACAAGAACTTATTACATCCAAAAACAACCTACAGGACTGATTACGTCCTAGCATCCTCCTTCACTATGAATTTTCCCGCTCAAACAACCTGTCTCATTTCCCATGTGATATGTTATGCATCTGATATTTCTAGCATAGAATCATATTAGGACTGATTACATTCAAGGATAACCTGTGAGAGTCACTTGGACTTATTACATCCAAGGACAACTTACAGGACTGATTACATCTGAGAAACCTATGATCTTCACTAGGATTTTATGCTCTGACAAACTATATCCATAGCTATGATAAAACACATCACTCCCTCTTTTGAGGGGTCTCAATCTGGATCACACCAAGTCTTTCTCTGAAGTACTTAAACTTCACTCTCGCTAGAGGATTGTTCAACACATCAACTATCTATTGATCCATTGCCACGTACTTGAGATTTATTGCCCCTCTCTGCACCATATCCTTGATATGGTGGAACTTGATCTCGATGTGCTTCGTATTGTCATCGAACACAAGGTTTTTTGACAACTTCACGCAACTATGATTGTCATAGAATATACAAGTCACATCCAACTAGAGATCAAACAAGTAAGCGCGATATCATATCCACACTGCCTCGCAACTAGCTGATCAAGTGGCAACATACTCTTCCTCCATTATACTTAGTTCCATGCATGATTGCTTCTGTTGAACTAGGAGATCATGCTAGATCCTAAACTAAAGCAACAACCCACAGGGGCTTCACTTGTTTACCAATATCCTATCACGTTAGTTCATATTGTGGGTTTTAAAATTATTAAAAATTGAACCAATATATTGTAGGTATTAGGGGGATAAGGGGTTTAAGGTGGGGGTGGGTAGGGTGGTTTATAAGGATTGAGGTATAAAAATGGGTGGGGAGGAGGTTTTAAGTATTGGGAGGGGGTTTCAACAAAAATAGTTTGGGTCAATATCTCTGGAAATTAAGGGTATTCTTTAATATCCTGCAATCGCACGTGCTATGTGAGATGTTTACTAAGTGAAGTCCCCATGCAACAACCTAAGGTGCTCTTCCTGTCAATGGCTCTACCTTCTAAAGATGAATAAACATAACTGTGGAGGTTAATATTCTGATTCACATCATATTTGAGCCCATAATCCATTGTACCTTTTAGGTAACTCAGTACTTTCTTTGTAGCTACCAAGTGAACATGTCTCAGATCCGCCAGGAATTAGCTTAGGGTGTTCACTGCAAAAAATATGTATGGCCTCATATTCATCAGGTACATAAATTATCCAATCATCTCACGATACATCGTGGCATCAACCATCTGGGATGAAGCATCACTCAGAATCTTCAAGTTAGATTCCATAGGTGTGGCTATTCCCTTGCAGTACAACATTTTGAATCTCTTCAAAAACTGCACTGCATACTTTCCTTGACCAAGGAAGATTCCATATGCAGTCTTCCATACTTCCATGCCTAAGCAGTAGTGCATCCTACCTAGGTCTTTCATCTCAAACTATGTAGCAATTCTCCTCCTTCCATCTTTAATGAATTCCTATTTGCCTGTCAGAAACAAGTCATCGACATCTAACAGAAGCATCACTAGTCTTATGTCTTCAACCTTGAAGTAATGGTTGGAATCTTCTTTAATATTTGTAAATCCTAGGCTCACCAGGAAGCTATCCATCATGTCGAATCATGTCCTTGTTGCTTCTTTCAATCCATACAAATCCTTCTTCAATTTGCACGCATGGGTCTTCCTTTCATGTGTCTCAAATCGCAATTGATGTTCCACATACACTTCCTCCTTGACAACACAATTTAAGAAATATGTCTTGACATCCATCTCGTATATTTCCCATTTCATAATTGCTTCCAATGCACGTATGGTAACAATGGAAGTGTACCTCAACACGTGTGAAAATGTCTCTTCGTAGTATATGCCTTCTTTCTATGAGAATCCTTATGCTATGAACCTTGCCTTGTATTTCTTGATGTTGCCATATGTAGCATGATTTATCTTGTATATCCACTTTGAAGTCATGATATACTTATTTTTTGGTCTTGAAACTATCTCCTAGACATCATTCTTCATGATCGACTAGTACTCCTTGATCATAGCATCCTTCCATTCTTTCTTTTCTGTAGCGTCTTCATAGGTGGAACTTTCTCTATCAATGATGTCACATAGCAAGGCCACATAGCTATTGTAGGGATTCGCCATTTTTCTCTCTCTATGTGTTCATTCTCTAGTGCCATACCTTTTTTTTTATCGTATGAGATCTTGTGCCCATGTTGGGTTCCTCTTGTGGGAGTCCTTCTCAATGATTGTCTCTACCGGATCTTGTGGTTTTGTTGGATCTATGTATTCCTTCTTGAGTTCCATACATTTCTTCTTATCGTATGAGATTTTGTGCCCGTGCTGGGTTCCTCTTGTGGGATTCCTTCTCAATGATTTTCTCTACTGGCTCTTGTGGTTTTTCTGGATCTTGTGCCAATGCTTGGTTCCTCTTGTCATAGTCCTTATCCAATTTCCATATCTTGGGTTCTCGTATATTTAGGTTCCTTGACCTCTTAAATAAATGTCTTCCTGGATATTGAATAGGTGTCCTCCTGGTTCCTCGACATCTCTATTGATTTGTATCTTCTTGAATCCTAGGAAGTATATTTGGTAAGCCTTTGATGTACCACTATATCCTACGAATATACCCTTATTCCCAAAAGGCTCGATCTTGGTCCTTTTCTCCTTTGGGATATGTATGTACACTAAGACACCAAATATTATTAGATGGATGACTTCTGGTTTCTCTCTTGAGAAATCCTCTCCATCAGTCTTGTTATCAAGTACTCGATGAGGAGTATGGTTTTGTACATACACAGTTGTCCTTGCTTCATCTGCCCAAAGGTGCATAGGAAGATCCTCATCATGCAACATTGCTTTTCCTGATTCCATGATGGTTCAATTCTTTCTTTTCACAACCCCATTTTGTTGATGATTGTATGGAGTGCTCAAATCCCTCTTAATCCGAGACTCTCTGTAGAGTTTTTTGAATTCTTCTGAGGTGAATTCTCTGCCATTATTTGACCATGGAGTCTCTATCTTCCTATTAGTTTGGTTCTCGAACAAGGATTTACATTCCTTGAACTTATTGAAAACTTCATTTTTCCCTTTCAAGAAATATATCCAATTCTTACGTGATAAATCATCTATAAAGGAAACATAGTATACATACCCGCTTAAAGGGATAGAATATATGGGTCCATAAGCATATGAGTGTACTAGCTCCTGTATTCCTTTGGCCTTGCTCTCACTTCTAGAAAATGTATTCTTTGCATTCTTTCCTTATGCACATCCTTTTCAAATTCCTTCATGTTTTTCTTGTATATTTGGCAGTCCACAGACTACTTTTAGTTCCATCAGTAGTGCTATGTAGTGCACATGTGCAATCCTTATGTGACATAGTTCTCTTGGTTCAATTGACTCATTAACCAGTTCATGTTCAGGTTGTCCCATTATCTTGTACAAGCCTTTGTCTTCTTCTCCAATTGTTGTTGCATCCTCTATTGTCTTCCCTTTAGGACACATTAGAACTTGGCCATTGACAAATGCAACTCTTATTCCGTTTGCATCTAGTGCAGAGATGGAGAGAATATTCTTCTTCAATCCTAAAACATATAATACATCCTTCATCTTTGAGGATTTCCCAGAGCCAAGCTTGTATGAAACTTCTCCACTCCCTTTTATGGGGAACTAGTAATCTTCCCCAAGTTTCATGAATATGAGGAGACTCATGTTCAAAACATATTAACAAATGATTCGTTGTATCTCGTCATGTGTTTAGAAGATCCAGTATCCACAAGCCAATCATTGTGAGATAGTGCCAGTAAGTGTTGAGATTAGCACACACTCTTCATATAAATCATACTTCTCTCTTTTGAATCTTATTTTTGTCGATTCATCATCTTCAACAACATAAGCATGTTGTCTCTTTTTCATGATGGGACAATCTATTGCAAAGTGTCCCTTTTTATCACAAGTATAGGATCGAACAATTGAAATATATCTCTTGGTCTTGTTTTGTTTCTTGTCCTTCTTCTTGTTATGATGAAATTTATCTTTCTTCTCCTTATTCTTGAATTTCTTCTTGGTATGAACTATGAGATCTTTATCTTCAGTTGGTCCCATCTTATCTTCTCTTGTCATGAGTTGAGCTTCTTCTTTTACACATTCTTCTCAGAGTCTTATGAATGAGATCAACCTCCTTCTTGCACAAATTCCTTGAATGAATGAGTCCCATGATATAGGGAGTCCATTCAAGGTAGTGATTACAATTTCTCCTTCGTTGACAATCTCTTCAACCGATTCAATTTTTTCTTTGATTTGAGGAACCCTTGTGAAGTAAGACTGTGTAGTTTCAGGGTTTTGTATCTTCAAATTCTTCAACTAGTTCATTAAAGTCATATTCTTGTGGACGTTCTTTCCTTTGAACATCTTTGTCAAAACATCATATACTTCCTTTGGTGTCTTGATTGAAGACACGTGGGGGATGAGGCGATCCATAATATAATTTGTAATTATTTTATCAACCTTAGCCATGCTTCTCTTATGAGAAGCCTTAGTCTCATCTCCCTTTGGTTCTGGAACCTCCTCATTGATGTACTAATCCAAATCATTTTCTTCAACGATCACGGAGATTCTGTACTTCCATTCTCAGAAGTTATCAGCCCCTCTAAGCTTGTCCTCATGTTGAGTATGTTGAGTCATCTTTTCAAATGAGAACCTCAAATGGAAATAGCAAATATTTAGATCTTACTGATTTGAGGTGTCCGACTTGTTTCCGGAGATGGATGACCTAGGGTTTGTTAGAGAAACCATAATTTTCCAAACTTGGAGTTTGGGAATTATGTTTAGAT
This sequence comes from Pseudotsuga menziesii, assembly GCA_001517045.1. Classification (NCBI taxonomy): domain Eukaryota; kingdom Viridiplantae; phylum Streptophyta; class Pinopsida; order Pinales; family Pinaceae; genus Pseudotsuga; species Pseudotsuga menziesii. The sequence goes on from LPNX010845696.1 coordinate 286,376, forward strand.
AGAAAGATGTGCCTCCTTGAGGTGAACTTCTAAGCAATGTCACATTCTCAAAACTAACGTGGGAAGCCTACTACACTTCATGCCCTAGTTTCTCTTGGCACGACTGATAGGGTAAAAAATGAAACTTCTTCAAATGTGAAACTGCTTCAACCAAAAGATGTGCCCTTCTAAGGCAAGTTAGCCTAGCCCTATTTTCTTGATGATATGTGGAGAGAACACCTTGAACTACGAATCCATAGTTTCTGCAACTGTATAGTTCCTCCTTTTAGAGAGGCTATGATACAATGTTAGTTTTTCTAGTTCTTATTAGCTTAATTAGGATCTTTGTATGAAAGAAAAACAAGTACAACTAGATGCATAAGATATAAAAGATACGCAAGACACAAATATTTTCACCAGGGAAATAATAAAGGACAAAACCACACAAACTTCCTCAGAATAATACAAACACAAAGACTGTGTCATAAGATTATCAATCCCACTAATAATAAGTATTCAACAGTTATATATCTCTACTCCTCTCTCTCTCTCTCTCTCTCTCTCTCTCTCTCTCTCTCTCTCTCTCTCTCTCTCATGCAAACTTGAGTGAGTGTGAGGTGTGTATAAATGAGGGAGGGAACCTCCCTATTTACACTAATCAAGTGACTAACCTTTACATGTCTTGGTCAACATGTTTCACTAAGAGGGTCGATTTCTCCTAGAGAGGCTCCAAATACACATTACATGATGTCACACTCGAGACTATTTTCCCGACTTACAACAGAGGTTGTACCTCAAGATCTAAATACAATAAAGACATCCTGTGAGGAGGAAAACACATCTCTAATGGGGGTAAATCAACATACAATGATAATATACATCAAAATATATTCAAAAATCACAAATGCATCAACAACAAACCATCAATAGAAACCACAATTGGGCCAAATCTAATAGGAAGAGTCCTCAAAATATTTTCTACAACTTTTTTATCATATAAATTATTTTCATGAAACTATATGTGATTTACTATACTCATTATAAGAGTTATAAAATCATTTATTTTCTGAGAAGTTTTCATTTGCAAATTGTCAAAATCTCTTCTAAGCATTTGTAATCTTACCAATTTGACTTTTCTAGTACCTTGATATGAGTTTTGTAAATTGTCCCATGGACCTTGTAACAATTGCAACCAGTGGGAAAATTGATTGTTCCATTGTTTGTTGTATTAAAAACAACACATTTACATCCTCCTTCTTATTCTCTTTGAGAAGATCAGCTTGTGGTTGTGATAAAGCACTATATGTTGTTTAATATGTTATAATTTTTACCATTAAATTGTGGAAATTTGGAAGTAAGACTACTACTCAAAAAATATCACTTCCACAACAGACAACTTGACACAACCAATTAAAACTGAATATATGCGAAAATAATTTTGTTTGTCCCAATGATGTAATAATAAGGTTATGATCAAATCATAAAACTAAAATGGACATAGATGCTAGTCTATAAGCATATTAAGTCTCAGCCTTGAGCATCAACATTACCGAAACAAATTCTGTTATTCACGATTTTGTTCTTCAATACATCGAGATTGCACTTCTACAACCAATATTTCCACTACCTGCTCCAATACAAACTCTGTTCTTCATGATTTTGTTCTTCCATAAATAGAGTTTACACTTATACAACCAGGCTGAACACTTCTACATCCAATATTTCCACAACCCGTTCAAATACCAGTTTGTAGGTAAACATAGAAAATAATTAAGACAAGAACACAACTGAAATGTGAAAGAGAAAATATGAATTGCCACTCTAAAATTTATTATCGAAAAGAATCGACATTTAAAAGTCTGCATAATATTTCCACAACCCGTTCAAATACCATTTTGTAGGTAAATATAGAAAATAATTAAGACAACACAACTGAAATGTGAAAAAAAAAATTATTGTCGGAAAAGAATATATAACATTCACAAGTCTGCCTTATGCAAATATGAGAAGGTCTATATATAGCTTTTACAAACATGTGACTATGGTAAGTCTGCCTTATGCAGATATGGGATGGTCTATTTATAGCTTTTACAAACATGTGACTGTGGTAGTGACTACTGTAGAATTTGTTGCTCGACCGTGAAGTTTAATGAAGGGACTACTGGAGTGGTTGGAGTTTGGATGTTCCATGGACGGCCAAACGGTGAGACAACTACTTGTTTCCAGCTACATGCTACATTAATGGTGGACGGCTGTTGGAGGCAGGCTCCAAATTTGAAGCCTTCAGGGCCCGTCAAGGATCCTTTTACCCGTCATAGAAGACCGAATTTTCTTTTAACATGCAAAATAAATTCAATTAGTGAATACGCCCATCAATCATGAAACTGTCAAAGGTTTTTAAAATTTCACTCGAAGGGCTTATCCAAAATCTGCCCGTCAATAGTTTTTCAGTGGGCTGAGTCCGGGGCAGCTGGGGGCTAGGGATTGTGCCATGTGGACAGTGGGACCCGTCACCCGAAAATTGAAATACAGAATATTAATACATTATACATGGTATCATGGTGATTCGGTGAATCAGGCAGCTCATCTTAGTTACAGTGTGAATGTATTTAATGTGATCACCAAACCTTAGTCCAGACTGGAATCCATAATGCACATTGTGTAAATGTGTAACGTGCTGCTGACTACGGTAGGTGCCATTACCATAGGCCCATTAACTGTCTTTGCTGTCACGCACGGCTAGAGATAAATTGCTCAAATATTTTTTGTGTCCTTTTATCTCGACCCTTGGCTCCCATATCCAGAAAGGGGAGAATTAGGCCAAATAAGAAAGGGTGCTCGTGGTTAAGGAGCCTCCTATGGTCAAGAGAGATTGATCAATTGCTCCCACCAGCTGTTATCGATCAGGCCTGAGAGTGCTGGAGATCGGTGAGCAGAAGGGGCGAGAAGGGTTGGTGGAGAGTGGAGCGGTAAGGAGGGAGGATGTTACCTTTATTTTTGCATTCCCCTATGAACACTGACTGTGAGTATTCCAGGTGAGGGACAAAGAACCTAAGCAATAGCAACAATCCATTGAATTTTTTTGTGCCATCATTGATGGCAATGTGACAGCGGAGTCGACCCAACAATTGCATTGATGGAAAATGCAAAATGGAATGGAGGCTGGAGCCTTCGACCTGCACCAGTGCCCACTTCCTAGTGCTACGGAAACCACCTGACTATTGAGTCTTGACTCTTGAGTGACAGCAGTAATCTCTACCCACGTAGCTTGTAGGAAAAAATTATGAAATTTGCATATTTAAATCCATGACTGGTACCAACGCACGAATCCGCCATAATAATTACCAGATTGAGCATATTTTGGAGGTTGGAAATGGCTAATGCAACAACAGGACAATACATATATGCGTGTTTACTCCATTGAATCATTCTGCCTCAGTGCTGTGTTGTTATCAAGTTTCCGTGTCTTATCATTTATGTCTCGGGTTTTCACAAATGGAGAGATGGGTTTTCGGCAAACTGTCATTTATGTCCTGGGTTTTTGGAAAATGGAGAGTTGGGTTTTCGGCAAATGGAGAGTTCCAGACAAACAACAATAAATATAGGTAGGTATGCCCATTTCCAACTCCAAGCAATTTGTATTTGTTGTTTCAAACATGTTTTTCAATTATAGTAATACGGTTAAAAAATCATTATAGACAGAATGGAATTTGCATGATTTATTAATTAGAGAAATTTAAGAGGCGGATTCAATTAATGATGAGTTCCGCTTTCTCTTTCTCTGCTGTTCATTTATGAATTGTTTCCCCAAAAAATGCTTTATCAGTTTTAAAATAAGTTCACAGAAAGCCACTCTTGTATTTTCAGTTCCTTATGTTTATGCAAAATCCAGCATTGCATATCATATTTTAAACCATAACAAAGCCCTTGAAATTTAGGTCTAATGTGCGTCTAGACATTGCAAAGCTCAAAGTTGCTTTATTGAGTCCTTACAAACATCTTCTGCAATTTGTGCAATTCGTCCAACGAGCTCCTTACAAACATCTTTTTCAACATTTGCATTCATGATTCGTCCAGCAGGCCCCTTATATGGCTGGGTTGCTATGAATTTACAGGGATTTTGCAGCATTTTGCATTGTGGATTTTCAAACATGTGTAGCAATTTGTATGTAGAAAACATAGTTAGATGTGTTGCTAGTTGAATTTCCTTCTAGTGCAATGAATATAAGGGTTTTAACTTTCCACATCCATTTTTTTTGAAACTTGTGATGCATTATGCCTCTGGTCGTTGGATCTATAAACCACTCCACGATCGAAAATATAGCTTCATCATCGAAAAGAGAGTTTCATGTCTAGTCATATCCCTTGGACATCAAGTTTTTGATTGAATAATATTATTCAATGCTTATGGGTTGCCCTGGTTCGGGACTTATGAGTCTAATAGTTAGCAGAATTCAACCTGTTGGAATTATTGTAAGTTACTTTCATCAAAATAAGAGTGCTTTTTAAAGTTTCACCGATATTTAGGAACACTTTGGACCTCCATTCTTGTTGTCTTTATTATGGTAAAGAACACCTGAATGAAATGTGTTTGAGTTTGTAGAGGGAAATGTAGGGTTCCATGTGACTTTATCATCCCATCACGTGGCTCTTCTGCCAATATGTTCATCATTAGGATTTGAACCCCAAGTGTCATATTTGGTTTAGTCCCCTGCATATTTGCGATATGACCCTTATGAGACATGCACCTTTTGAATAATCCTTTATGTTATAGAGGTATTGAAAATACATTTCTTCTAGAAGAGGGATTGGATTGAATGAGGACGTAATCTTCATTGCAGACAGAAAGAATGCATTCATGCCCACCACTAGCTCAATCAAGGAGATAGGATAAATTCGACAAAAGAAGACAAAAAAAAAGCGAGTTATATATTTATAAGTGAATTACTTAGGTTTGGATTTACCGCTTCTTAGCATCGAGGCATGCATTTATATTTTTTCTTTAGGATTATTTATTATAGAATTCAAATCTATTGAATATGTAGATAACACTCTCCATTTAATTATGCCATGGTTTATGGGTCAGAAAAGCTTAGGTATGAATTACTAGTCTTTTTTTTACCCCTCGGAATCTTGGACTTCTACCCCAAGGTGGATTGGTAGTTGTCCTAATATCATGAGTCTTAAGTTTTAGGGACATTAGTCACTAGTCTCCATAAAAAATGCTTGGAGAATATTCATTATGCTCCACATAAACATGCCATAAGCATATAATCACAATATACAAGGTTGTGTGTAGAAGTATACTTCACAAATGGCTAGCCTAAAGGTAGCTTGAAAGGAGAAGAAACTTAGGTTATGAGCAACTCGACTTTAGATGTAGATCATACTTTGAGTATGGTCACTTGGAAACCTCCCATCCAAAGAAAATCCTATAATCCCACCGAAAGAAAACTCAAAAAGTAGAATCAAAGACCCACTCGATTGAAATGTGCTAAGAATTCGTGCAATCTAATAGAAGTGGAAGACTCAAAAGAGATGGAATTAAAAGATGAAAAATCAAGTCCGCCCATTAAAATCTACACTAGAGATGAGTATATTATGAAAAAAGCCATCTTAGCATCTCTAGATGAGATGCTAAGAATGATGCCACAAAATTAGGAAATCTAGATGGGGAAAAAATTATGTTTTTAGTTGGAAAGATAATAATACAATATTATAATAGCTTGCATAAAATTTCATTTTAAAACAGGTACGATTTAATATCATGGAATTTTTTTACTTTTGTCTTATTTATTTGAACCATTGGCTATGGTAATGGTCAATTCATCATAAGGGTCAACAATTTCAAATCTTTCAAGGATGTACAATGTTATAGGTACACTAGTTTAAGGTAGATACGTTGGCACTAGACAAAAAACATCTTTTACATTTTTTTCTATCATTGTAAGGGATCTCAAGCTTGATCTGTTTAGGCTTTTGGAACATAGCACTTCTTTGGAGCTCCTCAAAACAATGCTAGACACAAATACGCTTTAGAACCCCATGAGGCTACATACATCCCCAACTTCATATTACGCACTCAAAAAAGTTGTGAGTAGTTTTAAACTTTGTAGGATAGTCAACAAACAGTTCCCTTCACAAAATAAATATATGCCAAAGAACAATGCAATAAAAACAAAATTCTCCTAATGGTTATCACTATGTTCACATTAACACAACAAGAGCACCAATCTCTTTCTAAATGGGACTTTTCCCAATCTCATCTTCCATCACAGATAAAGGTTCTTCATTCTCCACCTTTATTTTAGTCTCTCCTCTTCTACACTAACTCTTGATTAATCTTGCATAAAAAGTAGTTGGAAGTGATAAATCATCATATACATGGTTTACCACACTAAGTCCATGTAAATGTTGAATCACTTCCAACTACCGTAGTTAGTAAAAAATCATCATATACATTTTCCAACTCAAATGAATATGTAATACATTACAAGCAATCACATGTCTTATGATCACTAGAAGTGCATAATCCAATGAAGTGAACATCATCCTCAAAATATTATCTTGGTATCTATAGTTATAATAATGTTCCGTGATGTATGCAATATCAAATAAGTCAACAATCTATAATTAGGTGACTAAAATAAGAAAGCTACAAAATAGGGTGTTACAACTCTTTCCCCTCAAAAATATTGTCCCTCGAGTTGAATTGTCTACAAATAAATAAGGATAATTTCCTTTAATTTTATACTCTAATTCCCATGCGTAATCATCCTCTTAGTATTGTTACCAATGATCTTTGACCTAGTGAATTATTTTTCTTTGCATATGTTACAACTTCTTGCCTAGTTCCTATGATCATTAGGAGTTTGGTATGGAACTCCCTAGTGTCCTTCACTGAGGTACACACCTCTCAAGTAATGATACAATAAATACATTATGAATAGTCATGATAGAAAACATGGTTCCTTATCCCAACACACTAATATCCAAGCAAATGTGCCCTAGTGAATATGATTGATCCTTCCTTAGGGGCCATAGTTTGAGATATAAAACATTAGATTGTTTAGTGATTTAGTTAAGATAGTCATCTCAGTCCATCCTTGTGTTGCATGGGCTAACGTAATGTTACTATTTTACATTAGTTTATTAGTTTATGAGGGATAGCTAGTTGGATTATGGACTCATTGTAAGAATACAAGAGTGGTCCTACCAAATCTATGGAATTATGCTTTC
>LPNX010845696.1:299280-365638 GCA_001517045.1 Pseudotsuga menziesii
TTCTTTCATGCATAGCTTGGTGTATGAAAAACAGAGCTTTTCCATCTTTCTTCCTCTGTTCTCTCAAGACATCTTTCTCAGCCTGTGAGAGATTGTTATATGCTGTCATGTCTGCTGGTTCTGCATAACCATGCTGGACTATCTCCCAGACATCTTCACCTCTGAATAAATCCTTCATTGTTAAAGACCAGTATTCATAATTCTTTCCTGTAAAACTTGGAGGTTGCAATGAACTAGAAGTGGAAGCCATTTTTTTTAATTAACTTTCCTTAGAAAATTAAATTCCACTCTTTAAGACAAGATTTCTTTCCTAAAATCTTGGGCTGATATAAACCTTGTTCTGATATAACCTTGCTCTGATACCAGATAGCCAAAACCGAGCCGACTAAACTTGAGTTTAGGGCTCAGTCGAAATTCAAATTTCAAATTTTACCTTTTCACGTCGACCAACTTTTCTTTTTCACCAGTCGGGTGAAACTTGTCTATGTCCGACTAGACAAGTTTGCAAATTTTAGTCGGTCCTTCACTCGACCAAAATTACTTCAACTTACTTGTCCGACTGATTTTTACCTCGACCACTTTTACTCCGACCAAGTCGGCTCTTTAGTCGGCTGACCAACCGACCAATCTAGTCGGCTCTTCGACTACTCTAGTCGGCTCACTCTCGTCGGCTTACTTTGGTCGAAATCTGCAGGATATGATTCTAAGTCTAAAGACTTAAGAAATTACAAATGCTTTTCACCTGTGAGTAAAATGAAGTAAAATAGACACATTTACAAATCCAAATAACTTATGAGAAACATGTGCCAAATATGTAGGAAGACTTGAGTCGACCAATGTGCCGTAAAACCTGGAACTTTCACGCAGTGAGATTTTTATGGATTCTTTTTCTTTCACTTAACAGTAACTGTAAAAAACATTTACAGATGTAAATCTGGAAATATATGCGACCAAATATTCATGCATTCAACCACAAACTATTTCATATATTAACTATGCTGAAATAACAAAGTACTACAAACTCGTCGATTACAAAATGGTCGATCCAGACTTGTCCGACCAGACTCGTCGGTCTACAGAGCTTCAGCTCGACGACTAAATTGCATGTACAGAAGCTTGAGCTTCAACTGTTCTTTCTCACCCTGAGTTCCTCTGCTCTGTGTTCTTCCTGTGTTCTTCCTGAGTTTTTTTTTATTTACAAAATGCTTCTTCTATTTATAGACAATTTGAAAATTGCTACAGCATGGGTCGACTGACCTGCCATTAAAGGCTGTAATAACTGCTACCTAATAACTTAGCTTCTGAAATAAATTCGACTGGACTATGTTGCCTACTCGAAGACTTTTCCTCCTTGCCAGATTGGCAGACAAGATTTCGACTTGTACGGCCTGTGACAAAATCGGCTGAAAGTTGCGTACTAAGTCGGCGGAAGATTGCGTACTGATCTGCGAGTAATTACCAATTCTCCAACATGTCTAATTCAATATTGCAATCGAGATCAACCTTCGTTCTTTGTAGTATTCTTTTGATAATCTTCATTCTTTGCAGGATTCTTTTGAACGTTATAAAATCCTCATCCTAATTTCATCTATTTTGTCTGGTAGGGAAACATACTTAAACTCCCTTATGAAGTCTACACATCTACATTTTTTTGTCCGGGAGAGTTATGTGGGATTACGAGATTTCCCATCCAATGCAAACACTCCTTTTATGAAATTCTGCTAACACTGCTGGTTTTCCTCCAAGTGTCCATTCATTGTTTCGGTAGGATTAACGGATGATTCGATGTTCACTACTTGAAAGTTACAGTTGTATTTCGTCACTTTTCATTTAAACGTCCGCTTTATCTTCTACAGCCGAACACTTGCATTCATTCTGGTAAGATTTAAACACTATAACTTTAATTTCGTGACATTTTTTCTATTCGGAGCTTGTTGTTCACTTCTTGAAACCGAAAAATCTAAAGAAAACGTTATTATCATCGTTCTCAGTGGTGAGTTCATAGGAAATAGATTTGAGCATTTATGGATTAGATGGTGAAGAAATTCCTCCAGTTCAGAGCATAGATCGCATGGCTATGATCAAAGCCTTTGTCTTACAAAATTTGCTTAATGAATTTCAACGTTAAGTTCTTCATCACGTTCTTCATGATTGTTAGCAAAGACAGAGCCAGCAAACTTGAGTTACAAGTCATTTATAAAATTTTCACTTAGACTTTTTTTTCTTTTTCTAATTGTCCCGTGAAACTTGTCTAACTGTTACTAGACAAGACTAGTGTCTAGTAATATGGTAAGTCCACCAATAATATGAAGTAAAAAATGACACAATCAACAATTCAACAGAATTATAAAAACATATAACAAAACATTAAGACACTTGTGTTTAATACTCTGTTGTAAAACCTGAAACTTTTACTGGGTGAGAAATTTATGGATTCTTTGACCTTTCACTCAACTGGTAAATGTACAAACAACATTTACACAAATAACTCTGCAGAAAAATATAGGCTATGTAAACATGTATTTCAACCATAAACTATTAGATATATACAACTTGTGGAAGAAATAACAAAATAGGTAATACAAACTTGTTGGGTTGTTCAAATTGCTTGTTCTTCAATCTATAGACTTGCCATTAATAACTGTAATAACTATCTACCTAAAATTTATAAACTTGCCATTAATAACTGTAATAACTATCTAGCTTGAGAAAATTAATTAGGATTCGATTACATAATAAGGAGACAATACGAAAGCTTAATGAATTCAGAACTGTCAGCAACTCCTCTAAATCGGAATTGGAAGTTTATCCCTAGGGTGGTTCTTCGACAATAGTAGATATGGGCCAGCGACTTGTTGTTTGTCGAGAGATAGCATGCTCCATGGTCGATAGTATAAGCATAAAGGTGCCCATTACATCATGTGTTGACTGTTCGGAGGATTGTTCGAAAGAACAGTGCCTACTCATTTCATACCTCAATAAATGCAATTGGCTCGAGTGTGTTAAGTAGGGTGTGTGACTATAGGAGTTCTAATGTGCTGTTTCTCCCTTCATGATGTTTCTCCCTTCATGATTAGAGGTTCTCACTATTATGAAGATATCAGAGGGTAGAATCCGAGAGGAAGATATAAATGGAATCAAATCCCTTGATAGAGCATGAGGTGCTAGATCCATAATATTATGGAACGTAACAGAGTTCACCCAGATCAGTGATACGACCAGGAACATTTATGTTATTATTATTGGATTTTAAGCCTGGTGGATGCTCCTCTTTGTTGTTGATGACCATTATCGTTGTGGAGTTATTTTATGGGTGGGATGTGTAAAAGATGTACAGAGAGAATAAGTGAATTAAAAAAAACACATAGTGGAGCAACAACGAAGCTACATGTGCTCTTTATCATTAAGAAGTGAAGTGAAAACAACACATACAATATAGCAACAACTCAGCAACCTGTGGTCTGTGTTCTTTCTCATTAAAAGATCGATAATTCAGCTACACGACAGTTAAATTATCTTAGCTGTTTTGTTTACCAACATTAACAAAGGATTAAATTAACATTAACAATGGAGATTACTAACTCTTCTAACATGATAGGAGGAATATAATTTATTTAATTTTTTTACACTACAAGGCCCACCTTGTTAAGCAAGTCTCAGATTTTTTTTTCTCCAAAATTGAAGGGGTTTAATTTTAATTATATATGGAGGCAAAATACATGCAATATAACAACTTACAGTGAATAAATAGCCCGAGACTTTAAACTTTATATCTCTAACCCAAAAATGAATGAGGCTAAAGGAGTAATGTACTAAATAATAGGCAGCTTCACCACCGCATGATGGAAGGAATAGCAAGGCATCTCGTGGATCCGTTTAAGAGATTATGACTTGAATGATTGCAGTCCAATCACCCGCAAAACGTTTATACTCCAATGACCTTGCATATTTCCAGACTTATGGTTGGTATCCAATCCCCAAGAAAGAAAAAACTAAGATATAATATTTCCTTCTTGTGTCTTTGAGATTTCCAGGGGTAACGCAAGTGACTGAAGGACTCATGGCATAGCCATAAATGCGTATAACATGGAAAAATAAGTAGACACCTGACACAGGCCGTGAAGAACCTCAGCAAATCAATAATTTATTATGTGAATGAGTGTTACATATAAAGGAGATCAAAACCGTTATCTACAGTTAGATAACGAGATTATTAACTAGATTTTACTAACTAATAACTAAAATATTATTTACAAGTAATCCCGAAGGATTATTCAACAACACCTTTAGATGCAGAAACATTCCAAATACCTGAACCATTTCTCACGCTACAGTAGGATGCTTAGACGATGCTTTTATGACCTGGAACAGCTAGGCTACTCTACCCTTATCCTCCTGCTGTATTAAAATTTACTCAAAATGACCTCCGTCTGTTAGAAATGATTTAAGGAAACCACCAAAAATGAGGGTTGACGTGTTTGGTAATCGTAAGGAAACCACCATCTCTAAGACTTGACTCGTAGCCTCGCATGTTTGAATTCGAAACAATCCTTCTTGGTCCAATGGCAGGACCATTATGCTGTGAACCATTTCTCCATGGAGGATCGACGCTGTTTCAAGTCTGCTTTGATTGTTTGATGAGGATAAGGATGTTTTTTTTCAATTTTTTTGTTTTGGTTTTTTGGATGATTTTTCATGTTTTTATTGTTTGTTTTTCGAGAAAAAAACCAACAACTTGAGTTACATATATCCTGGTCAATATATCATCAAACAACCTATAAGATCCATTACGGTCACAACATAGACTTTCAAAATACTACAATATGATCCATATCACATAACTACCAATGCTACATCATGATCTGTTCACATAATATCAATAACAAAATTACATGGAACAATTAAATCCAGTGCTAAAGTAGGTATACTTCGATCTCCTAAAGCAGCCCTAAAACACAGATATGGAGCCTGAGTAAAACTGCTATCCAATCGCAAACTTGGATAAAGAATATTTCTGATTATTCAATTCTCCGCACACATGAAGCAAAAACGATCTCGATAAAACCTGCAACGAGTTTCTAGATCCTGGATGTCCAATGTGATAGAAGCGGCAACCAGTTTCCAGATCCTGGATGTCCAAATGTGCCAACACTAAGCTGTATCTCCATCACGTCGTTCAACCACTTGATAACCATCTTCGAGTCTCGAAAGAAACGATCTTTTGTCACACCTCTTATGTTTTCATTGTGTGTTTCTGTGGGCCATCCTTAATAAACATGTACCTTCGGTCCATTCAACTGACTAACAGGGAAGTCAACCATTGAGTTTTTGGCTGTTGGTCTGTTGGATGGACCGAACATACTGTTGATATTTTTTATAATTAAATCATTAATGAGTAGCTCAGAAAAAACTGATTAATTTATATCCTAAAAACTGAAATTTAAATACGTTTTTGATTAACACGACTTCCCTACCTTTTCTATATAGAAGTTCAAAAACACTTTCGAAAAATACTGCTTCCCTACCTTTTCTATATAGATGCTATAATAAAGCAACTATTGTCAAGCATCTGCAACCATAAGTTTAATTGATCAAAAAGATCAATCTCTACATATTGTAAGTGTTCAACAGATTAAAAACTCTAGAATTTTAAATTTATATATATCCCATGTATGGGTAGATCCCAGGAAGAAGGGTGAGCATATTTAAAAATAGACAGAAATGTTGCAATTATATAGTTGTAGACCATTGTAGCTGAATATACTATTGAAAATTTAATTCCCACAAAGGCAAAAACACACTAGGATTACAAAAACATATGCCCGACTTCTCTATATCCCTTCTGCATTGAAGGAAAAAACCATCAGCTGAAGATCGCATATCAAAGCCTTTGTAGATCACAATTTGAAAATCCAAAAACGTACCATCTTTGTTCTTGTTATAGGTGACTTCCTCTGTCTCCCATATTTGATTTAAAAGAAACTATTATTACCTGTAGATCACAGACAGATTGAGAAAATAAAAACTACAAGACTAACTAACATCAAAATACCACACAGATCTTCACATGGGCCAACCAAAAGTCAATTGTCAAATTAGAAAAAACTTATTGATTTCCCCAAATGGTGCAAATGGTCCAAAGAAACTCCATTCACTTCTCCCATGATATTGAATTGTCTTTTGACTAACTAAAGACATTCTTTCGAGAGATCATTTGCAATTCGGTTCCTTGGAAGTTTTTTTCAGAACATAACTTTCACACTTGTTCTTAGATGAAAACTATGTCATTTGTGTTTCTTTTCTGCCCTATGGATACAAATATCTTAGACCTTAAGCTTATCTTAGGCTATATTTTATTAAATTATTTGGTTATTATTTTAAAATGATATTTTATATTTTGAAATTAGCATATTTTAAGGCATGTATTCCTCGATATTTTAAAAAGTGAGAGTTAAATAGATTTGCTCAGTTTCATATGGGATAATACACTATGCACTTGTTTTACCCTTGATAGGGATTCTTTGGATGGATGTGCTCCTCTTGAGTAAGTTTTCTTGTTAATGCAAGTTATTTTCTAGCAATTCTTTGGTGAATTTCTGCTTTTGGTGATGCTTTGATTTGTTGGATGAATACAACCACAAAGATGTCAGGATTCTTACATTTTTGTTTGGATTTTGGTAGGTGTGCATGTTAATTCTTAGTGGTATCCCTAAAGCTACACTTTTCCCTAGAATAGGCCATTACCTTTCTTCTTGTCACCTTAGCGAGTTGAGGCACATCTCCTTGTGAGGGTTTCCTAGGGCTTCTCCTTATTTTTCTAGGCTAGTTACTTGACCTAGGAACCCTTCCTCACTATGTTAGCCATCCTCCCTAGAAGCCCTACGTTGGTTAGGGATTTTTCTAGGGTAGGGTTTCTCGTGCTTTTCACACCGTTTCTCTTCTAGAAAAAACCTAGTTTTAGGGTTAGTTTAGGATTAGTTTTAGGTTAAATTTAGGTTTGAAATTTTATCTTGAAAACACTAAAAATAAATAAATAATTATTTTTTTTCAATTTTTTCCCTCCCTAAATTTTGGGCCACCTTCCCTACAAATTTCTCCTAGCCTCTAAATCCCTAAGAACCCTAAGGCAGAATTATAGAGAACTCTAAAAATAAAACAAATTCCAAAAATATCAAAATTTGCACTAAAATGTCCTAAAACAATCCTATTTTTAACCTAAAACTATCCTTCTTCCTTCCTCTCTAAAACCCTCATTCTACTATCCTACACCCTTTCACCCTCACTGTTCTCTAGGCCACTCCTCTAACCCTCGCTGAATTACTTCTCCTCTTCACAACCTTCTACTAGGGTCGTTTTATCCTTGGGTTTCCCTTAGTGACATCCCTAAGGTCCTTCTTTCCTTTGTTCTACTTGCTCACGGGCTCGTCCATTATGGCTGCTTCTTTTTGAAAACCTAAACAATACCCTAGGGATTCCCTTTACAGTGGCATTCCTCTCACTCACCTTAACATCCCAACAACTGCACAAACAAAGTGACACGGGTTAGTGAGTTCGTGTTGTATCTCAAAGAAAGTTTCAACACTTGGATAGGGTACCATATTGTTGTACTTATCATATACACAGTGTCCAAATAGTTAGTGTATGCACATTTATGTTGATAGTTAGTTGTTTGCACTACTAGATAATGAATTACATTTGAGTACAAGAAGGAATTTAACATCATAATGCTCCTATGACATACTTGTGGCTAAATAACTAAATATTTAATGTTGTTGTACTAAACAAATTTACTGCTGCTAATGTATCTTTTCCATTTCATACCTCGTATTGATTACTATAATACTCGTATTGGTTTTCCTCGTGAATATATACACACTTGTATTATTGTCAGGTTGTTACTCATTATATTTCAAGTATTCAAAGCTACTGAAATCACTTTTGTAAAAGGACTAAATACATACATGCCATCTGTTGTCATAACTATCAACTTCATGCTTGTATTTGTGTTTTTGGACAACGCCAAATACTTGACAAAAAAATGCATTTATGTTTTGTTGGAAGCTTGTCGAATGAGACTAATCTCTGGGTGGATATACTGCTGCAATACTACATTATCTTCAGACTTGGTATATTAAGGAGATGAATGCATGGTTGTTACACTTAAATTAGCAACTTAGAAGGTTATATCATACTATTGCACTTCTTATTAATTTTGTTCTTATCATTGGAGGAATCAAAAGCACATCTAGTACATTCCTTCCCCATGGTTATGACTTGACTCCAATAAGGAATTGGTCTCTAATAACCTCGAAGGAGGTATTCTTTAGTGTTTAGTATATTTTACAGAGTTGAATTAGGGTTCTCCTATAGGAGACTTCAACTTCCAAAGTAGTTGGGGACAAGTGTCTATGGTGATAGTGGTCACTTTCCCTTATATGCTTATCAGTGGCTTAGGTTATCATTTCAACTAGTAACATTTTGGAGCTGGTGCAAGGGACCATTTCACAATTTGAAGCTTTGATCCCGAGTCATTGACACCCCTAGCAAGAGCGAAATTTGGCAAGAAAATTGAGGTAAGTATTTCTTGGTATTTTGAAAATATTATTACCCAAGACTAATCTTGTAGATCTTACGTGGAGACTCCACAAATAAGAATCCTCACAAGGATTCACATTTTAACGTCATTGTCGGGAACCCTCAAACTTGTTGAGGTGACTTATCCAAGAAATATCGACATTTTTGGTAAGTCTTGAGTCCTTGTTGTATATGATTGCATATATTTTTAGGACTAACCTGCTTGCTTATCTGGTGATTCCACAAAGAAATCAACCCACCACATTAATCAGGTACATATTTTCTTTTGGTACTTTGCTGAGATTTGTTAAGCTAACTTGGCAGGTCTCTCTTGACGACTCCACTGAAGAAAAAATAAAGAGATCAAATCAAACATTATTGAGCAAGAAATATGGAAATGCTTGATCCATTTAATTTCTCAAACATCCCACGATACCCAAACAAGTTCAACAAGCATCATTGTCTTAAATATATCCCGACATTGCACACGGATGAATATATAAGTTGCAACACATATTATGAAGTTTAACGAAGTCCTTGTGGCATGGGACATTATAGACAGGGATACCATGATACAATTATTTTTTATGTCCCTTGGTCTGGGAGGGAACTAGGACATGGATGTTTGGTATGATGGACTCCCTCCTAACAGGATGTCCTCCTTTCAACAATCGATTCAAGTATTTTGCAATCAGGGGGGTCGTAATGTTAAAAGGGGATTCTTGAAGATTATGGGTGATGAACAAGTCTTAGAACAGCCCGAAGAAATCCTTGAGGAAGAAAATGAAGATCAAGAAGCCAGAATTGAAGAAACCAAGGAATACACAAAAATGGTAAACTTTGTGTGTCTTGCATTGATGATCTCTTATGATGTTCTGGATCTCTTAGGAGAAAGTTATGAGAATGTAAAGGAAAACAATTAATGTGAGTTCCTTGATCCACAGGTTTATGATTCTTCTATATCTTGCAGTACAATAATGGATCCATCGTCTTCTATAGGTGTGGGAAACGAAGTTCTTCCTATCAGCAATGAAGTTGCCAATACGTTCCACTGTCATCTTGCAACTAGTATAGAATAAATTCTTCATCCCTTTTTGTCCTACCTTAGTATGTCATTAAGGATCCATTTCAACATGATAAGAGAAGGTAGGTGGACAAGTATGATTTTCATTCCTCAGTTTAATGCTAATTATTGTTTATATTTTCATTTGAGGCATGAAGGTATGAATTATTCTGCTGACAATTTCAAAATTTCAAGGATTATCTAGAATACAAACGTGTTTGTAAAAATCACAAGTAATAAACATGTATATCCAAATAAATACTTAGGTGGATGAAGGGACATGATGTGGTTGACATGTGAGGATATGCAAATCCCTACTTTATCAATTTCCTTTCTAGACCAGAGTCTGGTAATCAATAAGACGTTTTTTTTCTTCTCAACACTAGGATATGATTTAGGGGACCCAAACATAATTCCACTAGAAGAATGGATTAACAAAACTTTCCAAGGCGATTCTTCTCCATGGAATTAGTTTCAAATCTTCCAGGTTCTTCAGGGGGTCCATTTTTATTTCCTGTTCTGGATGAATATCATGGTATGTACTCAACATATCATTGATGAGGAATTATAGTAGATTTCACCTGAAGGACAAAGGTAAGATATCATGTATGAATTGCTTACTCAAATTCTTACATTGGTGGTATCATTTCACCTACCCTACTTTGGCTTCCAGGTCTAGGTAGGGTTAGTTGCATTAGGCATATTTTTGTGCATTGCATTCGATGTTTTTTAATTGTCTAGTTAGTTTTTATTGTTCTTAGTATGTTCCACTCATTTTGCGAACAAGGTAGGATGGAAGTGTTTGCCTCTAGATTCTTTTAATCCATTTGTACATTTGATGTGTGTAGGTCTATGAGTTCCAGTAGATTCACGGATCTCGAGAGCTCAGTGGAAGAGCACTTGTTCCACAGTTGGATCCAATGTTACGTTGCACCTATACCTAGTGCACCTTTAGATGTACCCTAGGGATAGGGGGCAATTTTTTTACTAGGAGGGGTGTTATTTAGCAATGGTGGTCATGGCTGGGCCCTTTGGTTATCCTCCTTTAGGGGTACTATGGATTAATGAAACTACTAAATTCCCTTTATAGGGATTTTTAACATCAGGGTTAGTGTGTAGGGCCCCTGAGGGTTGACCACTGGGTCACATGGATGTGTATCCTATTTTCATGCTCTAGTGGCCTCTGCTTCAGCTACAATTAGAGGAAATTTCAACTCAAAATGGGCCTTTTAACTTTAACTCAATTTCCATGTCATCATGTGTTGGCCAATGAAATTTCTTTAAATTTGAAATACCGTATAGGTCTTAAACACTTTTTTAATATAAATTTGGGGATAGGTATCATAAAAAAAACTACTTTTTTAGTTTTTATTTTCGACATATCTTCCCATTTGTTTACTCAAATTTCGATCATGAGAGATCATTGGATGCAGAATTAAATTCTGCATCCAACGAATACCCACTCGGCATACTTTTGATGGACCTCGCTAACCGAAAAACAAGAAATACCTGAAAAAATGTGATGATGACATCATCATCACATTTTTTCAGGTATTTCTTATTTTTGGGGTAGCAGAGTCCATCAAAAGTATGCCGAGTGGGTACTTGTTGGATGCAGAATTTAATTCCACATCCAACGAGCTCTCCCGATCGAAATTTGAGTAAAAACATGGGGAGATATGTCGAAAATACAAACAAAAAAAATAGTTTTTTCTTTTCTTCCTCCAAAGTTAATAAATATTATTTTATTATTTTAACTATTATTTTATTAATTTTTTTTAGGAGGTCCATTTTGAGGTGAAATTTCCTCTAATGAAGAGACTCAATTACATTTGCAACTACTTTGGACACCCTCTTGACCATTTAGTTAGTGGGTTCCTTCTCTCCCTATCTTTATATCCTTAGGGGAAAGACACCTTCCATCCGAGGCCTTTTCATGCTTTGAAGAGGAAATTGAGGGATTTTACAAAAATCTAGGGGTTAGATGGGGTATAATGCCCTCCCTCGAGCTCACTCCAACCTTTTGTTCGGATTGATTAGCATATTTGAGCATGTTTGACATGTGGGGATACAAATACCCCAATTAGCCTACCTTAATCCTACCTTGGGATATATTTTATTATTATTTTGTTTTAATATTAAGTTGACATTTTATAATTTCAAATTAACATATTTTAAGGCATGTAGGCCTAAATTTTTTAAAAACTAAGTGTGAGATCATATAAATAGATCTCATCACTTTCATTTTAAGGACATAACTTATGGGATATTACATTATGCACTTGTTTTACCCCTGTTAGGATTTTTTTGGATGGATGTGCTCCTCTTGAGAAATTTTTCTAGTTAATTCAAGCCATTTTCTCACAATTCTTTGTTTCTAATTTTGGTGATGCTTTGATTTGTTGGACGAAAATGAGCACGAAGAGGCCACTATTCTTATCTTTTTGTTTGCATGTTGGTGGATGTGCATGTTCAAGTCTTAGTGTTGGACCTAGAGCTGCACTTTTCCCTAGGATAAACCATTACCTTCCTTCTTGTCACCTTAGCAATTTGATGCACATCTCCTTGTGAGGGTTTCTCCTTAGTTTTTCTAGGCTAGTGGCTTGACTTAGGAACCCTTCCTCACTAGGTTAGTCATCCTCCCTATAAGGCCTAGGTTGGGTAGGGATTTTGCTACTGTAGTGTTTCGATTGGCTTTCACACCTTTTATCTTATAACAAAACCTAGTTCTAGGTTTAGTTTAGGATTAGTTTTAGGTTAATTTTAGGTTTGCAATTTTATGTTCAAAACCCTAAAAATATTTTTTTTTTCATTTTTTGGCCTCCTTAAAATTTCGGCCACCTCCCCTATAAATTCACCGTAGCCTATAAATCCCTAAAAACCCTAAGGAGGAATTATAGGGAACCTAAAAATACAAAAAATCCAAAAATATCAAAATTTTCTTTAATAGGTCCTAAAATAGTCCTAATTTTACCTTAAAACTACCATTCTTCCTTCCTCTGTGAAACCTTGACTCTACTATCATGCACCCTTTCACCCTCGTTATCCTCTGGGCCACGCCTATAGCCCTTGCTGGATTAGTCCTCCTCCTCACGACCTTCTTCTTGGGCCCTTTTACCCTTGGGTTTCACTTAGTGACAACCCTAAGGTCCTTCTTTCCTTTGTTCCACTTTCTCATGGGGTTGTCCATTGTGGTTGCTTCTTTGTGAGAGCCTAAGAAATACCTTAGGGATTCTCTTTACAGTGGAAACCCTCTCAACCAACCTAACAACCCAACACCTACACAAACAAAGTAATAAAGGTTAGTGAGGTCGTGTTGTATCTTACAGAAAGTTTCATCACTTGGATAGGGTACTGTAGGTGCACCACCACTTCACCATATTGTTGCACTTATCATATACATAGTCTGCAATTAATTAGTGCATGCACATTTATGTTGATAGTTACATATTTTCACTATTGGTTAATTAATTATATTTGAGTACAATAAGGAATTTACCATCATAATGGTGATATGACATAATTGTGGCTAAATGACTAATTATTTAATGTTGTTTTACTAGACATTTATTGTTGGTACTATATCTTTTCCATTTCAGGCCTCGTATTGATTACTATAATACTTATATTGGGTGTCCCCACGAATATAGATACACAGTGGTGTTATTGTCACGTTGTTGTTTATTATATTTCAAGTATTCAAAGGTGTTGAAATCACTTGTGCAAAAAGACTAAATACATGCATGACCATTGCTGTCATAACTATCAACTTCATGTTTGTGTTTATGTTTTTGGACAATGCCAAGTAATTGAACAAAAATTGCATTTATGTTTTGTTGTCAATGTTGTGGAGTGAGACTAATCTGTAGGTGGGTATACTACTACAATACGACATTATCTTCAAAATTTGGCATATTAAGGAGATGAATGCATGGTTGTCACACTTAAATTGGCAACTTATAAGGTTGTATGATAATATTGCACTTATTATTAATTACTTGCTTATCATTGGAGGAATCACAAGCACATTTAGTACACTCCTTCCCATGCTTATGATTTCACTACAATAAGGAATTGGTCTCTAATAACCTCGGAGGAGGTATTCTTTGGTGTTTAGTGTCTTTTCCAGAGTTGAATTAGGGTTCTCCGCTAGGAGGCTTCAACTTCCAAAGTACTTTGGGGCAAGTGACTAAGGTGATAGTGGTCACTTTCCCTTAAATGCTTACTGGTGGCTTTAACTGCCATTTCAACTGGTAACAAAGAGAATCCCCAAACACTTGAATTTACTCCAAACTGAATTCGAAAGCTAAGAAAACTAGTAATTTTAGGTACATCAACTTTGAGAAATTATTTGTACCTTCACCAATATTTACTTTAAACTTTAAAAATACATATGTCAAATTTATAGATGACACCTCATGCACTAGAATTGTTGGGTTGAGCTTGAGATGATCTATTGAAATAAGCCAAATAATTGAGCCTATCTATATCCTTAATCTGTATCTAGCGTCGTTTAATTTATTTTTCCAACTAAGGATAGATTTTGAGAATATTTTGGCTTTGAAGAGCACATCTAGAAGAGCTAATATCTATGTCATCAAATACAATTTTGTTTCTAAAAAGCCAAATACGCCATGCCAAGATATAAGACAATAGTAAGAAGTCTTGATCCAGTGGGTTATGATGCCAATTCATTAGACTTTCTTCAATATTGTTATCTTCCCAAACCAAAGGGACACTTGTATAAAAAACTATGTCCTCCAAAACCTAGAGAGTATAAAAACGATCCAAAAAATATGAACATTAGATTCTTTGCTCGTGAAACATAAAATACACCTACAAAGTTCTTGATTTAATCTCTTTTGCAACTATACCCAAGTTAAGACCTTATTGTTAAGAAGAAACAACATAAAGAATTTAGAATTTGATAAACAATTTATCCTCCAAATACTTTGCCACCACCAAGCAGGATCCTCATTTCCAACAATACAAAGTCTTGTGTTCAACCTTTGATGTATATATCCAAGTCAGAGACAATGTTCACCTAAGGTTATTATAGTTTATCATTTGTGATTGTGGGTTGACTACGTACTCAATGTATATGATGATCTTTGATTCAATAGAATAATAAGATCTGATATTTTTTCTACTGAAAAAAAAAGAACTAGTTGGTGACTCACAAATGAGTCGACCTTCATTCTTCCCGATATATATTTCTTTACATTCTTTAAAGAATTTTTAAACCCCCATATGGTATCTCTCAAAGCTAAGTAAAATTTATGTTGTATTAAATATCCACTATAATTTAATGTTACATATATAACGTGAATACCTTAACTTTTCAAAAAAATAATACTTGAAATTTTAAAATAGTTTGCATGCACCGTACCTAACTTGAGTACTCAAAAATATATTATTTGAAAATTTAAAATAGTTTCATGTAATAAATTCAATTTAATAAGTTTTGCGTCATGAGGTGGTAATGTGAGTGTAGTTGTTAATAATTAAAATACATAAGCTATAAAAATATAACACCTTTTCCTCATAACATAAAAGAAAAAATTGTCACAAACTTTTGTAGCCATTGAACCCCAAGTTTCACTACTGTCAATAAAATGATTAAATTTAAAATTCTATCACAATTTCATAAAATATGTAATTTTTATTCTTTTAAAACAATTTGTTAAACCATACTCTTGTAAAACTTTTTAGATAATTATTAGAATTCCATAAATAATTATTGTATCCAATATGTATCTAAATAAATCAAAACTAATTTTTATACTTGTACAAATACATTCTTTCCTAATCAAGAAAACAAGATCTAAACTATTTAATTACCTTCTAGTCTTAAGAATATCAAACTTGAAAAAAATATATCACCTAAGAAAAAAAAAAGGTTAAAATTTTTACGAGAGAAGGAGATAAGTAACATCAACCTTAAAATATTTAATAATTTATTATTTATTTTGAGAAAATAAATCTTAACAATTTATTGTTTGATAAAAAGAATTAATCATAAATTCAAGATTACATATTATTGTCAACTTATGGCCAGCAAACTAACAATCTATTTATTTAGTCATTTATTATTATTCATATCATTTGATGTTGTTCGATCGAAACTTAAGTTCAAGATTCATGTTTAACAAACAATACCCAATGTTGATTTGCTATGAGATGAAAATAAAGACAAATGAAGGCTTCACGAATTATTAATCTCTTTATTTAGCCACTTATTATTCCTACGATTTGATGTGAAAAAACTCACTTAAAAGGACGAGAAGAAAGACATATAAAGCTGAAGAGATTTCTTTTGTATTTGCATTATTCATTGTGTACGTGTCATTTTACCATTCTATTTAACTAATTGTGCATTGTATTAAATGAATTATCATATTTATACAATGATAGATTTGATTGAATCTAAATCAAATCAACTTTATATTATGTTAGTGTTTTAAATTTTTAATGTTATTGACATGCTATTTATAATAATATTTTAATTTTTAAATTATAATGTAACTGAATATTGAATGATTATAACTAAACTCCGAATTAGAGAAGACATGAATTCAATCAACCATATCAAATAAAAGATGGCAAGATGTGAAAAATATGACACATTTCTTTAGGCATTAATATTTTGCTTAAAAAAACTTTTAATATTTAACTTTTTGCAATGTACACTTTTATTTAGATTAAAATGAAATAAAATTCACCACAACATGCTGGAAAACCATGTGCAAAACCCTTATTTAAACCCAATAAGTACTGTACTTTGCTTCACAACATGGTGAAAAACCATCTGCAAAACCCTTATTTAAACCCAACAAGTACTGTACTTTGCTTTTGACAATTAAAAAAAACCTTTTGGCTTTTTTTTGTTCTTCCAAAAATCATTTTAAATGTAATATTTTTTTTTTATAAAAATGCCATATGCATGGCATTGCTTTCTACATCATGTATATTATACAATGACAATGTAGAATATAAAATGACAATATATAATATTTGAAATAAGATGTTTCCACAGTACCATGTTGTTAACCACGTTGTATCGCTCGGTGTTTCACATGAAAAACAATATTTGGAAAAATCGTAAGCCCCAATAGAGTAAAAAGTGGTGTCGTGTTGTTGGGCTAGTATGGTCAACTGATGCTTCCCTATAACATTTAAGGATTAACATATCTTGTTACCATCATCCATGGTCATTGAAGCATGCATGCCCATTAAGCTTAATTAACTGTCCTCTAATAAGAGCATAGTAAACTTTATTATTACCACTAGTATGACTGTATAATTGCCAATAATTAATTAGACTAGCACCAACCATATTACTAAGATTAATATGTTTGAAAGACGCCGAGAGGTATATATTTGACATATTGATAATGCTTTTTCTACGAAAGAATGTGTCAATTACTTGTATCTAATAGTTAATCTAAACATTACAACAACTTAATTTATGGCCCTTAACCTCATAGTTGAAACTAGGCTCATAGTGGTATCATCATTGGAGTTAAGCTAATAGTTGTATCTAATAGTTAATTTAAAAGTTAATATAAAGTTTAGACTATCCCTTGTGCACATTAACTCGACTCCCAAGTGCCATATGGGCTTCAACTATCACATAATTTGCACATTGCCTAAGTGAATGTTCTTGGTGCATGGTTTCACTACAATCAAGGTCAACTTCTCATGCTAAGAGATGGAGCTGATCTAAATTTATTTTAATACTTGTATCACTATTGGAACAATCTAATAGTTATCCAATATAACCAAGATTAGAGTTAAAGTTAAGCTAATAGTTGTAAAATCATTGGAGTTAATATAATATTTAGGCAATATATGAGTGATTAGAGTTGAAGTTAAACTAATACTTGTAAAATCATTGCACTTATGTTAATAGTTGTATTTAATAGTTAATTAAAAGTTAATATATTGGCAATTGCACTTTAAGTAAAAGTCACGATTGGAGTTGAATTTAAGCTAATAGTTGTATCATCAATGTATTTAAGCTAATAATTGAATAACTGTATCAAATAATCGAATAGTTGAAACTGAAGTTTGTTTTTTCCAAACTAAGTTATTTTTAATTTTTTTGAAATTGTTAATTATGAGTTAGACTAACGTCCTTTAAAAACAATCGAAAACCTAATTATATCTATATGGAAAACCTAAAGATGTAATATGAACTATATAATAGCTAGATGTTCAACTATTAGATGCGGAAGTTTATTATGATTTTGGAGGATTTTATTAGGAGTTCAAACTATTTTATTAGGAGTTTGACTCTTACATGACTCACATTACCTAGACTCCTAGATGCCAAATGCAATTGGACTAAGCTTTAAGTGATTAGACTTGAAATTAAACTAATAGTTATAAAATCATTGGAGTTAAACTAATAGTGTATATAATAGTTATCCAATATAACTATGATTAGAGTTGAAGTTAAGCTAATAGTTCTATAATCATTGGAGTTAAGATAATAGTTGTATCTAATAATAAATGGAGTTAAGCTCACAGTTGTATCTAATAAACAAATGGCTCATGATTAATTTTAATTTTTACAACTATCACTAACTATACTTATTACATGTTAATAAAGCTATTTTTTTCTTCGAAATTATTAATGATTAATTTTGAACAACAGCCATAGAATCGGTCTAGACAGTACACTTGTCTCGTTCTCGTTTAATCTTGGATGAAGCCCATAGAATCAATCTAGATAGTACACTTGTCTCACTCTCGTGCGTAGATGAAAAAGCATAGATGATAGTCCACCCCAAAATTCTAACATATATACACTTTCGGCGTAAATATCAGAACAAAACAAAAAGATAGATGCACAATGAACAAAACATAGAAAACCACTCTAGAACCATGCAACAATATACAATACTCTTATGCTAGCCAAGGTATTTTTTAAGGATTCTAATATTAGATTTGAGTATAGTATTCTAAGCGATTCTTCTAGATTGAAAAAACATGTTTATAGATAGGTAGACGAATATTACATATGAAACATAAAATTAACATATTTTATGTAAATATAGGTGATATTAGACACCAAATATCGAATTTATTTAAAAAAAAACCAAAAAATAGCCAATTGACAAAATTTTGCCACTAAAAATTATCCTGCTAACTATAATTATAAATACAAGTGTTTTGAAGATGTTGCGTTCATATGCGAGACACTATAATAATGAATTAATGGCATGTCCTTAGATAGATCACCTATCACAAAGTGACAAACAGGAAGCCTTATGCATCACACGTTAAATCTAATGGCAAGCAATACTCTACATGCAGCAGAGTATTTAAGAGAGCTTCGTGTGCAGAGTATTTAAGAGACCCTCGTGCATGTGGAAG
The DNA here is from genome assembly GCA_001517045.1 of Pseudotsuga menziesii. Classification (NCBI taxonomy): domain Eukaryota; kingdom Viridiplantae; phylum Streptophyta; class Pinopsida; order Pinales; family Pinaceae; genus Pseudotsuga; species Pseudotsuga menziesii. Next base: position 318,299 of record LPNX010845696.1, read on the forward strand.
CCGCGAATGCCATGGTGCATGATGCCAACCAATATGGGTTTAATGTATGCATTTTACAGTAAAATATTTCCGGCGTTTATGTGTTAGTTCAGTCAATACCCACCATCATGTATGTGCTCAATGCCCATCAGAGCCCCATTGCATGTGGCCATACGATATTATGCGGAGAAGACCAATATGGTCGGCATTAATGGTAGGTTCATTTGATATTTGAAATTGTAACCCGCGCTATCTGATTTTGAAATTTCAAATGCCCGCCTTGAGCAAATAACAACAATAACATATATGGCTCCTTGATCAGCGATGGCTCCCCATATCAACTCCTCCCTACTCCGCCATCGCAAAAGAAACTTTCATTTCCTTTCTCGTTCTCAGACGCAGATGGAATACATGAAGGAAAGCGATTCATGCGTGGTCATTATATTTCCCAAACCAGGATGGAGATGTTCCTGTAACTGTGAGTAGAGTGGATTGTAAATATATCTAGCTGGCCGAAATTTCATGTTGTGCATGAAACGCTGAGAGCATGCCAAAGCCCTGGAGCATATAATATGATGTTCTTGCTTGTAGCATATAAGAATGGAGCGTATAATATCCAACATCCTGATACTGCATTCCTCAGATATCGAAGCTTTTCACCTTCGACATGGTGATCATAGGAATTATGTCAATGGGAATTTAGCTGCAAAACGTATGGAAAATGGAATCTAAAGAAGGTAAGAAGACATACAACTAATATTTCGGTGCGTAGCTTTGTGAAGGCCATACTAGACAACAACGTCAGCGATACGATTCCATAGTAGAGACATGTTGATGGAACGATTCCATTGTTGTTTGAAAGGAAGGAGAGTAAGTATTTATATAAATGTAAAATGAGCAATTGAAGTCAGTATAGTGATTAGTCTCTGTTGAAGATCTTTTAAGCTAGCCAGGAAGTCCAGTTTGCTCGGTTTCCCCATTGAAGGCTTTAATTTCAATGTATGGACATTACCTCGCAATTGATGTATTGGAATAATGATTTATCAAAGGATTTTTTTTCTTCTCCATGATTTGATTTCTTAATATGTGTTCAATCATTTGTTTAACCATGATATTTGGTCGACCAATGGATGGCGCACTGAGGCTAAGTCAACAACCAAGCTTTCGAGAAGAATTTTAAACAGTTTGATTTTAAGAAGAGCACGTCTAGATTTTTTTCACCCTTCCGGTCTTCCCACTTAGTTTGAATATTGATGAGGATGTGTAACAGAAACTTGAATGGTGCATGTGGGAAGTTGTTAGACTTTACAAAAAAACTTCTATTAATGTTTGTTGACATTCTAATGGAAATCTTCTAAAAAACTTTGTGGATGGAAGTTTCAAAGACTTAGGTTGGAAATTACTTTTTGTTTTGTATAATTGTCAATAGGCTAATAGTTAGATTTTTTTTGTTGCTTAATATTGTGTTGTTCATTGTTTTTTAAAATTGCTTTCATATGTTTTATATTGTAATTTTAAATGATATCAAATTATTAAATATATTTTTACTTAAATGGTATAAAATTTATTAAATATAGTATGAATTGTTAAATTAAAAAACAATTATGTAAATTATTAATATAATATAAATTGTTAATTAATTAAATTGATATATCACTTTTTATTTGTGGTCGTTTGATTTATTCTAGGGTATATGTTTTTTTTGTTGCTTAATACTGTGTTGTTCATTGTTTTTTAAAATTGCTTTTATATGTTTTATATTGTAATTTTAAATGATATAAAATTATTAAATATATTTTTACTTAAATGGTATAAATTTTATTAAATATAGTTTGAATTGTTAAATTTAAAAAAAATTATGTAAATTATTAATATAAAATAACTTGTTAATTAATTAAATTGATATATCACTTTTTATTTGTGGTAGTTTGATTTATTCTCGTGTATATTTGTTTTTAATGTTGGTTTAATATTTTATTTTAGGTGTACATGGAAATCGTTAAGGTAGTTCCATGAAAGTGAAGACTTGTTTTTTTTTTAAATTTTAAAAAATGTAATTTATAAATAACATTATATATACTTATATATATTTATATAAATTTATTAAATGCTTAATTTTTAATGTTTTTCAATTTTATAATTGATTATCTGTTTCATATCATATGTAAATGGGTATGAAATGATTAAAATGGTAAAAATCATTAAATTAAAAAATTAATAATATTATTAATAACATTAAAAATAATATTAATAAAAATATTGTTAATAAAGTTAATAATAGTTATGGTGATAGGATTTCATATATTTATGTCAATAGGCTTTTAGATGTTATCTAAGATTTCAGATTTGTTTGAACATATCAACAAGATTAACTCAAGTGTGGCAAGTGTATAACAAGGATTCTTTATGGTAGTTGTATCTTGTTACGCTTAAATGCATCTTCATTAAGATGTAAATAAGCTCCACTTAAAGGGTGGTTAAAGAAACATGTAACAATTTGTTTTTCTTTTTATATTAACTCTAACAATCTTGTATGAATAATGGATAAAAAATTATATATTTTAGTCTTTGTTTAAGAGTCAACTATCTTCATAAAACTGGTTGTGCCTATTCACCGGCCACTTTGAGTTTTTTGGATTTTTTAAGCAGATCAACAAGATTAGCCCATGTGTAACAAGTGTAGATACACGATTCATTTCATGGTCGTCATATCTTGTTATGATTAAATACATCTTGATTAAGATTTAAATAAGCTTCACTTAAGCAAGCTCGTTAAAGAAATTGGTAAGAATATAATTCACAAAAGTTGTGTACTTCACATTAGTTTTTGTTTTTTTTGTTTTTTCATATGCTTTTTTGTTTGTTTATTAAATAGCATTTTTTTCATGTTTGTATTAATTGGTTTAATGTTTATGTTATACCATAAATGGTATACTATAACGATATGGTAATTATTTTATTGTTTATCCTTTCTTTAACAACTAGCCATCTCCAAAAATCTAAGTGGTTGGATATGCTTAACCATTTTATTTGTGGTTGTGCTAGTAATAATAACAAAAATAAGGGTTAATATAAGTAAATAACATAACAAGAAATCAACATGATGTAACCCTAGTCAAAATGTTATGAAGTCGCTCAAATGGCACCTGTAGGGAAAGGGAGGTCCTCTCCCTCCTAAAGGAAGCCCTAAACTCCCATAGAAGAAATGGAACTAGCCCCATTGGAATTGACCCAGAACATGTCAACAAGTCGGGTGAAAATCAAGGGGCACTAAAACTAAGGGGTGAGGGTAGGAAATGTAGGATTTAAACCCTCTGCCACAAAAAAAGTCATTAGGAGGTGAATATGAGCACATAATGTGGCTTCAAATGGGCATGCATCCTAAAAGCAGAGGTCACTCCCTGCTATGAGGTAAGCAAAGGTTACTCCCTGCTATGAGGTAACCTCCACAGAGATTGGAAGCTTTATCTTATACATGAAATATCATGCAATTATTGGGAAATTTCTAGGGTTTTCGACAATAAAACTTGTCCTGAAGGGATGGATAATACTCAAACCAAAACCCACAGTGAATATCAAGCTAAAACTAGGGTCAAAAATGTTTTCACATCTATTTTCATCGGTTTATAGGATAAAGATATAATGCTTGAGAATGCCCTATACATAAGTACTCTTCAGTATATGCACACACATATACATAAGTGCCTTCCATATATGGAAGCACTATTCCATATATGCAGTTTATATGATCTACTTCTTTTAGAGATTGTGAAAATAACTATTACATGAATTTTTCCCATGTCAAAATATTTGGTAGGTTCCTAGTTTCATGTGGATTGAAATTAAAAATTTGTTGATTGTGAAGTGAAGAAAATTGGTAGAGTCTACAACATATTACAATGTTCGAGGAAAGTAGGATTGACCTTTATGTCATAATAATAGCAAATATTATAAGATAAACAAGATACGTACAAAATCAAACTATATTTGTTGAGAAACAAGGATACATTGAGAGATTAATGGAATTTGAGTACTCAAACTGAGGTCCATGTTTACTTTCCCCACCTTCTTCCTTACAAAAGTAAATCAATTTTTAATTTTTTAATGAACCATCAATGTTGATCATGACAAGATAATTACATGAGAGAAAAAAATATTGAAACAATTCAATGTTTTTAAGTTGCTGAATGCTAGCTTTTGAACATGAAGTTTGGTCAATAAATGAACTGTGTATGAATTTGATATATCTAACTCTTAGTATGAATTTTCACAGGAGCATGAAATAACAAGATAATCCCATCAATCCCATGCTTGATTTTACATTGTAAATTCAAGTTTGTCAAAAGATAGTATCAATGATTGAGCAACCTCCTATGAAACCTTCTTAAATTTTTTTAAAAGAAATTTAGGAATTTAAAGTTCTCTTGGACTTAAGTTCCAAATGCCTAGCTGAGAATATAAGATTGTAAAGAACCAATCACATTTGTACTATCACCTCTATTACCTTTAGATAGGTAATGTATCCATTCGGGATCCTAGAATGATAATCTCCCTACTTTGGTGAGTATTTTTGTGATGTTTGTTGTTGTAAGATGATTGAAAACTATTTACATCATATGCTTGATTTTCCTATTGACTAAATTGTTCAACTCAAATATGGTATTTCCACATAGGATGAAAACCTTAAGAAACCACTCATAAACAAATCCCAAATCAACACACTAGCGTTTTTACGTGGTCAAATCCCTAAGGAAACCAATTCACAACCCTAACCAAGCAACCAATTCAGGAAATATATTAATGAAAAAGAAGAAATAATTTACATTTAAGATTTTATTCATGCTTTCATAGATTGAAAAATTTATTGCCTTTTATATACACTTGTGTATATACCCATTTCTATACACTAGTTACTGTATATACTCATCTCTATACAGTAGTTACTGTATATACCCATCTCTATACACTAGTGTATACACCAGGTGTATATACACATATTAGTGTATATACCCTAGTATATACGCATACTAGTGTATATACCTAGTATATATACTAGTGTATATACATTGGTGTATACACCATTGTATATACACTAGTTTATATACTAGGTATATCCTCGGTGTAAATACCTAGTATATACACTAATGTTTAGGTATATACGCCGATGTATATACTAGGTTGTATACCTTGGTGTATATACCTAGTGTATATAGTGTATAAACTAGTGTCTAGGTATATACATGGGTGTGTATTCTAGGTATTTATACACTAGTGTGTATACTATGTATATACACTAACTGGTGTATATATAGTATGTACACAAGTGCATAAACCTAGTATATACCAGTGTAACTAGTAACTACCTTAAGGCCCATTTACATTGCACAAAACCTACTCATGGAACCGGTACATGCATGTTCATATACGAAAGTGCCTTCCATATATGGAAGAGCACTTCAATATATGTTCGCAGATGTACTGAAGCGCTTTCATATATGCACATGTTGAAAATGTTCGATAATGGGTCCATTTTAAGTCCCATTCATGTGTTTTTGGTTTATACACTAGTAATATATAAATAGTGTATATTACTAATGTATATACCAGTATATTACTAGCCCACTTTCGTATATGTGCATTTTGTCTTCCATATATGCACATTTACGGAAGCCAAAATGTGCATATACGAAATAGAAGCAAGCTTTTGTAAATGAACATTTTTCCTTCTATATATGTGCATTTTGCCTTCCGTAAATGCACATACACAGAAGGAAAATTGCGTATATAATTTATTCCTTCCGTATATGCGCATTTTTCCTTCTGTATATGCGCATTTACGAAATGAAAATTGTGCATATATGAAGCTCTCTTCCATATATGTGCATTTCTGCCTTCCGTAAATGCGCATTTATGAAAGACAAAATGTGCATATATGGAATCTCTCTTCCGTATATGCGCATCTTGCCTTCGATATATGCGCATTTACGATAGGAAAAATGCGCATATACAGAACCTCACTTCTATAAATGTGCATCTTTCCTTTTGTATATGCGCATTTACGGTAGGCGGAAATGCACATTTATGGAAGCTCTCTTCCGTAAATGCACATATATAGAAGGCAAGATGCGCATTCGATGGAACTGAGCTTCTGTATATGTGCATTTTTCCTTCCGTATATGTGCATATATGGGAGTCAAAATGCACATATACAGAAGATCTCTTCTGTATATGCTCTTTTCTGTATATGCACATTTTTCTTTCCATATATGCGCATTTATGCAAGCAAAAATGTGCATATACAGAAGCGAGCTTCCGTAAATGCACATTGTTCCTTCTATATATGTGCATTTATAGAAGGCAAAAATGCGCATTTACGGAAGCTCGCTTCCGTATATGCACATTTGCTTCCGTAAATGCACATTTTTCCTTTCATAAATGCGCATATAGGGAAGGCAAAATGCACATATAATTTATGTCTTCCCTAAATGCGCATATACAAAAGGAAAAATGCACATTTACAGAAGCCTGCTTCCGTATATGCGTATTTTTCCTTCTATAGATGCGCACTTACGGAAGGAAAAATGTGCATATAATTTATTCTTTCCATAAATGCGCATATACGGAAGAGAGCTTCCATATATGCACATTTGTGCCTTGTATAAGTCCACATATATAGATGAAACAATGCGCATATACGGAAGCTCGCTTCCATATTTGCGCATTTTTGCATTCCATAAATGCACATATACAGAAGGCAAAATGTGCATATATGGAAGAAAGCTTACGTATATGCGCATTTTGCCTTCCGTATATGCGCATTTACGGAAAACAAAATGCGCATATACAGAAGAGAGCTTCCGTAAATGCGCATATACAGAAGGAAAAATGCGCATTTACAGAAGCTCGCTTTCCTTCTGTATATGCGCATTTTAGCTTCCTTAAATGCGCATATATGAAAGGGAAAATGTGCATATACGGAAAAGAGCTTCCTTATATGCACATTTTGTCTTTTATATATGCACAATTCCACCTTCTGGAAAATATGCGCATTTACCAAAGCGAACTTCCATATATGCGCTTTTCTTCCTTCCGTATATGTGCATATATGGAAGAGAGCTTCCGTAAATACGCATATATAGAAGGAAAAAATGTGCATATACCAAAGAGGTGGTGCAGGGATTTGCGATGCTGTCTGCAGTCATAAAGTGTTACCATAGTTAGACATGGAGTTGAATGGATGGAATAATATGTACTAAAAAACTAACATATTGTAATATACTTACCCCTGCCAGGGACATATCTCCCCCATGGGAGAGACTGCTACCCTCAATTTCTTGCCCCTCTGAAATCTCCATTAATAAATTTTTCAATCCATGAAAGCATGAATAAAATCTTATATGTAAATTATTTCTTCTTTTGCATTAATATATTTCCTAAATTGGTTGTTTGGTTAGGGTTTTGGATTGTTTTCCTTAGGGTTTTCACCACGTAAAAACACTAGTGTGTTTATTTGAGATTTGTTTATATGAGTGGTTGCTTAAGGGGTTCAACCTGTGTGGAAATACCATATTTGAGTTGAACAATTTATTCAATAGGAAAATCAAGCATATGATGCAAATAGTTTTCAATCATCTTACAACAACAAACATCATAAAAACACTCACAAAAGTAGGGAGATTATCATTCTTGGCTCCCAAATGGATACATTACCTATCGAAAAGTAATAGAGATGATAGTACAAATGTGATTGGTTCTTTACAATCTTATAATCTCAGCCAGGCATTTGGAACATAAGTCCAAGAGAATTTTAAATTCCTAAATTTCCTATAAAAAAATTTAAGAACGTTTCATAGATGGTTGCTCAATCATTGATATTATCTTTTGACAACCTTGAATTTACAATGTAAAATCAAGCATGGGATTTGATGGGATTATCTTTTTATTTTATGCTCCTATAAAAATTCATACTAAGAGTGAGATAGACCAAATTCAGATACAGTTCATTTATTGACCAAACTTCATCTTCAAAAGCTAGCATTCACCAACTTAAAAACATTGAATCATTTCAATATCTTTTTCTCTCATGTAATTATCTTGTCATCATCAACATTGATGGTTTGCTAAAAATTGAAATTGATTTTCTTTTGTAAGAAAGAAGGTGGGGAAAGTAAACATGGACCTCAGTTTGAGTACTCAAATTCCATTAATCTCTCATATCCTTATTCCTCAACAAATATAGTTTGAATTTTTATGTATCTTGTTTATCTTATAATATTTGCTATTATTATGACATAAAGGTCAATCCTACTTTCCTTGAACATTGTAATATGTTGTAGACTCTACCAAATTTCTTCACTTCACAATCAACTAACTTTTAATTTCAATCCACATGAAACTAGGAACCTACCGAATATTTTGACATGGGAAAAATTCTTGTAATATTTATTTTCACAATATCTAAAAGAAGTAGATCATATAAACCGCATATATGGAAGATTTTTATGTATATGCGTGCGCATATACTGAAGAGTACTTCTGTATATGTGCACACATATACAAAATTGATTTCGTATATTCACGTGCATATATAGAAGAATTCTTCCTTATGTATGGAAGGTGCCTCCATATGTGCACACACATATACGGAAGCGCCTTTCATATATCCACAGACATATATGGAAGTTCCTTCCATATATGTGTGCACATATGAAAGAGCCTTCTATACATACATAAGCATGTATAGATGGAAGCACTTTTGTATATGCATGTGCATATACATAAACCCTCTTCCATATGAGCACACATATACAGAATCTCCTTCCATATACGAAAGCATTCTTCTATATATACACGTGCATACATGAAAGAGATTTCAGATATGCACACACATATACAAAAGAGTACACGAAGGATCCCAACAAATTCCCCATGACTATGAGGGTTTCCTCCTTCGATAATTCATAAGGTAGGAAGTACATAAAAACCCATACTAGTGCCTTTGATAAGTCCTCCTTTTATGGTGTAAAGTATTCCTCCCACTGCTTAAGATATAGGCTTGCAAAGTTGAAACGATATAGACCATTCTCAAGAATTATATCTTTATCGTCTAAACTGGTGAAAATCAATGTGAAAACACTTTTGACCCTAGTTTTAGCTTGATATTCACTATGGGTTTCCATTTGACTGCTATCCATCCCTTAAGGACAAGTTTTGTTGTCCAAAACCCTAGAAATTAAAAAATATTTCATGTATAGAATAAAGCTTCTAATCTTTGTGGAGGTTAACTCATAGCTGGGAGTAACCTCTTCTTTTAGGATGCATGCCCATTTAAAGCCACATTATGTGCTCATATTCACCTCCTATTGACTTTTTTTTGTGGTTGAGGGTTTAAAGCCTGCATTTCCTACCCCTGCCCCCTAGTTTTAGTGGCCCTGAATTTTCACCCAACTTGTTGACATGTTTTGGGTCAATTCCAATGGGGCTAGTTCCATTTATTCTATGGGAGTTCAGGGCTTCCTCTAGGAGGGAGAGGTCCTTCCTTCCCCTACAGGTGCTATTTGAGCAACTTCATAACATTTTGACTAGGGTTACATCATTTTGATTTCTTGTTCTAAGCAATATTTTTGTTATTATTACTAGCACAACCACAAGTAAAGTGGTGAGTGAACGCTAATAAGCATATCCAACCTCTTAGATTTGTGGAGATGGCTAGTTGTTAAAGAAAGGATAAACAACACAATAATTACCATATCATTATAGTTATCCATTTATGGTATAACATAAATATTAAACCAATTAATACAAACATGAAAAAATTACTATTTAATAAACAAAAAAACAAAAAGCATATGAAAAAACAAAAACTAATGTGAAGTACAAAACTTTTGAGAATTATATTGTTACTAATTTATTTAACTAGCTTGCTTAAGTGAAGCTTATTTAAATCTTAATCAAGATGCATTTAATCATAATAAGATACCACCACCATGAAATGAATCCAGAATATGCACTTATTACACTTGGGTTAATCTTGTTGACCTGCTTAAAAAATGCTTAAAAATCCAAAAATATCAAAGGTCGGTGAATAAGCACAACCAGTTTTGTGAAGATAGTTGACTCTTAAACAAAGACTAAGATATATAATTTTTTATCCATTATTCATATGAGATTGTTAGAGTTAATATAAAAACAAAAAAAAATGTTACATGTTTCTTTAACCACCGTTTAAATGGAGCTTATTTACATCTTAATCAAGATGCATTTAAGCATAACTTCATACAACTACCATAAGGAGAATCCGTGTTGTACACTTGCCACACTTGTGTTAATCTTGTTGATATGTTCAAAGAAATCTAAAATCTTAGATAATATCTAAATGCCTTTTGACATAAATACTTGAAAAGCCTATCACCATAAATATTATTAACTTTATTAACAATATTCTTATCAATATTATTTTTAATGTTATTAATAATATTATAAATTTTTTTACTTAATGATTTTTACCATATTAATCATTTCATACCATTTACATATGATATGAAACAGAGAATCAATTATAAAATTGGAAAACATTAAAAATTAAACATTTAAACCATTGTACATATTACAGAATAAAAATTTATTCTATAATATATTTGTTTAGAAAAAATGTTTGTCATATCTCACATTAAAACAACTTGTTACATAGTATTTAACATTTGTGAGATATTTAATTATAATAAATTTATATATAAATAAATAAATATAAATTACATTTTTTAAAATTTAAAACAAAAACAAGTATTCGCTTCCATAAATGCACATATTTTCCAGAAGGTGAAATTGTGCATATATAAAAGACAAAATGCGCATATATAGAAGCTCTCTTCCGTATATGCACATTTTCCCTTTCGTATATGTGCATTTACGGAAGCTAAAATGCGCATATACGAAACAAAAGCAAGCTTCTGTAAATGTGCATTTTTCCTTCTGTATATGCACATTTACGGAATATCTCTTCTGTATATGCGCATTTTGTCTTCCGTAAATGCGCATATACGGAAGGCAAAATGCGCATATACGGAAGCTTTCTTCCATATATGAACATTTTACCTGCTGTATATGCGCATTTATGGAATGCAGAAATGCGCAAATATGGAAGCGAGCTTCTGTATATGCGTATTGTGCCATCTATATATGTGGACTTATAGAAGGCACAAATGTGCATATATGGAAGCTCTCTTCCGTATATGCGCATTTTGTCTTCCGTAAATGCACATTTTGTCTTCTGTATATGCGCATTTATGGAAGGCATAAATTATATGCGCATTTTTCCTTCCGTAAGTGCATCTATAGAAGGAAAAATACGCATATACGGAAGCAGGCTTCTGTAAATGTGCATTTTTCCTTTTGTATATGCGCATTTAGGGAAGACATAAATTATATGCGCATTTTGCCTTCCGTATATGCACATTTATGAAAGGAAAAATGTGCATTTACGGAAGCAAATGTTCATATACGAAAGTGAGCTTCCGTAAATGCACATTTTTGCCTTCTGTAAATGCACATATACAAAAGGAACAATGTGCATTTACGGAAGCTCGCTTCCATATATGCTTATTTTTGCTTGCGTAAATGCGCATATATGGAAAGAAAAATTCGCATATACAAAAGAGAGCATATACAGAAGAGATATTCTGTATATGGGCATTTTGACTTCCATATATGCACATATACGGAAGGAAAAATGCACATATACAGAAGCTCGGTTCCGTCGAATGCGCATCTTTCCTTCTGTATATGTGCATTTACGGAAGAGAGCTTCCATAAATGTGCATTTCCGCCTTCCATAAATGCAGATATACAAAAGGAAAGATGCACATTTATAGAAGTGAGGTTCTGTATATGCGCATTTTTCCTATCGTAAATGTGCATATATCGAAGGCAAGATGCGCATATACGGAAGAGAGATTCCGTATATGCGCATTTTGTCTTTCGTAAATACACATTTACGGAAGGCAGAAATGCACATATATGGAAGAGAGCTTCATATATGCGCAATTTTCCTTTCATAAATGCGCATATACAGAAGGAAAAATGCGCATATACGGAAGGCAAAAATTATATACACAATTTGCCTTCTGTGTATGTGCATTTACGGAAGGCAAAATGCACATATATAGAAGGAAAAATGTGCATTTACGAAATCTTGCTTCTATTTCCTATATGCACATTTTAACTTCCGTAAATGTGCATATACGGAAGACAAAATGCACATATACGAAAGTGAGCTAGTAATATACTGGCATATACATTAATAATATACACTATTTATATATTACTAGTGTATGAACCAAAAACACATGAATGGGACTTAAAATGGACCCATTATGCAACATTTTCAACATGTGCATATATGAAAGCGCTTCAGTACATCTGCGAACATATATTAAAGTGCTCTTCCATATATGGAAGGCACTTTCGTATATGAACGTGCATGTACCGGTTCCATGAGTAGGTTTTGTGCAATGTAAATGGGTCTTAAGGTAGTTACTAGTTACACTGATATATACTAGGTTTATGCACTTGTGTACATACTATATATACACCAGTTAGTGTATATACATAGTATACACACTAGTGTATAAATGCCTAGAATACACACCCATGTATACACCTAGACACCAGTTTATACACTATATACACTAGGTATATACACCAAGGTATACAACCTAGTATATACATCGGTGTATATACCTAAACATTAGTGTATATACTAGGTATTTACATCGAGGATATACCTAGTATATAAACTAGTGTATATACAATGGTGTATACACCAATGTATATACACTAGCATATATACTAGGTATATACACTAGTATGCATATATACTAGGGTATATACACTAATATGTGTATATACTAGTATATACAGATACTAGTGTATATACTAGAATACACACTAGTGTATATACTAGATATACCTAGTTACAATACAATGTAATGTCACATTATGGCATTATAGCATTTCAATAATAATATTGGAGGTTATGTTTGAGCTGGATAATATTAATGTTTGATTTTGGATTTCCGAACTATAGAGGTGATGATCAACAAATATAGTATAAATATGTGTATATACACTTGGTGTATACACTAGTGTATATACCAATGTATACACTAGTGTATAGAGATGGGTATATACAGTAACTACTGTATAGAGATGAGTATATATAGTAACTAGTGTATAGAAATGGGTATATACACAAGTGTATATAAAAGGCACACAAGTCTCTCCATAGAAATCTATATTAATAAAATTTTCAATCTATGAAAGCATGAATAAAATCTTATATGTAAATTATTTCTTCTTTTGCATTAATATATTTCCTAAATTGGTTGCTTGGTTAGGGTTGTGAGTTGTTTTCCTTAGGGATTTTACCATGTAAAAAAACTAGTGTGTTGATTTGCGATTTTTTTATGAGTGGTTTCTTAAGGTTTTAATCTTATGTGGAAATACCATATTTGAGTTGAACAATTTAGTCAATAGGAAAATCAAGCATATGATGTAAATAGTTTTCAATCATCTTACAACAACAAACATCACAAAAACACTCACCAAAGTAGGGAGATTGTCATTCTTGGCTCCCGAATGGATACATTACCTATCTAAAGGTAATAGAGGTAATAGTACAAATGTGATTGGTTATTTACAATCTTATATTCTTAGCTAGGCATTTGGAACTTAAGTCCAAGAGAACTTTAAATTCCTAAATTTCTTATAAAAAAATTTAAGAAGGTTTCATAGGAGGTTGCTCAATCATTGATACTATCTTTTGACAAAATTAAATTTACAATGTAAAATCAAGCATGGGATTGATGGGATTATCTTTTTATTTCATGCTCCTGTGAAAATTCATACTAAGAGTTAGATATACCAAATTCATACACAGTTCATTTATTGACCAAACTTAAGCTTCAAAAGCTAGCATTCAACAACTTAAAAACATTGAATTGTTTCAATATATTTTTCTCTCATGTAATTATCTTGTCATGATCAACATTGATGGTTCGTTCAAAAATTGAAAATTGATTTACTTTTGTAAGGAAGAAGGTGGGGAAAGTAAACATGGACCTCAGTTTGAGTACTCAAATTCCATTAATCTCTCAATGTATCCTTTTTTCTCAACAAATATAGTTTGATTTTGTATGTATCTTGTTTATCTTATAATATTTGCTATTATTATGGCATAAAGGTCAATCTTACTTTCCTCGAACATTGTAATATGTTGTAGACTCTACCAATTTTCTTCGCTTCACAATCAACAAATTTTTAATTTCAACCCACATGAAACTAGGAACCTGCCAAATATTTTGACATGGGAAAAATTCGTGTAATAGTTATTTTCACAATCTCTAAAAGAAGTAGATCATATAAACCGCATATATGGAATAGTGCTTCCATATATGGAAGGCGCTTATGTATATGTGTGCGCATATACTGAAGAGTACTTATGTATAGGGCATTCTCAAGCATTATATATTTATCCTATAAACCGATGAAAATCGATGTGAAAACATTTTTGACCCTAGTTTTAGCTTGATATTCACTGTGGGTTTCCATTTGAGTGTTATCCATCCCTTTAGGACAATTTTTATTGTCAAAAACCTTAGAAATTTCCCAATAATTGCATGATATTTCATGTATAAGATAAATCTTCCAATCTTTGTGCAGGTTACCTCATAGCAGGGAGTAACCTCTGCTTTTAGGATGCATGCCCTTTTGAAGCCACATTATGTGCTCATATTCACCTCCTAAGGACTTTTTTTGTGGCTGAGGGTTTAAATCCTACATTTCCTACCCTCGCCCCTTAGTTTTAGTGCCCCTTGATTTTCACCCAACTTGTTGACATGTTCTGGGTCAATTCCAATGGGGCTAGTTCCATTTCTTCTATGGGAGTTTAGGGCTTCCTCTAGGAGGGAGAGGACCTCCCTTCCCATACAGGTGCCATTTGAGCGACTTCATAACATTTTGACTAGGGTTACATCATGTTGATTTCTTGTTATGTTATTTACTCATATTAACCCCTATTTTTGTTATTATTACTAGCACAACCACAAATAAAATGGTTAAGCATATCCAACCACTTAGATTTTTGGAGATGGCTAGTTGTTAAAGAAAGGATAAACAATAAAATAATTACCATATCGTTATAGTATACCATTTATGGTATAACATAAACTTTAAACCAATTAATACAAACATGAAAAAAATGCTATTTAATAAACAAACAAAAAAGCATATGAAAAAACAAAAAAGAACAAAAACTAATGTGAAGTACACAACTTTTGTAAATTATATTGTTGCCGATTTCTTTAACGTGCTTTGCTTAAGTGAAGCTTATTTAAATCTTAATCAAGATGTATTTAATCATAACAAGATACGACGACCATGAAATGAATCATGTATATACACTTGTTACACTTGGGTTAATCTTGTTGATCTCCTTAAAAAATCCAAAAAACTCAAAGTGGCCGGTGAATAGGCACAACCAGTTTTACGAAGATAGTTGACTCTTAAACAAAGACTAAAATATATAATTTTTTATCCATTATTCATACGAGATTGTTAGAGTTAATATAAAAACAAAAACAAATTGTTACATGTTTCTTTAACCACCCTTTAAGTGGAGCTTATTTACATCTTAATGAAGATGCATTTAAGCATAACAAGATACAACTACCATAAAGAATCCTTGTTATACACTTGCCACACTTGAGTTAATCTTGTTGATATGTTCAAACAAATCTGAAGTCTTACATAATATCTAAAAGCATATTGACATAAATATATGAAAGCCTATCACCATAACTATTATTAACTTTATTAACAATATTTTTATTAATATTATTTTTAATGTTATTAATAATATTATTAATTTTTTAATTTAATGATTTTTACCATATTAATCATTTCATACCCATTTACATATGATATGAAACAGAGAATCAATTATAAAATTGAAAAACATTAAAAATTAAGCATTTAAAGAATTACATATTACATAATACAAATTTATTCTCTAATATATTTGTTTAAAAAAAGTGTTTGACAAATCCCGCATTAAAACAACTTGTTACATAGTCTTTAACCTTTGTGAGATATTTAATTATAATAAATTTATATAAATTTATATAAGTATATATAATGTTTTTTATAAATTAAATTTTTTAAAATTAAAAAAAAAGCAAGTCTTCACTTTCATGGAACTACCTTAACGATTTCCATGTACACCTAAAATAAAATATTAAACCAACATTAAAAACAAATATAAACCAAATAAATCAAACTACCACAAATAAACAAGTTATATATCAATTTAATTAATTAACAAGTTATATTATATTAATAATTTACATAATTGTTTTTTAATTTAGCAATTCAAACTATAGTTAATAAAATTTATACCATTTAAGTAAAAATATATTTAATAATTTTATATCATTTAAAATTACAATATGAAACATATAAAGCAATTTAAAAAAAAAGTGATCTATCAATTTAATTAATTAACAAGTTCTATTATATTAATAATTTACATAATTGTTTTTTAATTTAACAATTCAAACTATATTTAATAAAATTTATACCATTTAAGTAAAAATATATTTAATAATTTTATATGATTTAAAATTACAATATAAAACATATAAAGCAATTTTAAAAAACAATGAACAACACAATATTAAGCAACAAAAAAACATATACCCTAGAATAAATCAAACGACCACAAATAAAAAGTGATATATCAATTTAATTAATTAACAATTTATATTATATTAATAATTTACATAATTGTTTTTTAATTTAACAATTCATACTATATTTAATAAATTTTATACCATTTAAGTAAAAATATATTTAATAATTTCATATCATTTAAAATTACAATATAAAACATATGAAAGCAATTTTAAAAAACAATGAACAACACAATATTAAGCAACAAAAAAAATAGCCTATTGACAATTATACAAAACAAAAAGTAATTTCCAACCTAAGTCTTTGAAACTTCCATCCACAAAGTTTTTTAGAAGATTCCCAACAGGATTGTCGACAAACATTAATAGAATTTTTTTTGTAAAGTCTAACAACTTCCCACATGCACCATTAAAGTTTCTGTTAGACATCCTCATCAAGATTCAAACTAAGTGGGAAGACCGGAAGGGTGAAAAAAATCCATTCTTAAAATCAATCCACTGTTTAAAATTCTTCTCGAAAGCTTGGTTGTTGACTTAGCCTCAGTGCGCCATCCATTGGTCGACCAAATATCATGGTTAAACAAATGATTGAACACATATTAAGAAATCAAATCATGCAGAAGAAAAAAAATCCTTTGATAAATTATTATTCCAATACATCAATTGCCAGGTAATGTCCATACATTGAAATTAAAGCCTTCGATGGGGAAACCGAGCAAACTGGATTTCCTGGCTAGCTTAAAAGAGCTTCAACAGAGACTAATCACTATACTGACTTCAATTGCTCATTTTACATTTATATAAATACTTATTCTCCTTCCTTTCAAAGAACAATGGAATCGTTCAATCAAGATGTCTCTACTATGGAATCGTATCGCTGACGTTGTTGTCTACTATGGCCTTCACAAAGCTATGCACCGAAATATTAGTTGTATGTCTTCTTACCTTCTTTGGATTCCATTTTCCATAGGTTTTGCAGCTAAATTCCCATTGACATAATTCCTATGATCACCATGTCGAAGGTGAAAAGCTTCGATATCTGAGGAATGCAGTATCAGGATGTTGGAGATTATACGCTCCATTCTTATATGCTGTAGGCAAGAACATCATATTATATGCTCCAGGGCTTTGGCATTCTCTCAGCCTTTCGTGCACAACATGAACTTTCGGCCAACTAGATATATTTACAATCTACTATACTCACAGTTACACAGGAACATCTCCATGCTGGTTTGGGAAATATAATGACCACGCATGAATCGCTTTCCTTCATGTATTCCATCTGCGTCTGAGAACGAGAATGACAATGAAAGCTTCTTTTGCGATGGCGGAGTAGGGAGGAGTTCATATGGTGAGCCATCACTGATCGGGGAGCCATATATGTTATTGTTGTTATTTGCTCAAGGCGGGCATTTGAAATTTCAAAATCGGATAGCGCGGGTTACAATTTCAAATAGCAAATGAACCTGCCATTAATGCCGACCATAATGGTCTTCTCCGCATAATATCGTATGGCCACATGCAATGGGGCTCTGATGGATTGTGGTCATGGGCATTGACCACATACATGATGGTGGGTATTGACTGAACTAACACATAAACGCCGGAATTTTACCGTAAAATGCATACATTAAACCCATATTGGTTGGCATCATGCACCATGGCATTGGCAACTTCCACATGCACGAGGATCTCTTAAATACTCTGCTGCATGTAGAGTATTGTTTGCCAAATCTAATCGCTAGATACAACCTCACACATCGGTCACACCACACACTATATTTATTATCTCTGTAACCTGCTATAATGTCAACTCTGCCACCTATTCTTTGTTAGCACAAATGGAGGCAAATGCCAGCAAAGGCAGACCATTCAACATTCAAATAAATGTTTTTTTAATTACATTTAATAAAAGATTTACAACTTTTAAAAACTTAAATTTTTTTTTTACGTGTACGGTTTTATTTAAAAGGTTTCATCAATTTATAAATGTCACCACGTGAAGTGACATGATACGTTTCATGTGTATTAGTTGAGATTAAAATGAAGGCATGGTTATTTTCTTATTCATATTTTTAATTATAATTATTTGTGTAAACGTTGAGTTGAGACAAAGAGAGTAATTTTTAATATGGAAATAATAATTTAATTATAATTATTTATGTAAATGTTGAG
The DNA here is from genome assembly GCA_001517045.1 of Pseudotsuga menziesii. Taxonomy (NCBI): domain Eukaryota; kingdom Viridiplantae; phylum Streptophyta; class Pinopsida; order Pinales; family Pinaceae; genus Pseudotsuga; species Pseudotsuga menziesii. The sequence goes on from LPNX010845696.1 coordinate 337,198, forward strand.
AGAAAAATAAAATATTTTTTAATTTAGAAATATTTTTTTTCTTCTTATAATGTTAATATTATTTTATATTGGTTTGAAAAATGTATTTTGAACATGATTTTTTTTATGAAGAAAAAAAAAGGTGTAAATTGATATTCAAGGGTGAATCAAAGTTATAATATCTATGACATAGGATTTTAGCAGAAATCATCAAGATTCTTTGATAAGGCCTATCACTCTTATGTATCGCTGAATGAAATACCATGTTTAAAAAAAAAAAACATCTTTCTTGGATCACGTCTATCATTTGAATACTAATTGAAAGAAGAGCATAGAAGTAATCTAAAATTTGGACACATATCCTCGATGATAATTACACCAGGATTTAACAGAGCTATAGACAAATAACATCCCTTTATTGAGCCTTCATCTATCTTAATAAAGTCTTTAAATTATTCATAAAATAATATTCCTTATGGTGTCCCCTCTCCCCTTTTTGGTAGAGAGTGTACCAAAGAATTATACTCCCTATAAATCTAGGTAAAGGAAAATTTAGAAAAATAAATTTGAAGTTGATTTATACTGTTTCACCATCGCTCTAATTTGGAAATCTGGAGAGATGCATCACCTATGGGCTAGTTCACAAATTATTTAAAGTCACCATACATCTGTAGAGATATTTACCTTTGGAATATACAAAAATAAGTAGTCCCTAGAGAGCTAATACCTAATCCCTTGTGTTAGGTCATGTACAACATCAAATCCATAACATAATTTTTTTCCTATGAGACAATATGATCGTCATTCCACCTCTGCATAATCTAGAGGGAGCAACACCATCATAAGATCCAATAGCAACATCAGCTGAAAATACAGGTTCCTTGTATAATCTTGTCTTTTTCTAAATAAGATTCATGTTGAAGTCTCTATATAAAAGCCATAATCCTATAGCCAACCTATTCAGTGTAATGTTTGACATCGTCAAAGATACAGTTATTTCTAGCTTTACATATTCCCCAACACATAAAGGAAGAAATTTCTTTTTATTAACGAAGGTTATTAGTCCCGAATTTCATATTTTCATCTGATGATGATTGATTCAAGTTCCTAAAAATGCGTTGACCTATAAGCACCTCACTCCAAATAGATATAGTAAAGTACAATTCACAAATAAATGATAGACATATTAAGAATCATTCTTGCAAAGTATATAGATGTTAAGAACCTCAAAACCTCTTTTAATTAAATTTTCCCAAGTGAGAATCTTGTTGCGCCGAGAGGTGCATTCTACAGCCCGATATGAGGTAGAAGTGTAATTCCGTGCTCAACGTGGAGATGACACGTGCCACATAAAAAAGTCGGCATATATATCTATATATATATACAAGTCGGCTTAATAATTAATAATCTTAGGTGTATATATATATATTTGTAAGTAAATAAAAACACCTATACACACTTCAAAACAATACGTACAACCTGGACCTTCGGAATAAGGCTGAGAGCAATTACAGATTTGTCTCAGGTATGCGAATGCGTATAATTTAACTTTCTATATCAAGTATGCATATGAGAAACGATTGAATTATAGAAACTGATACGAGTAGATTATTATAGTATTTGATGTATTCTCCCCCGTAGTCCATTTCTGTGATTGATGGCCAGCACCAGAATCCATCTGCAATTTCTGGATTTTGTTTTTGTTTTGGCATCTGGATTTTCCCTTCTACAATTTTCACTTCTAATAATGCAGCAATTATGAACTGATCTCCAGCTTAGATCCAGCAAAGAAAAAGACATTATAATTGAATCAGCTGATCTCCAACTTAGATTTAGCAATTTTCTCTTTATGTTTTTGAGGTGCAAACCAGCTTATCTCTTTATATACAGTCTTTTTCTGTCAAGAAAAAGACTGTATAATTGAATTACTGTATAAGCTCGAAATATTTGATCCCTCTCGGCGCATGATAGAGCCGGGTAAAGCTGGATCTAAGCTGGTATTATAAACATATCTAGATGGAGTATTTTATTTTTAGTGAAATATGCCATTTGCAAAGTTTCTTTTTCCACTATTTCTCATCAATATCACAAGTTAATGACGAAATACCCATATAAGCTAAATATCCATTGATTTTACCATCAAATTTGTTCCAAGCCCATAACCTAGATGGAGCATTTTATTTTCAGTGGAATATGCCATTTGCAAAGTTTCTTTTTCCACTATTTCTCATCAATATCACAAGTTAAGGACGAAATACCCACATAAGCTTAATATCCATTGATTTTACCATCCTCTTCAATTAATGTAATGGAAACATTATTTAAACCTTAAATAGAATAGTTCCACTCTAGAGCACAAAAACATATTATTCGGAGACTCAACCTGCATATAGGCAATATGGACACTCGATCAATCTCCCATATTTCAAACATTGAATAACCTAAAAATACAGTGATTAGAAAGAGGATAAATAAGGTCTTCTCATAGCTTTTACATTTCCTACCCCACCAATAAAAGGATCAATACTAAGATGGATAAATTTTCCATGATAGCCACGAACCCAACGAGGGATAGGATAAATTTGATGCTTGTCTTATGGTGTTCCCATGAAAAGGGGTAACACTTTATGATAAGAAAAGGATGCAGATGCCGTAGAAAAAGGAGCTCTCTCGAGCTTTAAAATGCTCGATTAAGGGATAAATGAAGTGATCAATCGAAACAAACAAATGGGACAACTTTTAATGCTCGATCGAGATCTATTTCTCGATCGATGGTTTTCTCAAAATCTTAATCGTTCTATTGTTGATCGAGACAATGTCTATCGATCAATGGTTTTCTCAAAATCTTAATCGATCTATTGTCTACCGCGAGACAATAGATTAACCGAGCAAAAACATGGAGCGACTTATTTTCACTGTGGTTATTGTTGAATGTCTCGAGGGAATATTTTCAAGAATGGGCTTGTGAGATCGATCAAGGGTCAGGCCGTTTTCAGATAACCAAGGATCCTCTCTTACTACCATGGCCTCTAGACGGCGAAGTAGCCTTGAGAACCTTTATACGCATAAAAATTTAGTTTTTTTTTTTGGTTTAAAGTTCAGTTTTGTAAATTAGTTAGTATATTTAAAAAAAATGTAAAACGAATTATTTTTATTAATTGTGTTTTCTAACATAGATTTAGATAGCTTTCTTTATTTAATAATTTAACTTAGATTTAATATTTTTAATTGAGTTTAATGATTTCGATCTATCTTTAATTTTTTAATTGTAATTTACTCTCTCTCTCTCTCTCTCTATATATATATATATATATTCGAGGATTATAGAGTCAAAGTTAAATATACTTAGTTCTAAAAAGATCAAAATAGTGTTAATGAATCCACTACTTGGTGAAGGATAATCTTGGGATGCCATGCATGTTGGTTTATGGTGTTGATTTTTGTCTTAGATGCATGAAATATTAACATATGCCGTAAGGCCAATGTTTCTCAATCAACCATGTTGAGGGCATTGCCATCCATATCTAGTTCTGTAAAACTTGTTAGTCTTAATCAAACACAAAATATCTCCTTAGGAGGTCATACATTTGGTTTTGAGGAACCTTTTCTTGGGTTTTGATTTTTATATATTCATTTTGTGAAAATGTCTAGGTTTTCACCCCAATCAAGTCCATAGCCATATACCTATAGGTCTACTACAAAAACTTGCTAATGTATTACCAATATCCTCAATGTAACTAAATTATATATGCTCAAAAGGTCATGTGTTGTGGATTAAGTGTATTTTTTAAATTTGAATGCTTAAATATTTTTTTAGGGAATAAAGGCTATGTTTCATCCTCAACCATATCCAAACCCAAAGACTCATTCATAGTATCAAACACTTTCTAATAACAACAATATTCCCACTTAGAGACCTGTAAAGATAAATTGATCAAGATGTCATGTTTGTTGGAACAAGGTGTGTTGTTCATGCCCATGGATGGGAAATATCTTCCTTTAGAATCCAATCCATGAGTTTCTTCACCCATGTTGAATGCCATATAATATTCAAAAACTCACATTTTCATGCACAACCTCATTCAAAATATAATTATACCATCGGGAGCGCATATATGGTAGTTTGAACATCGTTACTATCTTTTTCCTCATGATACTACCTTGAGATTTATACATAATACTCAAAACCACATACAATATTTTTTATGTTCCCATAGAGATAAAGTGTATCCCCAACAAGTCACATGTACAAGTTTAAAGTGTTGTTCTTGGCAATGGGCATCATAACAACATGAGGAACTTGTAAGAACATCAGAACATCAAAACATCATTTTATTCAAACATTGACATATATATGATTTTTCTTCATTGTTTCATATAGATCATTCTCTAGAGTAGGGTTCTTCTCTCCTCCAGTCACGATCATCACAACGATCCGCTTCTGCAGCACCCTCCTCATGTCGTGAGAGGACTCGTATGAAAATTATATACATATAGTTTGTTTTTTAATTTATCTACATATGTAAGTAAAAAATATTGTATACATGCACATGTGTTTAACAATTACTTGTTCTTTATGTCTAGACGCCTCACCATCCAAGTTGTCTGGTGAGTGTAGATCTGAGAGTATGATGGATAATTCCTTTGATGTAGGAGCATTGTGGCATGCCAGCAATGTGATGAGTTGGTCACATGTTGTGGCATATTTTTGATTTGTTTATTTTGATAAGTAAGAGTTTGTTAGCTGTAGGAAGGATTGTGTATCATGACTCCTTGCGTGTAGATCAAGCATCCGATTGTTTGTTTGATACAGGGACGTTTCTCATCGTGCTATGTAGTCGTTGTTGAGCCGCAAAAATACCACATTTTATTAACCTTTTATATACGATTTGACACCTTATTCCTATCTAATCCTTCCATAAAACCATTAATATTCACCACATTCATAATAAATATGGGTTTATATTACCAATTTCCAAATCATTTATTTTTGAGTATTTTGAGTGAATTTGTGGTCAATTATTGAGAAGAATAACATATTTTCATTATACTTTAAAGTTGGATGAGTTTGGTGATGTTTACAAGTGTATTTGAAGACTTTAACAAGCTCAAAAGTCACCACCTAGACTCAGATTCGAATTTCATCCTCAAGATGTGGGCTGATTTCAAGAGAAGATCATGGAAATGTGGAGAGAATATCTCATCCAATATTTGTTGAGGATTTGAAGGGATGAGTTGTATATTTGTTAAGGATTTGAAGGGCTGAGTTATAGATTTGTTGAGGATTTTGAGGGATAAGTTGAGAGAATAGTGGATATGTAATTATGATTAATTATCTTGAATTGATGTATAAATAGGAGGGCTCTCTCCTCATTTTGGTTAGAGGCCTCTCTAGTTGTTTGGAAGTAGAGAATAGTTTAGAGTTAGTAATAGAATGGATTCTTGTTTGTTATGTAATGGAGATGACTCTTAATGCACATCCTTTGACTCTCTTATGTTAATTCAAGTTTCTTTCTTATGAATTGATAGTATTGATTTTATAAGCTCACAAGTTAATGTTAGTTGTTTTATATCAGTTTATTTCATGCAATCTTATGCTTCCATAGATTAGATTTATTTTCATGTCATTTCTTGCTTTTCATGTCATTTCTAATTTTGCAAGTTTAATTTAATTTCAGTTGCATATATTTTTCAGTTTCAATCATCTAGAATATTAGATTAAGTTCAGCAACACTCTGCCCCTGCATATATTTTGTCTGCACCTCACAAGTTTACGCTCTCTCTCCGCATTAACAATTAAATCATCGGATATATGTTATAATTTTTTTAATATTTTTCCCCAACATTTTGGCGTCATTGTCGAGGAGGTGCTAAAAGGGATCAGAGTTTAGATCTAGGTAGATAGTTCATTTTTATTACATAGAAAGGGGGAGGGGAAATGGTAAGACACAAGGACGACTTCACTATCGAATTTCTGGGATTTTCGTGGTGTAACAGCGAGACGCATCCACTTTAGTGGGTCGCCCCAAAGCCTTGATTCTACAAGTGTTTTCTTTGACTGCAATTGCAAGTTTGTTTTTACGCAAATTTTTCTTTTTCATTTTTAGTTTGGATTGCTTTCATTTTTGGGCTAGCATTTATTTCATACTAACTTGTTTTTAACTGTTCATTTTTGTTTTGTACATATTTTTTGTGCACTTTTTATTTTTGTTTTGCATTCATTTTGTACTAACTCATTTCGTACTGTCTTTTACATTTGTCATGTAGTTGTTTTTCATTTTTTTTAGCATTTGATTTGATGAGTGTAAGTTTGGAATTACTCACTGATATCCTTGCAAAATCCGGGATCTCCTCTTCTCAAGAAGAGGAGATCTTGACTGTAATTAAAAATGCAACCACTCCTCCAGAAGCAAAGGAAGAATGACCATCTGAAGAGTTCTATACATCTGATAAGGAACACGCGTGCAAGAAATAAATTAAGGAGGACGAAGAAGGGATCTCATGTGATCATCATGCAAATGAGAGCTGCATCAAGCAATGGTTCCAAGTAAGTATTAAGTTAGATAGGTTTTGTTTTGTTTTTTCTTTTATTAATTTACATTTTCAACATTTAATCTTTCATATTATTTTATATTCTAGATTTAGTTTTTCAGAATTAAAAGATAATTTTGGTTTACTTTTGTTAGATAGATGGTTACATTGGAGATTTCATTTTATCTAAATAATCTTTAATTTTTAATTAAGGTAAAGTAGGTAGGTTTTAGTTTTATTTCCAGTTTAAAATTAATATGCTTTAATTTACTGTAATGTTTTTATTTGTTAATTTTTTTTTCTAATAGTCTTAATTATTCATGTTTTTATTTTTATTTTTGTTAGGAATTAAAAAATAGTTTTAATATTTTAAATCTAAAATTTAGGAAATTTTTTTATGTCTTTCCATTTCCATTTTTCATTTAATAAATTTTCTAATTATACTAGGAATACAAATAGAATAGGTTTCTTTTTAAATCTATGAATCAGTAAAAAATAAAATAAAATAATTAACAAACAAATAAAAAAACAATAAAAATCTATATAGTTTTCGTTCTAGTTTTAATATTATTCTTCGTTTTAGTTTTTAAAAAATGAGATAAACATATCTAAATTATATATTTAGTTATACCTGAAACATTAATATTAATATAAAAAATAAAAAAATAAAATTATTTTAAACTTTTAAAATAAATAAAACAGAACCTTTTTTGTCCTCCATGTGCAACCTGCAAATGCAGATCCTTTTAGTCGTCCATGTGCAACCTGCAAACGCTCAACTTTTCAGCCTTCCGTGCACGCCTTGCAAGCGCTTCACCCTTTCAGCTTGGAAACTAAACCTGTAAATATAAAAATGATTAAACGATCGACTGATCTGGAAATAAGAGCCTCTGGATCAGTAGTAAGAATGCCTTTAAATATGAAGCTTGTTACATAAGAAATAGAATTTTCAAATATATTCACGATTTTCCTTTGGCTATCATGGGTTATCGATGAAACGGTCTTACCTATCTTTTCGCCCAGATCTGCAGATCTGCTCCTCAGAAGGCTCCCACCGTGTTTAATCTAAGATATATGCTCTGGAGATAGTGGTGATTTCAACTACTCATTCCTTGAAACTTGCATTCAGGTGCAAAATTTATCTCATGCTGAGAAACTAGGTGACATATGCGATCTTGAGGATGGATACCCCTCCTTTTATGGCTGCAATCTCATGGAGTCTGGAAATATATTTTATCACAATTTAATCGAATTCCTTTCTTAACAACTTACCAAATATCAACTGTCTATGGTTGTTGAATCCACAGCGCTCAAGTACTACCGACCAAAAATATCTAACAAATGGATTTGATCTCAATAAACAGAACACCCTGTAATTAAATCTTCAAATGGTCCGTGATCGTCGATCTACAACTGGAGAAAACATAATTTTGTCGTTCATTTTATCTTATCGTACGAGCTTAATTTACGTGCTCTTGTGTTACCAATACATGATTATTTCATCGAAGTTGTTTAATGATTATTACTGATAGTAGATGGTGATCTAATTTTAGTTATTATCATTCAAAATCAATAATATACACACCAAGTTCTATAAGCTGTCATCATTATAAAGAATAGCTATCAATGTAACACTATAATGGAGAACAATTTGCATCGGTCCTCAATGCTATATTTCCTTATTTTTTGGTTCCCAACTCGAACTCTTTTATATACTTGAAAACAGGCATTGGATGCAGGAAGAAGAGACACCAAACCAATGCAAATTACTAATTGAGCATAGATTACTATGATTGACTGAATATAAAGCGACATAGTGTTTTGTGGCTGTAGTTGAACGATTGTTGCCTTATTTTACATTGTCTCTAAGCTATCGACAACTATCCATAGATTTTACCGAACACCCGATGAATTCATGATTGTTGATATCCCCAACATTTTTCAGTCGAGCAATACCACAATTGTGATAAGCATGAATGAATAATCTTCATCACTTCTTCTAGTTTAGGCAAGCAGATTCACAAGTGCATAGATCCTTGAAAGCTGCAATCCTTAATTTGTGAGATTATTTCTGATCAACTTAAAAGAAAAGATAAAGACAAATTCATTCTCAACAAATCTGCATAAATTTCCTAGAAACGTGATAGATCTCTTGTGATCATCATCAACAAACAGAGGTGATATAGTCTAAGAGCACGAACTTCCTCATTAACAAGGCTGTTGACACATTTGGCCTCCTGCTTTGAGAAAGATCATGGAGGAATTCTACACTCATACTCTACACATAGATAATATTCCTTGTGTAACTTGCCAGATAATTCAAGTTTAACCAGATTATTGAGCCTTCATAATACTTAGACCTCCTATAGTCGTGAGATTCATTTTAGGGCCAATGTGTTGCACTATCAACAAGTCATAAATGCGGGTAAATTGCACAATGTATTCTGCGAAAACAAAAGAAACAAATTTGAAGAAGCCACAATGTCTGGAAATGTTGTTGTTCTAGCATATATGAAGACTACAAATCAAATCTGTAATATCTTGAATTTTGGATCTAACACTTATAGGAATGTTCCTATTGATTATGATGATTATCTTGATGTTTTATTTTATATTGGGTCCAAGACCCCACTGCATATGAACATGATGATTCGTTTTATATATTGGGAATAAGCCAATTATTGATGATAAATGTATATGCTTGTTTGTGTTGGGCGTTGACCCTGAAACACATTATTAACATGATGTTTTCTGTTGAGCGAGGAGCTCTGGAACACTTGAGTGATTGATGAATTGTATTGAGAAAGAAGCTCTGGAGCACATGAGTACTTACCTTTGTGTTGAGTGAGAAGCTATGGAACACATGAAAAGATAATTGGACATGTTGGGCATAAGCCCTAGAGCCTTCCATGTTGATGTTGAGCATAAGATTTGGAGCATCGAATCCTTAGCCATCATAACCTAGGTGTATCGTGCAAGTACATCCTAGAATTTAGTGTTGAGCAAAAGCTCAAGAATTGCACTATGTTTGTAACTCTCTGCTATATGCGTTGAGTATGGGCTTTGGTAAGTGCTAGGGGTTACTGAATAGAATTTAATAACTTTTGAGTGAAAACGACTCAAGAAATATATTGATCTCATCATACTTATTTATAAGTGATTAAATGAAATTTCAAATTGTTGTATTCTCATCAAAGTACTGAAGAGCTACCGCATTATACGAGGGAAATCCAACATGCAAGAATTTTTAGAGTTACCTTTCCTAGTAGACCTAAACCATATACCTACTTGGGCTTAAGGAAGAAGTGTCATTTAGTCGAGGGATCATGGTATATGATGCCGAGAGACAAATGTTAACAAGTGTTATAATACTATGTATTTTATACGTAGTATGTATAACGGATTAATTATGATTTAATATATAATTAAATAACCGAAATAAGAGAAGCTGCATCAATTATTATTTATTATTAAAGGATTAATAAATAGTATAATACCTATGGAAGTTTAACTAGGAACTAGTTAAAAGTTCCTAGGTTAAGTATTGGAAATTACCCCAGTAATTCAAAAAAGGGTTAAATCAAGAAACCTTGGTTTCTTGATTTAACTGTCCCTTTGACTAAAAAGTCTGTCTATAAATACTGAAGCTAAGAAAAGGCTTGGGGGTTATGACTTTTATCTTGGAGAATTTTTATTCTGCTTGTTTTTGCTCTCAGGTTTTTTTTTGGAGAATTTTCTCGTGCAAGGAAAAGAGGATTGATTCAAATTATAATAGTAGTTAGGAAACCCTACCTTAGGAGCTCTAAGCTACTTGCATGTTGGAGTCTAGCTTGGGGGGATCCATTTTAGAACCAGGAATGGTTCCGGGTCATGGTTGGGAGGAACGTGGTAGTTACCAAGTGATTTGGTCATCAAAATCAGAGGTTAGATCCGTCTTAAATTGATAATGTTGGTTATTTAAAAAGTGTGTAGGTTCAACCATTAAAGGAGCTTCACGAAGAAAAATTACAGGTATGAGTTCTTAGTATGTCAAGTTCATTTCTAGGGTAAATGATGGCTACTTTATATAAATGCTCTTTATATATTATTAACCCTGGAAATGATGGTTTTGTCCATATCTCCTAGGGTTACATTTCTTAAAATCTAACCCTAGACTGTATATCTTATCTTCTAGATTAAATGATGGATATGTTAGATTAATGTTTTCAATATATCTACTAACCCTATGTATTTGATTTTCTTGCTAGACCCTGCTAGGGTTTGTACTTTCTTCAATACTCCCTTGGGTTGTAAATGTTATCATAGGATGTATATAACTAGGATTACATCTCTAAAGTTTGTTTCTATATTCATTCAATATTCAGAAATTATTACTGTAAACTAGGTAAATACAGACCTGCTATTTATTGCTCATCTATTTTTTATAACTCTACTAACATATTATACTTGTCAGTAGAGACATGTTCAGATTATAATAGATTTAATCATAGGAGCAAGATTAAAGAAATAAATATACTAAATAGATACCTTAGGGTAGTATTTTCAAACAGAGATACTTTATAGATAAATATATATATACAGATAAGGTCATTGGGTGAAAGCTATCTATACATTCAATTCCAAAATTAAATAACTCATCTAAGAAATTTCGAGGTCTGCCATAATAAGAATATACTAGTATAGAAACTTTTCATTTAAATTATAAGTGACATAACTAAATAAACGAAGGAAGCATCGTGACCGTCCATGTGGTCCTTTACAAATCATTGTTCAAAATTCACATAAAGGAGTCCATAGTTCTATCCATTTTCAATCTATACATAACCATAAAAAAATTACATAACTCATCAAACATTACGATAACCAAATTAAAATAATACATCTCATACAGTAATCATAACCTATTACAATGACATCAAAATCATACTATAACCTATGTATTTCAAACAGAAACAAGAATTGAATCCTGTGGGCATGCAACCCCAGTTTATTTTATTTATACCATTCATTACATTACATTAAAACCCTACTTACCAACAGAGGTCGGGACATCGATTCCCATGGATGTACAGACCTAAGGAAAGGCATTATATAAAAAACTATAAGTAATGTATGTACAAAACGACAACCAAATCCTATAACCATTTTTACACAGGCCACACTATACATCAAATCGTATGCAGGATGTGGTTATTAAAATACATCCAAAACAATATAAATAACAAATTCCATCAAGGTTCTTTAAAACCTTGGCCTCTATGAAACAAACGAATGCACAACGCTCACATAAGTCACGGCGTCGGTCCAGTTTTAATTTAATACAAAGTCCTGCCATTTTAACCCTATTCTATACTATCATAGCACTATGGGAAAGGATCATGCCATTCATGGCATGGCCTATACCCATGTTGTCCATATGTTACAATACAAGATAAGTAACTCCATCACACACAGAACCTTCAAGCCCGCGAATGCCCACATAAATCCACATTAACAACAAAATAACGCAGCAAAATTGTGATATGCACATCATAAGTTAAAACCATGGTAAATCAAATAATAATAAAAATATGCATGCGTTTACACAGAGATTTCCAAGTAAACTACATAGTCATCATGATAAACTTTATGAACAAGTTTACACAGTCATGCCAATGGGCTAACACACCATTGCAATAAATGGTGCAGCCCATGCCTAAAAATCCCCCAACTAAAACACGATTTTCTTAAATGAAAACCAAGTGTGCTAGAAGCCCAAACATTCCTCTCTTCACTGCTAAACAACCCAGGTAAAATTTATAAACCCAAATTCATACACAGAACCAGAGGGATTTCTACTTCACTCCACGACCGAAGCTATTAAGAAATTCATAAAATCCAAGTGTGTAATCATATGCCTAAAGGATAATCTTAAAAAAACCCCACATCGAAACCCACAACATAAAACCCCAACCAAGCATCAATCTATGCACAGTATTCCCAAGAGGGCCGAAAGGTAGCAAGTAAAAAATTGCTCATAGGATTCCATGGCCACGATTGCAAATGTTTGGAGCCCACAAAAGTAAAGCCATGCTTCTCCTCATTTCCTTTCGGCACCTGCAAAACGCAATCGAAAATAGGGATGAGAAGTATGTCCAAGATCAAACATTAAACCAAACTAATGTCTAGGTGTATAAACCCAACGAAGACATACCTCACGGTGTGGAGGTCTCCTCCATGGTCATCCCCCTTCATAGAGCCAAAATGAAAAAACCCCAAATGACAACACATTACACAACCATCATGAGCCAATCCTAAGGGAAGGCTGTCACACTCTCCCAAGATCATTAAATGCACCAGCTAGAAACCATTAAACCTAACACTAAACCCACTCTCCATAGTTTAAATGATGTTGCATTCATGACACAAAAACAGAGCATAAACCCTTCCATCATATGGTTTCCATCATATGTTATGTTGCCACCCCAACTCTCTCACAATGTTATTATATTACAAGGTTTTCATTATGGTAAGATTTCAATAATACATATTCCATAGGTGGCGTTAGTCCAAGGTGTAATGCCATAAGGCATACATCTTATAAGTTAAATAAAACACACTTTAGGCTTACAACCTTATCTTAAATCCAATATGAATTGTGTTAAGAATGATGCTTAGCGAACATGGCATATGCAATATGCCATGTTAACTTATTAACCTTCATAAAAACTAAAGGTATACTCTTAAGCCAATATAATAACCTGCCAATAAAAGGACATAAGAGATGTTAATAGGTATAGTGAAAATATACATAGAACGTAATATGCAATAATGGCATATAGAATAACAGATTTACACCATAATAATGAATAATTAGCATACAAGAAATTTAGTCGTAATAGCTACATTGAAGATAACAACACTTATGAAGTTATAAAACCAAGTCAATAAGCAACATAACAACTAGCAGCAGGTCCTCTAGGATCAACACTGTCAACACACTTTACACCAGATCCCATCGCAAAGTAATGAACTGCGTAAGTAAACAAAAGAGGTTCCTTAGTTCAATTGAACTAAGTAAGCCTGCGTAACAAAGTAATACTTTACCTCTCAAACCGTCATGGTAGAACAAGTCCCGCCACTTCACCCACTTTGTTTCCACAAACAAAGTTAAGTTAGGGCTCCATGATTAAAAAGTGCGACAATGCAGAAAGGACGAAGCACATAAATCCAATGATGACACATAAGTGACAAAAGTGTAAACATAATACTAAGTAGTAAACATCAATACAACATCATAAGTAAAATACATTTAAAGTAACGACTGAAATATAAACAACAGAACATAACGATAGCTTGCTACTAAACATAGATACATAAAATGTACGATAGAGTTCCATAAGTAAATAATGTTCCATCTAGGTAGTTTTTACTAGACTATAATTTTTTTTATTTTCGATTTTTGGGGACATTACAAGTGGTATTAGAGCCCAGTTTCAATAATAAGAGACCTATGGGCGTACCAAGTATTCACGTAGAGAAAATAAAGTATGATTATTAAATATGTTACTAACATACATTTTTCTGTCATTTTAATTTTTTTTGTGTTTACAGGAAATTTTTACAGCACTATTCAGTTTATGCATACTGAGGAAGAAAATAGTCGTCAAGGGAAGATGAACATCCCCACTTCGCAAGCGCAGCTGGTGGTAGAGCTAAACTGTGATGTTTTGAAAAATTTACACAGTATTCAAGCTGAATTGAAATTTTTTAGAGAAGAAGTCCTAAACAAAAGGAAGGAACAATAAGCTATAAATGAAGCCTTACTGAGAAATATGATGGGAGGAAGCCCACAAGGTAAACCTACTCCATCCACAAACAGTTCCAAAAGAGAACCTTACCCAATATGGGCTAGCATCCTAAGAAAAGAGGAAAATGAATGTACCCGTGAAGCAACTAAAGAAGACCATCACAGTCCTTTTAGTGGTGACTCACTTTCTCCATAGAGAATGAAGCAAAAGAGTAATGACAGTCTTTAGGGGAGTTCCAAAAAATAAGAGCCCCGACATATGAAGGTGAAGTAAACACGGGGGAAAAGGCTGAAGAGTGGATGCTGGGCCTGAGTAAGTACTTTCAGGTTCATAGTTATTCAACTGAGATGAAGGCTCAGCTTTCCATCTATAATTTGAATTGCAAAGAAGCAATACGGTGGAGAGATTTAAAACACACCAAGAAAGATGAGCTACGGGAAATATGCTGGGATACATTATGAAAACTTTTCCAAGAAAATAATATGTCGAAAAGATTCTTTGACCGAAAAATGAAAGAGTTTCATGAACTACGCATGGGATCCATGACTATGGATACATTTATTAATAGATTTCTAGATCTGTTGCATTATGTACAATACATCAAGGAAGAAAAGGTAAATATACATCAGTTCCTAGGATGTCTTCCTCCCATTTTTTGGGACATGATTGAATTTGACATGCCTAATACATTGGATACCACGCTGCACAAAGTTAGGCGCTGTTATGAGCATGGACAGTTGAGGCAAGAGAACCTGAACCAAAACCGTGACACTCTAAGAACTTCTTTGATAACCGCAAACCTGGGTCCAACCCACAACCATACAGAAAGAAGGATAACATCTTTCAAGTGAACATGAACTTTAATAAACCTAGTAGAAAGCCTTATCTACCAGCTGCTAATGTTAACAAACCAGTAGCAAGTGGAGCCAATGCTACCCCGCTACAGATCAAGTGTTAGAAATGTAGCGGGCCTGATTATGCCCATGATTGTAAGAACAAGACCGATGGGGTCTTGCACAACTTACAAGAAGAACCAACTATAGAGGACATAGCGGGAACACCCCGGATCTATGCAACATTTGATGACTGACAGACAGATCATCAAGCTACGATGGTTGAGATAGAAGGTAAGATATTTGACACTTTTGTTTCAATACTTATTGATCTTGGTGCTTATCGGAGCTATGTTGCACCTAAAATTATTGATATATGTCAACTAGAAAAAGTAAAGCAGGATAAACCTTGGGTTTTTCAGTTAACCATAGGTACGAAAAAGAAGGTTTCGAAAATTGTTAAAGAATGTGAGGTAAACTTGAATGGTTTTCTTACAAAAGTAAACCTGAACATCCTACCTTTAGGATCGTATGATGTACTTATCAGCATGGACTGGCTGGAACAACACCATGTCATGCTCGATTGTTTGCACAAGTATATCTTGTGTACTTATAGCCTAGGGAACCAAGTGAAGGTTCATGGCATTCCAAAGAAAGTTTCTATAAGACAAATATCTACCTTACAAGAAAAGAAATGTGGGGTGAAAACGTGAAGTTGGGTAACACTTCTGTGAGAATTGGGTGTCCAAACAACATAGCGAACATTATTCGGCTAAATAACTATATCTATTCGGCCGAATAATGATAATTATTTGGCTGAATCATTATTTTTATTCAGCTGAATAACTAATTATTTATTCGGCCGAATAACGTTAACGGTGAACCGTTTAATTTGACAGAACACATAGCTGGCAGACATTTTTTACGGCCATTTTATTATTTGTTCGACAGAACAATTATTCGGTCGAACAATTATGTGGCCGAATATTTGTTCCGCTAAATAATTGTTTGGTCGAATAATTGTTCGGCCGCATAATTGTTTAGCCGAATAATGATTTCACATAAAAGGCAAGCTCCGGCCCCATTTTCATTGTTTTTCCCTGCAGTCATTTGTCTTCATCTTGTCATGTCTTCATCTTGTTTGTTGTTGTTCGTCATCCCTGTCCACATCACCGGTCCTCCTGATGTGGACATACTAGTTTCCTGTAGGCGTGGTGGTCGCTTCGTGATGGACTGTTCGCCGTGGAGGTCTGTTCGGCATGGAGGTCTGTTCGTGGAGGAAATTTCATGGTGGTGTTTGCAGTATTTTCTTGGAGGGTCTGTTCATGGTCTGGTCTTGCTGTGCTCCCCTATGTCAGGTAAATTTTTATGAAATGGATTTTATAATTTGAAATTTTTAATATGTGATTTATTTCTTGTTGTACGCAATGGCATTCATTTTTTGTCATAGTATTGTAGAGTTAAAGTTTTCATATGTTAAATGGTAATGTATAAATTATATAGTGTTAATTTTAATTAATATTTATATGTACATGAACTCTGTCCATGTTAACAGAGTAGATGAACTCTGTCCAAATGGACAGAGTTCATCGACTCTGTCCAAATGGACAGAGTTGATAATTTAAATAAAATGGAAGGAGTTGATGAACTTTGTCCATTTGGACAGAGTTGATCAACACTTGGATGGACAGTTCATGAACTCTGTCCAGATGGACAGAGTTGAAGAACTCTCTCAAAATAGGCAGAGTTGAAGAACTTTCTCAAAATGGACAGAATTGATGAACGCTGTCTATTTGGACAGAGTTCAACAACTCTGTCCACATGTGAATAGAGTAAATCAAATCTGTCCAAATAGACAAGACAGTGGATTATACTTATCAAAACATAGTTCAAGCACATTTCATCAACTCTTTCCCTGATAACTTTACTTAGAAAAACGTATTTTAGTAGTTTTAATATAAATCATAAAAAAAACATTATTACACATAAAACATCAGATTTTTTGATTACTGATATGTTTTATCTTATGTATTTTTAATCTGAAACATAAAAGAAACTTTTAACTTGTATAATGATTATTAGTTACAGTTTAAACTTACTATTATATTAAGACATTGTGCTTTTTTTATAATTTTAATTTAAGTTCATAGGTATAATAAGGAAGACATTTGTATTAAATCTGTCCATGGACAAAGTTCATGAGTGAATACTCTGTCCATGGACAGAGCTGATTGACTCTGTTTACATGAAGTGATGAACTTAACCCTATCCATGTGGATAGAGTTCATGAACCCTATCCATGTAGAGTTAATCAACTTTGTCAATGCAGAGTTCATCAACTATGACTTTGATCAGTTTATTTAGTATAAGGGATATTTTTTATGATTTTATGGAATAATGAAAATATTTGTAGTTGACATAAATAAATGTAGTCTTAATTTCATATTTTATGATATTGGTTCTATTAATTTTAAAAATCTAAAATACATAAAAAAACATAGAGATTGCTACATTAATTTTTTATACATCCAACAATAGTGTAGCTATTTTCATTTTAAAAACTATTAGATAATATTAGGGACATTTAGCTCTTTATTAGAAAGATAGTTTTAAAAATTTAAAACACATAAAAAACACAAAGATTGCTACATTAGTTTTTCATACATCCAACAATAGTGTAGCTATTTTCATTTTAATAACTATTAGATAATATGAGTGACATCTAGGTAATAGAAGCTTAGTTTTTATAGTAGTTAGTTCTTTGATTGAGGCATTAGCATGCAGAGTTTGAATATGTTATGAGTTGATATATTAGATAATATTAAGGACATATAGGTTTTTAATAAAAAATTTAGTTTTTTTAGTGTCTAGGTCTTCGAAGATGAAGAATTAACATGTAGAATTTGAGCATGATATGAGTTGATTTGTGTAATCTTGTAGATATAATCTCAAATGAACATAGATAATAAATTAACTATAATCATTTAAAGAACTATTAGATAATATTAGGGATATCAAGGTTCTTATTGATATCTTAGTTTTTATAGTAGCTAGGTTTTTGAAGTTAAAATTAACATGTAGAAATTGATATGGAATTACATAATAAATTAGCTATAATAATTTAAAGAACTATTAGATAATATTAGGGATATTTAGGTCCTTATTTAAATCTTAGTTTTCATAGTAGCTAGGTTTTTGAAGTTGATTATTTAACATGTAGAAATTGATATTTATGTAAATTTGTAGATATCATATTCAATGGAAAGAGAGCAGCCTTGAGACAGAAGTGTAGGAGTCATTACATTTTTCGGGAGTTGGTGTCTGAAATGAAAATCAAATATTATCATGGTCACCTCTGGATTTAGGCTTATTGTATAGTTCACATTCAATTGATCATCGACGTGGTGATAGTGGTAGAGATGATTTCTTCTTATCATCTATGGTTGCAGTGTCATTGATATAAAGAAGGGTCATTTATCTTTATTTGTAAAAATGGGTCTTGGAGTATTAGGATTTATAGATACGATTAATCAAATCTATGACTCCTATTACTCTTCGACCCATATCTAGAAACCTACACATAAAATTTAGAGGAAGCGAAAGTAGTAATGCTTTTACATGTTTCTTCTTCAAGGTATATAATATTACACAAATTGTTCTTTGATATATAAGTTTAATTAGTTTAAATAATTTTTGACATTTGTAAATTGCTTGTATATATGTTGAAGCTTGGATCTCTTCAATCTTTTGAGGCAAAAGGAAGACTCCATTGGAGGATAGTGGTGGAATTGTAAGTTTCATACTTTATTTTAGTTTAAAATAGTTTAAATAGTTTGTAAGAGTTATAAATTATTTTTATACATGTTGTAGCTTGGGTCTCCTCCACCCTTTAGAGGAAAAGAAAAAACTCCATTGAATGATAGAGAATTTGAGGTAATTTTGTTAATAGTTGTATTCATCTTCTATATACTAGTTTAATGTTTTAATGTTTTGATTTTAATTTAAAATTGTTTAAATAATTTATGATATTCATTATTTTTTTTATACATGTTTCATATTGTTATGAGTCCAAAGGAAGAACCTAGTGGAGGATAGTGATGGACTTCTTTGATTCAGACATCGAGGAGCTTAATTTTAGGATTATACACATGTTCATGAATGTTTTTTTTAATTATATACAAGTACATTGAACTTACATGTTCATGATTTTTTTATTATTATTATATACTTGTACATTGAACTCTAATGTTCATGAATGTATTTTTGGATTATATACATATAAGCATTGATCTTAGATATTGTTTTTTGGATTATATACATATTTATGTAAAGGTTAGGAATGTTATGAATGTTAAGAACAAATATGGAGAATGTTAATGTTAAGAATGAAAGCAATCCAATTTGTTACATTGATTTTAAATATTTGTTTTTGGATTATATATATGTATATGTAAAGGTTAGGAATGTTAAGAATGTTAAGAACGGAGATGGGGAAAGTTAACGTTAAGAATTAAGTGAATTAAATTGACTATATAAACATGGGAAATGTTATGAGTGAATGTGAGAATGGGGATGGGGAAAGTTAAGAATGAGTGTTAGGAAGTTTAGATAGGTGCAATTATATGAATGTATGTATTAGTAAATTTATGTATGTTTGTATATGTAATATCTTTTTAATGTTGAAAAGTTGATAATTTTAGGAATGTTAGGAATGCTAGATGCAATCTAATGTTAGTAATGTTAGGAATCAATGTGGAGAATGTTAGGAATCAATGTTAGGAAATGTTAGTAATGTTAGGAAGTTTTGATAGGCGTAATTATATGAATGTATGAGTGAATGTTAGGAATGGTTACGAATGTTAAGAAGTTTTGATAGGAATATTTTTTATTACTAAAGTAAAATTAGTAACTTGATTCTGAATTATAATAAATTATAGCTCAATCCATTAATTTTCTAAGGTAGCATTAGCAACTTGATTTTGAATTCTAATATTTGAATGGTTAGGAATGTTAAGAAGTTTTGATAGGAATATTTTTTATTACTAACGTAAAATTAGTAACTTGATTCTGAATTCTAATAAATTATAGCTCAATCCATCAATTTTCTAAGGTAACATTACCAACTTGATTTTGAATTTTAATAATTTTTTAAGGTAACATTAGCAACTTGATTCTGAATTTTAATAAATTAAAGTTCAATGACTTAATGATAGCCAATTTTAACATAGAACAAGAAATGATATAGTTAAAAACATCGCAATGGAATTCCATCCTCAATTATCTGTTCATGGTCATATTTGGAAAGTTTCCATTTTTTATTTTTTAAGGTTTTTTTTAATACAACTTGTTCCAATTTTATTCGAGATGCACATACTAAATGACTATACTGACAACATATAACATCAGGTTCATAATCTTGGAAGTAGACATAATTTTCAGTCATATGGGTTTGCTGCAAAAAAATAGCCTTTTGAAATGATGGTTCCTCTCTCGTATGTTAATACGTTGTCATTGTAGTCTTCCAATAACTTCATTTTTCCTTCGGTGCATCGCATCAAATAATATTTTACATTTCCGTTGTTGTCTAAAGGTGCAATCACAGCGAAAAGATCTCCTGTGCAAATCACAATTGGCATTAAATTGACTATATAAACATAAGGTGATGGACAATATTGAACAATCAAGAACATCATTACATTCTCTAACAAGATCTGAAATTCTATCGCCATCAGATGATATTTTTATTTCCTCTGATTCTAATTCTTCTATATTTGCTAGTGGCATTTTTCCTTTTGGATTAATCTCTGTGTGTTTCCAATGTTTTACATAGTTGTTCGTTATGTTTCCACAAACTTATGTAGATTCATCATTTTCAGTGCAAATATGATGAAAACATGTTTGCTTTCTACTGTCAAATGCAAACACGTTTTGGAAGGATTTTGTTTGAATAGAGTTAAGTTCTCTAGTCCCATGTATGGTGCTATCCTTGTATGGTATTGATTTATCTATATCTTGGACCCTAACAAGCCAAAAAAACCTACACAATAAATGATAAATCACAAATGACAACTTTTAATGTTAGTGTAGAAATACTTCAATGTTAGTACATACATTAGAGGAAATTTCAACTCAAAATGGGCCTCCTGAAAAAAATTAATAAAATAATAGTTAAAATAATAAAATAATATTTATTAATTTTGGAGGAAGAAAAGAAAAAAACTACTTTTTTGTTTGTATTTTTGACATATCTCCTCGTGTTTTAACTCAAATTTTGATCAGGAGAGCTCATTAGATGCGGAATTAAGTTTCGCATCCAACGAGTACCCACTAGGCATACTTTTTATAGACCCCGCTACTCCAAAAACAAGAAATACCTGAAAAAATGTGATGATGACATCATCATCACATTTTTTTTAGTATTTCTTGTTTTTGGGGTAGAAGGGTCTGTCAAAAGTATGCCAAGTGGGTACTTGTTGGATGAAAAATTTAATTCCACATCCATCGAGCTCTACCTATCGAAATTTGAGTAAAAACATGGGGAGATATGTCTAAAATACAAACAAAAAATGTAGTTTTTTAATGATACCTATCACCAAATTTATATTAAAAAAGTGTTTAAGACCTATACGGAATTTCAAATTTAAAGCAATTTCATTGGCTAACACATGATGACATGGAATTTGAGTTAAAGTTAAAAGGCCCATTTTGGGTTAAAATTTCCTCTAATGCATTTTTTAAAATTGACAATTAATATAAATTAAAAAAATAATGTACATACCTGCGCACATCATTTGATTGTTGACTACAATCATGGCTTAGATTTGATTTACACCATTGGACAACCTCTGCAGCTGAATGAAATCATCTAGAAGAATGGTTTATTTGCCATCTTCGAAATGCTCTTTTTACGCATGCTCTTGCACTATCATGTTCACCTTTTCCATGTCCAGTTTCAAAGAAATTCCAGCAATGTTTAATGTTCATTGCTTTATGAATTTGACAAAACCAAAAAAATGATCGTGAAGATTTAAATTGTCCCGCACATCCATCCGACCATATCCAATGTTCATTGAATCTAACTTTACGACTTTTTAGTGAATCATAGAAAAGTTTTTCAATACAATGTTGAACAAAATGTGTATCATGTGTACGATCATCGCTGATATAAAAGTGATATTCTTTAATCACATCTCGATTGTCACACATACTTTCAATTCCATCAACATCTTGTTGAGAATGTCTATATAGAACATGGACAGATATCGAAACTTGGTCAGAATGATAGTATTCACTTTGAATCTCTTTTTGTGCAGCAAATGTTTAGTTTTCTGCAAAATCAACTACAAACAAAATTGTTCCAGTTGGAAAAATTTCATGCGAATGTTTGAATTTAAGGTCTTGCCATCGTGCTCTATGTGAATTCTTGGTGTACTTATAAATTTCACTTTCAAATTTCTTGAGAAAATCTGTCACACAAATTTTATCTTCTCGCAATTCAATTCTTTTGGAATGTGCATCACTAGAACTTGTAGAATAATTGTTGTATTCATATCTTCTCCAATCAACGGTTACATTTGAAAGCGACTGATCATTATCGATAAGTTATTTATTGTGGAATAAAACAAGATTTCCACAACCATGACAATGTTTTCCATTGACACATTTCTTATTATAAAATATTTCATCGTGATTTCTCTCACATAGGGTTTGAGATATGAATTCACGTACTGTGGGCGGAGGTGGTGAATTTGTCCAAAACATTTTACCAAATTCAAGAAACATGTCATAATATAATTGAAATTGCACATGATAATGACAACAACATGTGTCACGTATAGTAATAGGTATAACATACCATCGTTTTTGTTGCACAAATGTAGTGATCGACATATCAATTCCATGATGATCTTCCTTGAATTTATTGAACAATTGTACTTGTGCCATTTCCATTATATGTTTTGGACGGCTTTCATATACATTTCGTGATACTGTTTGTCGTATCACATCCCTGGAATTTGGTGAAACTCGAGCATGTTCCAACCAATATTTCTGTACAATATCTTTAACACCTTCTCCCATTCTATCTTTGTAAGGTTGTCTACAAATAATTGCCCAGCAAGCAAGTTCATCATTTTCATCTATTTGCATTCTAAATTTGCTATTTTTGTATAATGTATTTCTTGAGGTTCCAATTGCTTGTGCTAGTTGTGTCGTCAAACGTTTTTGTCTAGTACTAGCTGAAACAATTGTTGTCTGAATTGCTCTACGTGTAGCACTGGTATCTTTCTTTCTAGATTTTCCAATTTTTTTTATTGCATCACCTATATTTTCTATCACATTATGTTTTATTTTTGACTCTTTTTTTGCCTTATGAATACCCAATAATGACGTAGCACCTTCTAACTTCTTGGACACCAATAAACATCTCAAAATTTGTGTGTGTCCTGCTATTGAACAATGCTTGAGAATATCATCATAAATATTTGTAGCACGATATCATGCAACATGTATGGGTAATTATTCTCCATATTTGTCGCAATCAATGTCTTCTAACATTTCATGATCAATAGTGAAAGTACCTATACATCAAATTAAATTAAATTTAACATATGTCCAGAAATACAATTCATTATAAAAAATGAATTTTGAAAATACATGATATATACATACTATGTCCAATTTATGGATCTTGGTTTTGATCTTCAATATTGACTTCATCAACATTAACATGTAGATCAATATTTACATCAATAATGGTCTCTTCAACTTCCATTTGTTCTTCTTGTACCCTATTTTCAATTTCCATTTCATCAACATTGTCATGTAAATATGTTCTTATATCTTCATTTATTTCTTTCGTTTCTGCAACCCTTGCTCTTTTGGCTGTATTTCTGAGTTTTTGTTTTTCCCTATTAGCATCGTCATCACGTTTACGATCAATTTTTCTTTTATGGTTTCTTTTATTGCCCATGATTGCTTAATCTCCTTTTGAAAAACCCTTGGAAAAAAATAAGAACACCTTGTAAAGAAATTGGAAAAAAAACTCTTTGAAAAAAAACTTATTTGGAAAAAACAACTTATATAAATATTTCGGAAAAGAAAAACTCATTTGCAAAAATACTTTGCAAATAAACTCTTTGGAAAAGATCCATTGCAAAGAACCTACTTTGCAAAAATACCTTGGAAAAAAAACTTTTTTGAAAGAAATAACTTCTTTTCAAAATTACTTTAGAACACAAAATATTTGACAAAAATTCCTTGGGAAAAACCTCTTTGAATGTACCCCTAGATTATAAATAAGAGGAAAAATACCTTCTAAAAACCCTTTGGCAAAATAAATCTCCTTTGCAAATTCATTCAAAAATACTTTTACTTATACGAAATGAAGAGGTGAGAAAATAATGAGGCTCTTTTGTTTTACTTATACAAAATGAAGAGGTGCAAAAATAATGAGGCTCTTTCGTTTTACTTGTAATAAATGAAGAGGTGTGAAAATAATGAAGCTCTTTCATTTTATTTATACGATTATTTTTTCGGTTAACGAATTTTTTTTTGCACTTAGTTTTTTGGCCGAACAACCTTATTTGTAATCTTGCCATTACGGAAAAACATGGTTTGGCCGAATAATTATTTGGCCGAACAATTGTTCGGCTGAATAACTTCTGAAACCTATAACCTACACAGTTTTCAGGTTTCTCCATTTTCGAAAGGAAAAATGGATGCCTTACACTACAAATCGACTGTTGGACTTGATACCTTTAGTTTTGTCATTAAATCTACTTTTCGTAGGTATAGATTTTGTTGTGTATAGGTGAGATCCGATATTTTTATTTTTTTTGTTTCTTAATAAGTGTCGAGTTTAGTTTCATCTCTTTCAAAATGTGGTAAAATGAAAAATATATAACTTTAAAAATATAGCACCAAAAAAATTGAAACAAATATGGTGCACTTAATTGGAGCATCTACTTCAAAAGGGTATTCATAGATTTTTAAGTTTAATAGTCAATTAAGAGAAAAGTGGCGCAACCAAAAACGTGTTTAGAACCAACAAGGTGTTCCCATTGATCGAATTCAAAAAAATGTTATAATTAGTATATAGATCCGTTAGTTACAAATTTATAGTCATCATAATAGTATATTGTGTGTAATTGTCGTACCATATTTGTTTTTTGTAAAACATGACTTTAACAATGATTTTACAGGCGCAACCAAACATGACTATTTTTTAGTCCTTTCATTTTATAAGGACACACTGCCAAACATTTTCTGAAACGACATATCAAATCTCAATAAAAAAAATTCAAAAAATTATGAATAGAAAGCTAACATAATTCTCTAAAAGTTTTGTTTTTACTTGAAAGTGAAATTCTAAACGAAAATATAAATTTTGTTCGCCCAAAGTGGTAAAACATGAAAAAATCAAATTTATTTTCTCATAAGACCCCCCAAAATAGATACCCATGTTCATGGATTCACCCTGCATTAGGAAAGGCTGCAAGTTGTTTGCAATAAACATCTGAGACATAGAGTCTGATAGGGAACAACACATAGAACAATTCCTCGCTCTTGAAGAATCCAAGGATGTGTTTCCTAAGGAAATCCATGTATTACCTCTGAAACGAGACCTAGACTTCTCCATCAAGTTGACCCCAGAATCAGTTCTGGCCTCCAAATCCTCTTACCACATGAGTGCACCTGAGTTGGTGGAACTCAAACTGCAGTTGCAGGAGTTGATAAAGAAAGGGTATATTCAACCCAGTCTGTCCCCTTGGGGAGGACCGATATTGTTCATAAATAAGAAAGAAGGTACAATGCGAATTTGCATTGATTACCGTTAGTTCAAATAAATGACTATAAAGAACCATTACCCACTCCCCCGTATCGACAACTTGTTCGATCAGGTAGGAGGAGCCAGAATATTTTCAAAGATTGACTTGTGATTTGGATACCATCAGATACGGATTCGTGATGAAGATATTCACAAAACCACCTTTTGTAGAAGGTATGGGCATTACGAGTTTGTAGTGATGTCATTCAGGTTGACCAATGCACCCACAAAGTTTAGGTGTATGATGAAAAACATATTCAGCAGGTATCTAGATAATTTTTTCCTAGTCTTTATTGATGACATCCTGGTTTATTCCAAGAATAAATAGGAACATGAAGAACACCTTCGTGTAGCAGAAAAGTGTTAAGATAACACCAGCTTTACACTAATTTTAGTAAATGCAATTTTTACAAACTGCAGATATAGTATCTAGGTCACATTATCTCTAAGACGGGGATAGCTGCAGACCCAGAAAAGATTAACGCCATAAAGGATTGGCCTACCCCTACTAGTGTAATTGAAATTAGGTCATTCTTGGGATTAGCCGGATATTATCGAAAGTTCATTGAGAACTTCACGAGAATCACTTGCCCCATTACTGTTCTACAGAAGAAAGAAAATAAGTTCATATGAAATGGAAAGTGTGAAGAAAGTTTTCAAAAGCTTAAGCAACTTCTGATGACCGCACCGGTGTTGCAGATTGCGGATCCCGATGGGGATTTTGTTGTTTGCATGGATGCAAGTAATGAAGGACTTGGGGGATTCCTCTTGCATAATAATCACATGATCTATTACGAATCATGGAATTTGAAAGAATATGAGCAAAATTACCCTATGCATGATCTTGAGTTAGCAGCCATCATCCATGCTTTGAGGATGTGGAGGCACTACCTCATGGGAAGGAAGTTCCTTCTAAAGATAGATAATATGAGTCTAAAGTATTTATTTGATCAATAGGATCTGAATCCAAGGAAAGCCACATGGTTGGCTTCCCTAAGCAAGTACCATTTTGAGCTTAAGCACATTAAGGGCAAGGAGAATAAGGTTGCCGATGCTTTAAGCCGACGAACTCACATGATTTACGAGGTGAATTTGAGTCAAACTGATGCATATTTTCATGAGAAGATTAGAGTGTCCAACAGAGTTGACCCCTTCTATGTACAGATCCTCAAGAAAGTCCAGGAGGACAGGTTGTTTCAACAACAAAAACAATACAAGGTCGACGAATCCGGACTGGTATGGTCCAAGGATTGCTTGTATGTTCCAGAAGGAAGGGACCTTTAGTCCAAGAGTCCTCACAAAATTTCATAGGGAACCCTACTCGGGGCACCCGGGATATCAAAAGTTATATCCGCTGTCAAGAGACACTTTTTCTGGTATAATTTAAAGGCCGACATTGCAATGTTTATTACGGAATTTCAGGAGTGAGAGCTAGTCAAGGCTGAGCATCAACATCCTACAGTATTGCTGCATCCATTACCCATTCCGGAATGGAAGTGAGAGGTTATTACTATGGACTTTATCACCGGTTTACCAAAAATTAAGAATCAAACTGATTCTATTTTTGTGATCATGAACAAGTTCTCGAAGGTAGCACACTTCATTCCTATAAAATCAATCTACAAGGCCATGAACATTGCTGATATATTTTTGAAAGAGATATTTAGATTACATGGGATACCAAAGGTAATTATCTTGGATCGAGATGTTAAGTGGATAGGGAGCGTTTGGAGATCCTTATTCTCTGGATTGGAGACGTGGTTGAACTTCAGTACTACATATCACCTGCAGACAGATGGGCATATTTAGAGAGTAAACCAAATTCTCGAGGACATGCTCCGAATGTATGTCATGAACAATCCCACGAAGTGGGAGGATTACTTGCATCTCGCAGAGTTTGCATATAACAATGGTTATTAGGCTTCCGCCAATATGAGTTCCTTTGAGGTACTCTATGGACGAAAGTGTAGGACACCAGTTACTTGGGATATCCTGGTGGATCGGATCATGTTAGGGCCTGATTTGTTGATGGAATTGGAACATTTGGTTACCAAGGTCTAGGTGAACCTTAAGGAAGCACAATATCGCCAGAAAAATTACGCGGATCGTAAAAGAAAGGATAAGGACTTTCAAATATGTGATCATGTTTACTTGAAATTAAAATCGAAATGAAGCTCGTTGAGCTTATGTAGGTGCAGTAAGTTAGCACCTATATTTTGTGGACCTTTTTAAATACTGGCCAAGAAAGGGCCAGTGGCTTATGAACTAGCATTGCGTGTGGATGTAAGAGTCCACAATGTTTTCCATGCATATTTGTTAAAGAAATATCTTTATGATACTAAACATGTTGTCGATTGGTCCCTATTCCAGGTGGAACCTTGTAATGTCCCTCTTATACGCCCCAAGAAATTTGGATTTCTGAATGTATGATGTACTCAATTCTTCTGGTGAGGAGCTCAAGGCCAAGGCCCCGCCAGAGG
>LPNX010845696.1:382869-422614 GCA_001517045.1 Pseudotsuga menziesii
AATTTTTTTTACCTCCTTTTGACATCAAGGTACCAGGGGTACATTACAAACCTGATGGGGAGTTTTCCCCTGAGCCTACTCATATATTGGACAAAAGAGAAGTTCATCTTTGGAAGTGCACCGTGGTTCAATTGAAAGTGCATTGGAAGCACTTTTAGGCTAGCGAAGCTACTTGGGAGAACAAGGCCAGCATGAGAAAGGCTTACCCTGCCTTGTTTCATGATCTCATTTTGAGTCCTTAGAACACCAGGGACAGTGTTGTTCTAAGAGGGGAGAGATGTAATATCCCGAATTTTGGACCTAAAATTTATAGGCATGTTCCTATTGATTATGATGATTATCTTTATGTTTTATTTTATGATGGTACAGAGACCCCATTGCATATGAACATGATGATTTGTTTTATATATTGGGCGTAAGCCAATTATTGATGATATATGTATATGCTTGTTTGTGTTGGGTGTGGAACCTGAAGAACATTATTGATGAGATGTTTTGTGTTGAGCGAGGAGCTCTGGAATACTTGAGTCATTGATGATTTGTGTTGAGCAATAAGCTCTCGAGAACATGAGTACTTACCTTTGTGTTGAGTGAGAAGCTCTAGAACACATGAAAATATAATTGGATGTGTTGGGCATCATCCATAGAGCCTTCCATGTTGATGTTAAGCATAATATCTGGTGCATCGGATCCTTGGAAATTGTATCCCTAGGTGTATCCTACAAGTACATCCTAGCATTTAGTGTTGAGCGAAAGCTCTGGAATTTCACTATGTCTGTAACTCTCTGCTATAGGCATTGAGTATGGACTCTGTTAAGAACTAGGGATTACTCAAAAGAATTTAATAACTTCTGAGCTAAAACAACTCGAGTAAAAAATTGATCTCATCATACTTATTTATAAGTGATTAAATGGAATCTTGAATTTCTGTATTCTCATCAAAGTACTGAAGAGATACCACATTATATGAGGGAAATCCAACATGAAATGATGTTTAGAGTTACATATCCTAGTAGACCTAAACCAACTACCTACTTGAACTCAAGGAAGAAGTGCCAGTTAGTCGAGGGATCATGGTGTATAATGGCCAGAGACAAATGTTAATAGTATGTATTTTATACATAGTATGTATAAATAATTAATTATAATTTAATATATAATTAAATAAAAGAAATAAGAGAAGCTACATCAATTATTATTTATTACTAAAGGATTAATAAATAGTATAATACCTATGGAATTTTAACTAGGAACTAGTTAAAAGTTCCTAGGTTAAGTATTGGAAATTACCCCAGTAATTAAAAAATGGTTAAATCAAGAAACCTTGGTTTCTTGATTTACCTGTCCCTTTGACTAAAAAGTCTGTCTATAAATATTGAAGCCAAGTAAACGCTTGGGGGTTCTGATTTTTATCTTGGAGAATTTTTATTCTTCCTATTTTTGCTCTCAATTGTTTTCCTGGAGAATTTTCTCCTGCAAGAAAAATATGATTGATTCAGAAATGAATACCAGTTAGGAAACCCTACCTTAGGAGCTCTAAGATACTTGCATGTTGGAGTCCATCTCGGGGGATCCAGATTAGAACTAGGAATGGTTTCGGGTCATGGTTGGGAGGAACGTGGTAGTTACCAAGTGATTTGGTCATCAAAATCAGAGGTTAGATCTGTCTTAAATTGATAATGCTGGTTATTTAAAAAGTATACAGATTCAACCATCAAAGGAGCTTTAGGAAGAAAAATTACAGGTATGAGTTCTTAGTATGTCAAGTTCATTTCTAGGGTAAATGATGGCTGCTTTATATATTATTAACCG
Organism: Pseudotsuga menziesii; assembly: GCA_001517045.1. Taxonomy (NCBI): domain Eukaryota; kingdom Viridiplantae; phylum Streptophyta; class Pinopsida; order Pinales; family Pinaceae; genus Pseudotsuga; species Pseudotsuga menziesii. Next base: position 384,682 of record LPNX010845696.1, read on the forward strand.
TAGAAATGATGGTTCTATCCATATCTCCTAGGGTTACATTTCTTAAAATCTAACCCCACACTGTCTATGTTATCTTCTATATTAAATGATGGATATGTTAGATGAATTTTTTCAATATATCTAATAGCGCTATGTATTTGATTTTCTTGCTAGACCCTACTAGGGTTTGTATTTTCTTCAATACTCCCTTGGGTTGTAAATGTTATCATAGGTTGTATATAGCTAGGATTTCCTCTCTAAATTTTGTTTATGTATTCATTCAATGTTTAGAAATTATTATTGTAAACTAGGTAAATCTAGACCTGCTATTTATTGCTCATCTATTTTTTATAACTCTACTGACATATTACATTTGTCAGTAGAGACAGGTTCATATTATAGTAGATTTAATCATAGGAGAAAGATTAAAGAAATAAATATTTTAAATAGATACCTTAGGGTATTATTTACAAACATAATTACTTTATATATATGTATATATATATATATATATATATAAGGTCATTGGGTATAAACATTTCTAAAAACTATCTATACATTTAATTCCAAAATTAAATAACTCGTCTAATACCTTTCAAGGTCTACCATAATATGAATATACTAGTATAGAAACTTTGCATTTAAATTATCAGTGACAGAACTAAATAAATGAAGGAAGCATTGTGACCATCCATGTGGTACTTTACAAATATTTGTTCAAAATTCATATAAAAGGGTCCACAGTTCTATCCATTTTCCATCTATACATAACCATAAACAAAATTACATAACTCATCAAACATTACCATAACCAAATTAAAATAATACATTTTATACAATAATCATAACCTATTACAATAACATCAAAATCATACTGTAACTTACGTATTTCAAACAGGAATAGGAATCGAATCCTTTTGGAATACAAGCCCAGTCTCTTTTATTTAAATAAAATAGTATTCATTACATTACATTAAAACCCTGCTTTCCAACAGAGGTCACGACTCGATTCGCATGGATTTCCAAATGCAAGGCAAGGACTTAAATAACAAACCATAAGTAATGTATATACAAAATGACAACCAAATCCTATAACCATTTTTACACAGGCCACTCTATGCATCAAATCGTATGTGGGATGTGGTTATTAAAATACATCCAAAACAATATAAATAACAAATTCCATCTAGGGTATTTAAAACCATGGCCTCTACAAAACCAACGAATGCACAACGCTCACATAAGTCATAACCTCGGCCCAGTTTTAATTTAATACATAGTCCTACCATTTTAACCCTATGCTGTACTATCACAACATTGTGGGAAATGCTCATTCCATTCACGACATGGCCTATACCCATGCTTTTCGTATGTTAAAATACAATCTAATAACTCCGTCACACACAGAACCTTCAAGCTGGCGAATGCCCAAATAAATCCACATTAACAACAGAATAACGCGGTGAAATCGTGCTATGCACATCATAAGGTAAAACCATGGTAAATAAAATAATAGAAACAATATGCATCCATTTACATAGAAATTTCCAAGTAAACTACACAGCTGTCATAAAAAAATTTAAAAACAAGTTTACACATGCATACCAATGGGCTAATGCACCATTGCAAGCAATGGTGCAGCCCATGGCTAAAAGGCCCCCAACTAAAACATGATTTTATTAAACAAAAACCAAGTGTGCTAGAATCCCAAACATTCCTCTCTTCGTTGCTAAACAACCTAGGTAAAATTTATAAACCCAAATTCATACATAGAACCAGAGGGATTGCGACTTCACTCCACGACCGAATCCATTAAGACATTGCTAAAATCCAAGTCTGTAATCATACGCCTAAAGGAGAATCTTAAAAAAAACCCACATTGAAACCCACATCATAAAACCCCAACTAAGCATCAATCTATGCGCAGTCTACCCAGGAGGGCCGAAAGGTAGCAAGTAAAAACTTGCTCACAGGATTACCGCGGCCACGATTGCAAACGTTCAGAGCCCACAAAAGTAAATCCACATTGCTCCTCATTCCCTTTCGGCACCTACAAAACACAATAAAAAATGGGGATGATAAGTATGGCCACGCTCAAACATTAAACCAAACCAATGTGCAGGCGTATAAAACCAATGAAGACATACGTCACAGTCTGGAGGTTGCCTCCATGGTATTCCCCCTTCGCAGAGCCAAAATGAAAAAACACCAAATGACAACACATTACACAACCATCATGAGCCAATCCTAAGGGAAGGCACTCACGCTCTCCCAAGAACATTAAATGCACCATCTAGAAACCATTAAACCTAACACTAAACCCACTCTCCATATTTTAAACGTCGTTGCATTCATGACACAAACACATAGCAAAACCCTGCTATCATATGGTTTCCATGATATGTTATGTCACCACCCCAACTCTCTCACAGTGTTATTATATTACAAGGTTTGCATTATAGTAAGAGTTCAATAATACATAGTCCATAGGTGGCATTAGTCCAAGGTGTAATGCCATAAGCCATACATCTTAGAAGTTAAATAAAACACACTTTAGGATTACAACCTTATCTTAAATCCAATACGAATTGTGTTAAGCATGATGCTTAGAGAACATGGCATATGCAATATGCCATGTTAACTTATTAACCCTCATAAAAACAAAAGTTCTGCTCTTAAGACAATATAATAACCTGCCAATAAAAGGACAGAAGAGATGTTAATAGGTATAGTGAAAATATACATAGAACGTAAAATGTAATAATGACATATAGAGTAACGAATTTACACCATAATAACGAATAATTAGCGTACAAGAAATTTAGTCATAATAGCTAAATTGATGATAACAACACTTACCAAGTTATAAAACCAAGTCGATAATCAACGTAACAACTAGAAACAAGTCCTCTAGGATCAAGACTGTCAACACACCTTACGCCAAATCCTATCGCAAAGTAATGAACTTTGTAAGTAAATAAAAGAGGTGCCTTAGTTCGATTGAACTAAGTAAGCTCGTGTAACAAAGTAATACTTTACCTCTCAAATCCTCATGGGAGAACAAGTCCCGCCACTACGGCCACCTTGTTTCCAGAAACAAAGTTATGTTAGGACTCCATGATTAACAAGTGTGACAATGTAGAAAGGAAGAAGCACATAAATCCAATGAAGGCACATAAGTGATAAAAGTGTAAACATAATACTCAGTAGTAAATAACAGTACAAAATCTTAAGTAAAATACAATTAAAGTAATGACTGAAATATAAATGAAAAAACGTAAGGAGAGTTTGTGAATAAACAGAGATACATAAAGTGTACGATAGAGTTCCGTAAGTAAATAATGTTCCATCTAGGTAGTTTTTACTAGCCTACAATTTTTTTTTTCGATTTTTGGGGACATTACAAAATGTTGTCTATCTAGTGACCAACAATAAGGAAAGTTCACATATATCTTCCAATGACAATGAAAAATTTATCAGGTACTTTCCCCTATCTGCTTGTTACCTCGATACTTTCTCATGAATATAAAAAAATCAATTTTTTTACATGCTTTCACTAATGGAAACAACAAAAAGCAATTTCAAAGGTACTTATGCAAAAACACAATCTATTTCTTACAGAACCATTCTAACGGATTTTTTTTTTGAAACTATGTTTCACTGGTGACTGGTTTAGGAACATTGATTACATGTCCTTCTGCAGCTTCCTTCTACATGGGTTACTTCATAATCTACATGCTGCTGGGTTTGGAGCGGATTTCCAGGTGCAACTTCCAACACCTCTTTTCCCAATGGCCACTAATTTTGTAGTAATTGCAAAAATTCCTTTGTTTTCCATTCCATAGTGCATTTATGTTAGTAGGATTTAATGGAAGGTGTGGTTTCTGCTTTGTCTAACTTCCCATGAGAATGAACTCAAGGATGTAAAAACCCCAACCAAAGATAGGTACATTGTGCACACTAGTCTTGATAATATACTTGATGTAACCCAAGCGATCTTTATGCAGCTTCAATAAATAGGTATGCTCTCCTGAATATTTGAACCATACAGAATATCCATCCACATATATGATCCATGTAAGGTTTTCTATTACACCAAAACCTACAGATGTTGATGAACATTTTAAACCTAGGACAAGGCCCTATCACCAGGAGTTGCGGTTAAACCACTTGTTTTATATTCCCTGAGGTGCGGCGGTTATACCATGTGGAGGTACCCGATACTCCTACACCCCACCTATGGCGTAGCTCAAGGGAATTGAACCTGATACCTCTGCTCTAATACCATGTTAATTTTTCATAGTGGTCTAGGGACTGAAAACACAGTCTCACAAAGAATTCAGACAATTAAGCATAAAATTGGCAAAATGGTGCTGCAATGGAAGTAGCAGCTCTGTATAATCAAATCAATAATGAATAATACAATACAATGATCATGAAAGGTGCATGAATTCCAAGTCAATTTTAATTCCCAAGGAGGTCATTCGAATTGAATGAGTGGGTGTAGCTTAACTGACTGTAAGCCACAGTAAACACACTAGTTAACCAACTGATCAAGTCTTGATTGACTCAACTAAGTTTTAACTGAAGTCAGAGTGCAATGAATGACCGAGTATAACTGAAAGTAGCTCAGACACATGCCATTGCATTCCAACCAACAAGTGGTAGCACATTAATAAATCCAATGAACCTCGATGAGGTTAACTAAAGTCCAACTGGCCATCAGAGGTGGTTGGAGGCGCCCCTGTTGACTCCAGTTCATTAAATATTAATAAAATAATAAATATAATGAATGGAGGTGCCTTTAACACTTAGATTAACTGATTGTAACCATTAGTTATCAATTAGGTGGATTTATGACACTTAGATCACCCCAGAGTGCTTCAGTTAGCCTCCCCAAATGAAAGAGAAGGATTAGTTGGCCTCCTTGACTGAAGGTAGGTCTGGATGTGCTCATGCTGATGTCATATAGTGCTCCTCTGATGACAATTAAGTCAATAAACTTAGGATAGTGGTTTAACAAGGCCAAATTTACCAAATTAATGTGGAAATTGAACCCAGTGATAGAACAATTACACTCACAACAATTATCAATTGTACATACAAAATCACTCACAAAAGAGACTAAATATGGAGTTGAACACTAAATTGTATTGAATAAGTGTACAATAGCCAACCCTATTAAGTCATAGACTGCCACAATAAATATTTAAATGAAGGATTCGAATGCATGAAGAGGCAATTCAAATCTAGTCAAAAGCAGGCTTACTAAAATTAAGCAAATCCCCCATAGATGCATAAAGCAGTTTCGAAAACTATCAAGGAGCTCACGAATTGGAAAAATCACTTAGGCAAGATAAAAGGTAATGGAAGGAAAATTCATACATGCTTTTCATAGGAGAAAAGAGTGGAGGATGTGGAGGACAAAAAACTAGTTAACCTCACCTAGTCAAACTTTCCTAATTGCCTTAAAACCTTGAAAAAGCAGGCAATAAAGAAGAAAAAGCGGAAGGGTACCTAGGAGGCTAGGAATAAAGTAGATTTGAGTCCAGGAGGTTTCCCAAGTGCTCCATGAGTCAAAATTAGAAATTTTTACCACTATGGATGTGTAGATGACAACTTGCATAAGGTGGAACATGGAAACTAGGAAAATAAGACAAAAATGGATTAATTAATGTCTAAGGTAGCTAACTATGGGTTGATTATTCTAATACCTCCCCTTAAGCCTGAATTATGAGTAATATATCAGAAAATTATAGGGCCTAGCAACAAGGCTTAGTCACCCTTTACATACTGCATGTCCATATAACCAAGGAAAGAGGCAAAAACCCAGTGGGAAAATCCTCCCTTAAACATGGATTGTAAAACAAAATTTGGAAATATTTTCATCACTCATGCTTCACAGCATGATCAGAAATCCCCAATAGTGATTTGAGATTTCTGAAGGTCTTCTCACAAAATTCTTTGGTGAAGATATTAGCTACTTGTTCTGAAGATGAACATAAGAGTAGGTGAATGGTGCGATCATGCACAAGCTCTCTGATGTAGTGCATATGGATCTCAATGTGTTTGGTTCTCTGCTTCTGAACTGGATCATTGCATATTCGAATGGCACACTGATTATCACAATAGATAGTAGTTGAGTATTTTGATTCGAATCCACACTCTCCAAGTAATCCCTGCAACCATAAACAATGAGTTGCTGCATTTACAACTCCTCTGTACTCTGCTTCTGTAGATGAGAGTGCAATGGCACTCTGTTTCTTGCTTGACCAATTGATTGGCCCTTCTGGAAGCATGAACACATATCCTTATGTGGACTTTCTGTTTGTGCTATCACCTACCCAATCACTGTCAGTAAACCCAATCAAATCAAGATCAGATTTAGCTTTATAGAAGATCCCATGTGTCCTTGTTCCCTGAACAAAGTTAAAGATATTTTTGGCTGCTTTCCAATGGATCTCATGAGGTTGATCCATGTATCTAGAAGCCACACTTACTGCATAATAAATATCAGGTATATTATGTGTAAGATACAACAAAAATCCAATCAATTGCCTATACAGTGTATTATTTACCATAGGTGAAGAATCAACTTCTTCAAGCTTCACTCCTGAAAGGAAAGGAGTCTTGCTTGGCTTGCAATCCTTCATTCTGAATTTTTTCAGCAAATCCAAGGCATACTTGGAATGGTGCACCTTGATTCCAGCTTTGGTTTGAGTAATCTCAAGCCCCAAGAATTGGCTTAAGAGCCCCAAATCTGTCATGGAGAAGGCTTGGTTCATTGCACCCTTCAAGGAAGCAATCTCATCCTTTGAGCTTCCTGTAATGAGGAGGTCATCAACATATAACAAAATTATCATTAATGAACCATTAATAAACTTCAAATATACATTTGGATCTGATTTGCATCGAACAAATTTCAGTGATAGCAAGAAGCTATCAATCTTGGCATACCAAGCCCTGGGGGCTTGCTTAAGCCCATACAATGACTTCCTTAGCCTGCACACAAGAGATGGGTTAGTAGCAAATCCTTGAGGCTGCTGCATGTATATCTCTTCTGTGAGATCTCCATTCAGAAAGGCACACTTTACATCCATGTGATGTACCTCCCATTGCTTTGAAGTTGCAATGGCTAAGGCTAGCCCGATGGAGTCCATCTTTCCCACCGGTACAAAGGTCTCATTGTAATCTATGCCATGAACCTATGAGTATCCCTTGCCTACCAATTTGGCCTTGTACTTTAGAGGTGAACCATTATCAGAAAATTTGGTCTTGTACACCCACTTACACTGAACTAGCTTCCTCCCTGGGGGAAGATCAACCAGCTCCCAAGTGTTGCTCTTCTGGAGTGAGTTGAACTCTTCCTTCATGGCTGATTTCCATATTGGATATCCTACTACATATTCATATGTCTGAGGATCTAATTCTACCATCAGATAGAATTTTTCAGCAAACATAGGATCCTTCATGCACAGAGCACTCTCAAATTGAGATCTAGTCCTCCTAGGGTCACTAGGATTTCCAGCTAGCTCTCCTACTGCATGAATGGTATTGGGTTCCCATTTTGGCCTTGTAGTGATGTTAGGATCTACAATAAACTCATCACTATCAGAAATATCAGAATCAACATGTTCAACAATCTCTTCACTTACATTCAAAGTTTCTGGTGGTGAAGAGGCTTCTCCAACTTCCACTGCTGCTAGGGGTTCTTCTTGAAACTGAACACACATTTCAATGAAGGATTTGTTTGTGCTCAAATTTATCAGCTTGTACCCTTTTGAATCTTCAGAGTACCCAAAAAATAGACACTATTGGATTTGGGGCTGCAAAGCCTTCCTCTTTTCTGTTGGAATTCTAGCCCAACCCCTTGAGCCAAAAATCCTGAAATGGGTCACATCTGGCTTGTGCCCACTCCATGATTTGAAAAGAGTCATACCACCAAGATATTTATGAGGCACCCTATTCTAGATATAGGCTTCACATTTTATAGCTTCGGTCCAGTACTTTAGTGGCAAAGTATTAGCCTCCGTCATGCTTGTTGCCATCTCCTTTAGTGATCTGTTCTTCCTCTCAGCAACACCATTCTGATGTGGTGTGTAAGGGATAGAATGCTGCATCTGAATACCTGGATCTACAGAATATTGAATAAACTCAGACTTGACATACTCACCACCATTTTTTAGATCTGAGGACCTTGAGTTTCCTCCCACACTGGTTTTCAACCAAAGCCTTAAATACTTTGAAGAGGCCAAAAACTTTAGACTTCTGTTTCAGGAAGTAAACCCAGCAATAACTGGGAAAGCATCTAATAAAGTCAATGCATATTTTTCCTGACTCATTGACATATGAGGGAATGGGCCAGAAACATCACTTTGGATCAACTCGAGGGGTGCATAGGTTCTCTCATGACTAGCTCTCTCAATTTTATGCTCTGGGTGTTTTCCTAAGATGCAACCTTGACAGACTCCTTTGGAAAATTTTATCTTTGGTAACCCTATGACCATCTATTTTTCACTAAGATCAGAAAGATACTTGTAATTTAGGTGGCCAAATATTTCATGCCAAAGCTTGCTTACCTCATTAGCATGAATCAGAAGAGCAGAGGGGTTTGAGTAGGGTAGGAAGTGTGAGAACATGTATACCTTCGAAGTATGATTTGCAACCCCTTTTGCAATGACTTTACCACTTGAGATATCTGTGATCTCAACTTCATCAGGGGAGAATATGAACTTCTTTGGAGACCCTGTGTGGGTCATTTGATACACTGATAAGAGGTTAGAGGCAAGACTTGGAACATACAACACATTGCTGAACTGACCATGATCAAGATCAATCCTTCCTTTGCCCAAACTTTCAGTGAGAGAGTCATCTCCCTGTACTATTGGTGGACCTTTCGACATGTCAAGTGAGGTGAATGCCTCCTTGGTCGAAACCATATTTCTTGAAGCTCCAGAATCAATGATGAAACTAGGTGAGCTTGATGTGCCAGCAACCAATGCATGAACTCTCTCTCTGTCTTCTGAACTTAATCCTCCTTCCCTCTTCTTTGAGCTATCTGGAAGGGAGATGCCATTCTTCTCCAGGAGTTGGGTCAGCATGTCTATTTGCTTCTTCATGCATGAGCTCTCAAAATGATTTCCCTTACTGCAGTATGCACACTTGCTCATTTCTCCTTTGTTCTTCTTCTTCTGGTAGTTCTTCTTGGAACCTTGAGGATCCTCCGGAGACTTGTTCTTGTCTCTCTTTTGCTCGGGTGGTTTTTTAGCTTTCTTTTTTCTTTTTGAATCCACCCTCAAATATATAGCACCTAGAGCTTGGTATTTGGATGGTTTGATGGTGCCCATCATCACCAGTTTGTCTTGTTCTTGTGTGAAGGATTCCATGAAATCTGCAAGGCTAGGCATCTTCCAGGTTTGAGCTGTCAACTTTGTGGCATAGAAGGTCAAAACAAACACTGAATAATCAGGGCCAAGCTTCGAGAGTATGGCAAAGACCAGCTGATTATCCTTCTTTTCTATCCCACATTGTTTTCGCTGCAAAACAAGTGCTTTGAACTTGGATAAATAGAGTTGCAGGGATTCAAAGCTATTTGGACTCAGGGAGATCAGTTCATTTTCGATTTGATGTCCCCTCATCTCATCTGTCTTTCCAAAAAGATCAACAAGCTTATCCCATACTTAATTCGGTGATGTCAATCCATCAAGATGGAAAAGGAGGTCTCTGGATATACTCAGACACAAGAGACCATAGGCCTCATCCCTCCTATTGTGCCATTTTATCTTCTCTGCAGTTGCATTGGGCTCTGCTTCTGTTTCCATAGTCACTCTGTAGAGGCCTTTCACTCTAAACAATATATCCATCTCTACTTTCCATTCAAAGAAGTTAAATGGAGTCAAGATGATCTTCTAAGATTGATCCATAGCTCAGAAATTGTCTCGGCTGTCAGTAGAAGGCTCCTAGTCACTGATGTTGAACCTGCAAAACAAATTGGAAGGAGAGAAATCGATCTACAAAGGCTTTGATACTATGTGGAAATTGAACCCAGTGATAGAACAATTACACTCACAACAATTATCAATTGTACATGCAAAATCACTCACAAAAGAGACTGAATATGGAGCTGAACACTAAACTTTATTGAATAAGTGTACAATAGCCAACGCTGTTAAGTCATAGGTTACCACAATAAATAGTTACATGAAGGATTCGAATGCATGAAGAGGCAATTCGAATCTAGTCAAAAGCAGGCTTACTAAAATTAAGCAAATCCCCCATAGGTGCATAAAGCAGTTTCCAAAACTGTCAAGGAGCTCACGAATTGGAAAAATCACTTAGGAAAGCTAAAAGGTAATTGAAGGACAACTCATACATGCTTTTCATAGGAGAAAAGAGTGGAGGATGTGGAGGACAAAAAACTAGTTAACCTCACCTAGTCAAACTTTCCCAATTGCCTTAAAACACTGAAAAAACAGGAAATAAAGCAGAAAAAGCAAAAGGGTGCTTAGGAGGCCAGAAATAAAGCAGATTTGATTCAAGGAGGCTTCCCAAGCGCTCCATGAGTCAAAATTAGCAAGTTTTACCACTATGGATGTGTAGATGACAACTTGCATAAGGTGGAACATGGAAACTAGGCAAATAAGACAAAAATGGATTAATTAATGTCTAAGGTAGCTAACTATGGGTTGATTATTCTAACAATTAAGTGTGCATGGTGGGTAAATGTCTCCAACACCCCCCCTTAAGCTATACTCAGGAGAAGGAGAAACATAAAGTGCATGAAATGCTAGGGCCCTGCAAACAAAGGCCATAGGTCACCCTGTACAATAATGAAACTCAAACAATGCTAAAAAATAAATCTAAGTGAGGAAAAGAGGGAAAACCCAGTGGGAAACCCCCCCCCCCCAAGATGGACACTGAAGGTATTCTAATCACCATGATTAAATCACCCCCAAAAGTGAATGGAGGTAAGTGAACTTCTTTTCAAAAAATATCTTGGTGAATATGTCTGCAATCCGCTCACTAGTAGGGAATTATTGCAGAATGATGGTCCTATAATGCACTAATTCCCTGATATAGTGCATGTGTATCTCTACATGTTTGGTCCTCTACCTGGTAACTGGATCTGTGGATATATTAATAGAAGTTTTATTGTCACAAAGGAGGACAGTGGACAAAGTACTACCAAGATCAAACTATGAAAGAGTTCCTTGCAACCAAACAACTTGGATGCAAGCATTCACCGCTCCTCGATACTCAGCCTCTGCTGAATACAATTCTATGGCGGCATAATTTTTTTTGGAATAGAAAATGTGGCCACCACTAAACATAAATACATATCTAGAAGTAGAATCCCAATCAATAGAATCACCCTCCCAATCAGAATCTGTGTAACCAACCAGCTCTAGCTTGGAGTCTGCAGCATAGTGAATGTCGTAGGTCCTGGTTCCCTGAATATACTGGAGGATCCTCTTGGCTGCCTTCTAATGAATATCATGAGCCTACTGCATGTATCTTGACATATCATTCATAGCATAACAGATATCAGGCCGAGAATGAGTCAAGTAGATAAAGCTACCTATCAGTTGTCGATAAATTGTGCAGTCCATGGGAGGTGTGCTTTTTCCTTCTTCAAGATTGATCCATGAAAGGAAAGAGAATGGAGCAGAATTAAATTCAGCCATTTTAAAATTTACTAACATGTCTAATATGTATTTGGACCGAGTGACCAATATCCCATCAAAATTTTGCTCAATTTTGAGCCCCAGAAATTGCTTCAAGAGCCCGAAATCGCTCATTTCAAATGCATTGTGGAGAGCCGTTTTGATGATTGGAATAGAATTAACTGAGATACCTGTAATCAGTAAGTCATCAAAATATAAAATAATAATAATAAAATTACCATCATACTTTTGTATATACACATTTGGATCTGATTTACACATTTGTAAGTTTTACGAGAGAAGGAAGGCATCCATCTTGGACTACCGGTCTCTTGGGGCCTGTTTGAACCCGTATAGCGACTTATTTAGTTTGCAAACCAAAGATGGATGAGAAATGTAGCCCTCAGGATTCTTCATGTATATCTTTTCATGAAGATATTCATGCACAAAGGAAGACTCAACATCCATATGATGCACTTCCCAGTGCTTAGATGGAGAAATTGCCAAAACTAGGCAGATGGAGTCCATTTTTGCAACCAGTGCAAAAGTCTCATTGTAGTCCACACCTTGGACCTAGGAGAAACCTTTTGACACCAGCGTTGCCTTATATTTTCAGCTGATTCCATATACAGCAACCTTATTCTGAAACAACCACTTGCATTGCACCAATTTCCTCCTTGGAAGAAGAGAAACTAGATCCCAAGTAGTGTTTTTCTGAAGAGAATTCATCTCTTCATCCATGGCAACTTGCCATCTCAGATCCTTTCGAGCATGGTAGTAAGAATTAGGGTCTGAAATTATTATCAAATAACAATATTTAGACATCAAATAATCAGGACAAGAGAGTGCAATACCTGCTCTTTGGAAATCAGACAGGGTTCTCCTTGGATCATTCAAATTTCCAATGTTATCTCCTGCAGAGGAGAGTTTCTGTCGGGCCAAAGTTGGGAGATGATTTTGTACTTTAGGTTTTTATTCCAGATTTGATGTTTTATATACACTGATATTAGAAATAAGAGGATCCAAATCAGGGTGATCACCCCCAATTACATCGTCCAAATATTCAGTAGAATAGGAAGGAAATTCAACAGTTTTCTCCTGCAGGAGTTCTACCTCCTGAAGAGGCTCATCAAACATGACACTCCTTTCAATGATGATCTGTTTTTTTTTTATATAGAACATCTTGAAACCTTTAGATTCATTAGGATATCTGATAAATAGACATTCAATTATTTGCAGTTTCAAAGTCCTCCTTTTAGCAAGCGGAATTCGGGCCCATGCAGTGGATCCAAACACCCTCAGGTTTGACACATCCCGCTTGTGTCCAAAATATGCTTCGAAAGTGGTATTACCTTTCATGGATGAGTGTGGAAATCTATTTGTAATATATTATATATAATTCATGGCTTCTACCCTCAAAGTTTCAGCCAACTTCTTTGATTCCAACATACAGCTGGTCATCTCCTTGAGAGATCGATTCTTCCTCTCCACTACACTGTTCTGCTGGGGAGTGTAGGGGACAGAATAATGGATCTAAATACCAATTTGGGAACATATATTTAGTAACTCATTACTGACATACTCCCTATGATTATCAAATCTCAAAATCTTGATCTTTTTTCCAGATGCATTCTCAATCAAGGCCTTCAACTCAGTAAATGTTTCCAAGACTTTCGACTTCTTTTTTATAAAAAAGACCCATGTGTATCTGGAAAATTCATCAATGAAATTCAGAACGTACCTTGATCCATTCATGGATGTGATAGGCATGGGACTGCTGATATCAGAATGTATCAGTCCCAAGATGCATGATGCTCAACTTTCCTTCCTTGATAGAACTTATGCTCAGGGTGCTTTCCAACAACACAACCCTTGCAAATTCCAGTGGTATCTTTGATGACTGGGAGGCCTTCAACCATAGAATTATTGTGTAATTTATACAAGTATTTGAAGTTTACGTGTCCAAACCTCTCATGCCACATTCTACTAACTTCGTTTCCATGAGTCAACAATGTGATGGACTTTGCATCCACCACAAAATGGGAGAACTCGTAGGATTTTGCATGATGGTTTGCAAGGCCTTTTGCTACAAGTTTTTTGGATACAAGTTCTGTGATCTCTACATAATTTGGGATAAATAAGACTCTCTTGGGAACTCTCGTATGTGTCATTTGATAAACACTTAGGAGGTTTGACGCAAGATATGGTACATACAGAACATTGGAAAAATAACCATGCTCAAGATCTACAGTACCTTGTCCTTTGGATATGATCGTGGAGTCATATCCCATGTGGATGGGAATGGATTTGCTAGTCTCCAAAGATGAGAAAGAGTCTCTTTCAACCATCATGTGATTCGAAGCTCCAGAATCTATCAAGAGATATTTGGACTTCGAAGTGCTTTCCATGAGAGCATGACCTCTTTCATGTTGTGGTTCGTGATCTTGCTGATCTCTCCTTCGAAATATTTCCAAAAGATTGATGGGATTTTTCTCAAGAAGAGAAGTAGATTCATCAAGTTTCATTTTCATGCAGGCATGTTCAGGGTGAAATCCCTTCCTGCAGTATGAACTCTTGACTTTTTATTTTCCATGATGCCCTTTTATTTTGTTCTTATTCGAGCCAAAATGATCTTCATGCTGTTGGTTTTCAACTTTAGGATTAGGAGCTTCAAATTTGGTTTTCAGGTTCTTCTTCTGCTTTCCTTTACCCTTCAGATATTTGGTCCCTGAGACATGGAGGAATTGATCACGAGAGGATATAATGATCCCCATCTAGAAAAGCTTATCATGTTCACTTGTTAGGGACTCAATGAAGGCATTGAGTAAAAGAATCTTCCATCCAGGGGTTGTGAGCTTCCCTGCATTGAATGTAGAGACAAACACTAAATAATCAGCTCCAAGGTTGGAGAGTATGGTGAGGATGAGCTGATCATCCTCCTTGTCCACCTTACATTGCTTCAACAGTAAGATAATGTTCTTTAACTTTGTGAAAAAAACATTTAAGGTCTCGAAATTGGAAGGCTGGAGAGACATCAAATCGTTTTCAAGATGGTATACTCTCAAATCATCTTTTTTTCCATACAGGGTTTCCAATTTTTCCCAAATTTCCTTTGGAGTCTTCAATCCTGAGAGATGGAAAAGAAGATCCCAGGAAATAGAGAGGCACAAGAATCCGAATGCTTCATCCTTCTTGTTCAAGAATCTAGCATTGTGTATCACATGAGTGGGCTCTTCTAGAGTCCTCTGGCATGTAGTTGGATCTGCATATCTCCTTTCCATGAATGGAAATTGAATGGGGTTAAGAGTTCGATGGAAGAATCCATCTCAAACTGCTGGAGCGAATGCTTTCACCTATTAAAACCTACAATCACAACAAAAGGGGGACCATAATGTTGAACAACCTGCACATTTTAGGCTTTCATCACACCCAACATAGTTGATCAAGCAAGCTTGACCAACAATTCCTTAACTTGGGGTATTAAGTGGTAAGCCTTGGCTTCTGGTGCAGTGCTAGATTTTTGAGCTTTTTGCTCAATTTTTCATGCAAGATCTGTCAAAAACCATGTTTTTGAGAGATATGAGCTTCGTCCCACCATGAGATTTGATACCATGTAAGGTTTTACATTACACCAAAACCTGCAGATGTTGATGAAAATTTGAAACCCAACACAAGGCCCTATCACCAGGAGTGGCGGTTAAACCACTTTTTTTATATTCCCAGAGGTGCAGCAGTTATACCATGTGGAGGTACCTGATACTCCAACACCCCACCTCCGACGTAGCTCGAGGGAATTGAACCTGAGACCTCTAATCTGATACCATGTAAGGTTTTACGTTACACCAAAACTTGCAGATGTTGATGAACATTTGAAACCCAGCACAAGGCCCTATCACCAAGAGTGGTGGTTAAACCACTTGTTTTATATTCCCATAGGTATAGCGGTTATACCATGTGGAGGTACCCGATACTCCAACAATCCAAACAACAGATCCAATCACTTGTCTGAACATCCATTGCTCAAACTACAGAGCCATAAGAGAAAAGTTAAACCTTACCTCTGCATGACCTATAAATTCTATTATGAATACAAACTTGTTCAAAGTTATAATTATACATATATAACCTTTTAACATTTTTCTTCACATATTAGTTCGTATTAATAATTTATGTTGCCAATGTACTAATTCTTATGTTTAAGAACAGGAACACAAACACCAGATCTCATAAATTAGGATGTCAGCATTTAAGATTTCTCATGCCAACATTCTGATTTCAATAGATCGAGAGTCGTGAATTCCTTCATTTTGACTAATTTGCATCCCAATGTTTAGGTGTTGGTATTCGTGATTTTTTTTTGAAGTTGGGAGTCACGATGAAATTTATTTTCTCTAAATTTTTTCCTTAACATTTCAACATCAACGTCCCTATATTCATTTACTTTGGAACTTAAATATTGTTAAATTATATGCACAATTGAAAACATAAAGTAATTTTGTCCAGTTTGACAATAATTTTTGCGTTTCAATATAATATGGTAGCCACGAATAATGGTAGCAACAACACATATTGAGATCCATTTCACTATGTTTACAGCTCTAAAATATAATAATTATGAAAATTTAAGAGTTAGAATGTATATGCACTAGTACGCATGTTGAGGGTTAATGCCTGGTGCATATAGATATGTTATAATGCATAAGGAAATTCTTGGGCATATGCATAACATGTTTGTAAACTCAGAGTATTCAATGTTTATATATGCAATAAAGATGTTCTCGTGATTGAATGTGACTAATGATATTTATGTGACTAGGAAAGAAAGAGGTTGATAGCATGGATAATGGTTTTATGACGTTGTTAATATGACAATGAGTGTGACAAAGAAAATATTTTGACAACAAAATGAAATGTTGATCAAGTGGCTGGTAAAAATAAAAAAATTAATAATAACAAATAAAATTAAAAAAATATTAGCTTGTTTTGTTTTGAAATTTTTTTAATAAAATAATAAAAATATAAAATTAAAAAATATATATAAATAAATAATAAAGTAACACAACTTATCTTTGTAAAATATATTTCATTGTTGTTTTGAAGTTGCTTTGCAAAATAGGGTCAGTTAGGAATTTATTTTTGTTCTCATTACAAAACAACTAAAAGAACATTCAACAAAATTTATATATATATATATAAAATAAATCAAATCTAAAATAAATATATAAAAACAATTTAAATAATAATATATATATTTTTTAATAAAACTTAGAAATTTTTGCTTAACTACACGAACACAAGCTTTAAAAAATAAAAAGTAAAACAATAGGAAAAGGGGTTTGTGTAAATAAAAACATTTGTTTTTATTATAACAACATAAAAATTAAAAAAAAATCTATGTATAAAAAACATTAGGTAAATAAACAAAATGTATATAAACATAAAATAATGTTATTAATAAAATTAATATGCATCCTTGAAATCGAAGGCACTTACACCTTCTTTTTAATTTTTATTCTTGCACAGTGGGACCTGGGACATCTTCAATTGTGGGGCGGTATCTACATAGTCATTGAAACTGCTAAACTTATCATAGAAATCAATTTTATGCACACTCCTCTCTAATATAGATCATTAAGATAGTCTGCTTTTAGAGGGGTCGACCACCGAAAGGGTCGACCCTCTCTCTCTATCACTCAATCATACATAAATACACACTTATCTTAAAAAAGGATTAGTTAATAAATAAAATCATAAAATTTTAAATTTGAAATGAACTTAAATTTTTCTCAAAATTTTATGATTGTTGTGCTAACTTGTTTTTCGCAAGTCGCTCAAAAACATGTTTTTGACAAAGAGGGTTGCTACTTTTAGGTATAGGATAATTTTTAGTTATTCACTTTAACTTTTTATTAAGCACATATTTTCCTATATTTTTAGTGCTCTCACAAGTTTGTTGGAGGAAAATGCTAACCTTTTGCAGATTCAAAGACCAGCAAATGGTATGCAAAAATAATTTCCAGAATTCCAGAAGATTTTCAAAAAAAATATTCCATTGAAAGCTTGAAGAAGTTGATTTTTCACTATGTATGTCATCACATCCTACTGTCACAAAGAATCCTTTCAGAAACAAATTATGCCTTGTCATGATTACTTACCCTTTTTCCTTCCAAGCTTATTCATCATCCCTGTTAGAGTCTATTCTTTCACTGACTTATACATCATGAATTCCTGCATGTCTACCTTTCTGAGTTGCACACATTTCCTCATTTTCAGTTTATCTTTTTCCCTTCTAAATAAAGCCATTCAACTCCCTTTCCATGACTTCATTGCTTTATTATCCCTGCCATAAAAAAATTGTTTGACCCTCATATTTTTCATCTATAGCCCTACCATTCATTTTGTATAACTCATGTTGACTGATGTGGGATTCCTTAAGGACCACCTTTCAACATGTCTTGCCCCATCGACCTCGGCGCATTATCTGGGATAGAGACTAGAGTTCATTTTTAGTACCTTAAGGCTTGCATGCCTTAATGGCAAGTTATCTTGCTGACAATCATGGGAATACATCAATGTCCCTTGATCGTTAGATCCTGCAAGTGGCTCGACATTAACTCATTTTTTCGCACTTTGCACAATGTACTTTGTTACGTTGGCACTCATTGAAATCAATGGTGAGATTGCCTTGCATTAGTTAATGACATTCCTCAATGGTCCATAATCTAATGATTTCTTTCAATGTTCAACATCGACACATTTATTCGCACGGTAAGAATTGTACCATTGAGTTTTGTAGTAGGTGAACACTATATACTTTGCATGACTCCATCAGCAGTTTTACAGTAGCATACTTTAGCCATATGAGAGTACCATGGTTCTTCTTTTAGCTCTCATCTTCTACTTCATCCAACCAAGCAATAGTTCAGATCCTTTACTTCACGTTCAGCAACAACAACCACATTCCTATTGTATAGTTCATCAAATATTTGGGTAAGTGGAGGTATATTGTTTTCTAATTTTTAACCATGTAATTCCTTAAATGCTAGAAAATGAATGAATTTGGAAAATTCCCTCACTACATTCCCTTTCTTGTTTTCATAAACCTAATACATCTTAAGTTGGGGGTGGGGGGGGGGGGACTATTCATTACCATTTTACATATTCTTCATATCATTTACCATTAACCAACATGTCTTTCCCAAACTATGCTATATATATTGGAATGATTCATAATATGAAGAAAATGATTTCTAATATACATTGATGGTTCATCATTTCTAATGCATAAATCTTATGTATTGCAGCAAAAATACAAGTAAAACAAGCGAATGTTGTTAACACACATACCAACATTTGTTATATTTATGGTTTTCACACAAGAACCAACCATAAGGGAAATTGTTGCCACTCATGCATTTCAAATCATGGAATGATTTACTGTTACATACCATCATCATGTGAAGCCCAACTACAAAGCTAAAAGTTTTAAAAAAAGAATCAATGCATAGTTGCATGAGGACATGCAACTAGTCAAGTTGGGGGGAATGCTGAGCCCCAAAAAGACCACATTTTATTCATCTTTTATATACCATTTGACACCTTATTCCTATCTAATCCTTCCATAAAACAATTAATATCTACCACTTTCATAATAAATATGGGTTTATATTACCATTTCCCAAATCATTTGTTTTTGAGTATTTTGAGTGAATTTGTGGTTAATTATTGAGAAAAAGAACATATTTTCATTATACTTTACAGTTGGATGAGTTTGGTGATGTTTACAGGTGTATTTGAAGACTTTAACATGCTCAAAAGTCACCACCTAGACTCTGATTCGAATTTCATCCTCAAGATGTGGGCTAATTTCAAGGAGAAGATCATGGAAATGTGGAGAGAATATCTCATCCAATATTTATTGAGGATTTGAAGAGATGAGTTGTAGATTTGTTGAGGATTTGAAGGGACGAGTTGCATATTTGTTGAGGATTTTGAGGGATAAGTTGAGAGAATAGTGGGTTTGTAATTATGATTAGTTATCTTGAATTGATGTATAAATAGGAGGGCTCTCTCCTCATTTTGGTTAGAGGCCTCTCTAGTGGTTTGGAAGTACATTTTAGTTTAGATTCAGTCATAGAATGGATTCTTGTTTGTTATGTAATGGAGATGATGCTTAATGCACATCCTTTAACTCTCTTATGTTAATTCAAGTTTCTTTCTTATGAATTGATAGTATTGATTTTATGAGCTCACAAGTTAATGTTAGTTGTTTTATATCAGTTTATTTCGTGCAATCTTATGCTTTCATAGATTAGATTTATTTCCTGCAATTTGCAATTTCATGCTTTTCTAGATTAGATTTATTTTCATGTCATTTTTTCTTTTGCAAGTTTAATTTAATTTCAGTTGCATATATTTTTTATTTCAATCATCTAGAATATTATATTAAGTTTAGCGACACTCTCCCTCTACATATATTTTGTCTCTACCTCACAAGTTTACGCTCTCTCTTTGGGTTGACAATTAAATTGTTGGATATATGTTATAATTTGTTTAATATTTTTCCCCAACGGTCGTTTGTTTTCAGTTTCAGGATCACTCAATAGAGGCAGTTGTAGTTTTAGGTTAAATCGATAGTTTAGAGAAGGTAGAAGGGTTCTGCTCTTCAACATTTTGAATTCTGAGTTGTAGAGAAGAGGACAGACTTGTGTCTGGTTCCTACTTGTAAATATTTTGAAGAATCAGAAGAAGAGAAATCCAAGCTGTATGCATTTTTCTTTATTTCGTAATAGAAGGATTTACCGTGTGTTTGTAGGGTTGTTATCCTTTATGCATGTGCTATGTTGAATGGTGTATTTTCATAGAGCCGAATTCGGCATTTTCTTGAACATTTGTGTATTTCAATGAAGTGTTGATTTCATGCATCAATTTTTTTCTTGAATAGTTGAGGTAGATTATGAATGCATGCATAACAGTGATAGGTTAAAGAATCATGACACTTGTAGGATGGAGTGATCAATTGCATGATCGATCGGCGCAACCCGTAGGTTTTCTGCCTTAAAACGTTTTTGTAGCGAATGAACGGTGGAGATTGAGTCCGTAGATCAAGATCTTATGGTCTATAAGAATCCTACAACAGAAGTATCGAGGAAGTTAACAGACCTGTAGAGATTTGAGAAGTCTGAATCAAGAAGAAGATTGACGGTCAGAGTGAAGGCCACAAAGATTGGACAACCAGGAAGATTGCGAGGGATGAATTTTGTGGAGGAAGTCTCAAGGGAGAAACTTTGGGAATTTAACATTCCACATCTCGCAACGCGGTTTTGGGAAGGCATTTTTAGAACGAAAGTTTCAGGCATAAATTATGCAGGGGAAACTTTGGAAAGTTGACATCACGCATCTCCCAAACCGCAGTCGGAAAGCTTGTTGCGGGATAGAAATTGTAGAATCCCTATTGCAGAGGTAAAAAGAAATTGCGGGAAGTCTATTTTAGCATAACAAATTGGTTGTTAGGTCGAATTTGGGAGTCCTGATAAGTGTAGGAGCCACTAGATACTAGAAGTGTTGGTTGGGTTGGCTGTGGTCTATCCCCACCTACACCAATTTTGGTATCGGAGTGCAAAGAATTTTCCTGTTGATAAATTCCATAGTTGAGGTTGTGGGTAGAATTTCTAAAGGAGCAAGGAGAAGCTTGTGTGAGAGAGAAGCATAGCCATAGAATCTTGTAGAGAGAAAAGAAGAGTGTCAAGATGTTCTGGATAGAGGACCAGCATTACCGAAAGACAAAGGGCCGAGAAGAGGCTTGGTGAGGTAAGGTGTAATAGTGTGAAAGAGAACTGTTATTGTAGAAGCTTAGTGCAAGAATATGGTTGCTCGCGTAGGAAGAGCAAGAGGTCATGACAGAGGTCAACCAGGGGGGGACATAGAAGTTCTAAAAAAAAATGAGAGAGTTAAGAGCATGTCTAAAATCTATGGAGATAGAGAGATGAAGAAAGAAAGAATCCTGGGATGTAACTGAACCTGAGGATGAAGAGCAAAGAGAAGAAGTTGTACCTATGCAGGAAACACCAGAGCTAATATATTTCAGATCTATTTTGGGAGAGAATTCAAGGCCGATACTATAGTTTCCTATCTATGATGGGAGTCTCACCGCAGAGCATCTCATTGATGGGATCAGTGATCTTGATAAGTACTTTGAGTACGATGAGTTAGAAGAAGACAAAGACTCAGATTGGTTGTGACGAGGTTGAAAGGAAACGCATCCTTGTGGTGGGATAGTGTGCAATAAGAAGGAAGAAGGAAGAATAAACCCTTGATAAAGAGCTGGGATAGAATGGTAGCAAATATGAGGTCTAAGTTCTTTCCCAAGTATTACCAGTTGATTCTGTATAGACAGGTACAAAACCTTAGGAAAATATTGTTAACAGTGAGAGAGTACATTGAAGAGTTCTACAAAGTCAACCTAAGGGCACGATATGTGGAAGAGTCAGTACAGAAGGATGATAGATATGTCAATGGTCTAAGGATGTATATCAAAGAAGATATCAACATGATATCACCTAGAACAATGGAGGAGGCATATCAATGCTCCTTAAGGGAAGAAGAAAAAATATAAAGGAAACCAACCTTCAATAAAAGTCATGGTTCAGCCAGAGGAAGAGGGAAAGCGACTGGAAGAGGAATATTTGGACCACAGAGAGGAGATTCTAGTAACTCTAGCCAGCAAGAACTGTTTGAGACATTTACCCAACATGCACACTTAATTTGGTCAATTTTTTCTTGTTAAACCACTATCCTAAGTTTGATTAACTTAATCAGCATCATATGAGCACACTATGACATCACCATGAGCATGTCCACTCCTACCTTCAGTAGAGGAGGCCAACTAAGCCTTCTCCTTCATTCGGGGAGGCTAACTGGACTTCCTTTTTCAAACAAGGAGCACTCTAGGGGTGATCTGACTGTCATAAATGCACCTGAGTGCTAACTAATTGTTACAATCAGTTAATATAAGTGGTGAAGGCTCCTCCACTCATTATATTGATTATTTTTATTAATATTCATGAACTAGAGTCAACTAGGGTGCCTCCAACCACCTCTGATGACCAGTTTGACTTCATTTAACCTCATCGGGTTTCATTGGAGATAATGATGCGCTACCACTTATTGGCTAGCATGTAGTGACATGTGTTTGAGCTACTTTTAGTTAGGCTCAGTCATCCATTGCACTTTGACTTCAGTTAGGACTCAATTGAGTCAATCAGGACTTGAACAATTGGTTAAATAGGTGTGTTTACTGTGTCTTACATTCAGTTAAGCTACACCCATTCATTCAATTCAAATGACCTCCTTGGGAATTCAAATTGTCTTGGAATTCATGCACCTTGCATGATCATTGTATTGTATTATTCATTCTTTATTGATTATACAGAGTTGCTACTTCCATTGCAACTCCATTATGCCAATTTTATGCTTAATTGTCTAAAATATTCTATGAGACTGTGTTTTAGTCCCTAGATTACTGTGACAGATTAATATGGTATCATAGCTCATGGAGGAACGAAGCTCACATCTCTCAAAAACATGGTTTTTGATAGAGCTTGCATGAAAAATTGAGCAAAGCTCAAAATTCCAGCACTACACCACAAGCCAAGGCTTACCAATTAATACCCCAATTTAAGGAATTGTTGATCAACTATGTTGGGTGTGATGAAAGCCTAAAATGTCCAAGATGTTCGACCTTATGGTGCCCCTTTTTTTGTGATTTGCAAGTTTTAACAGGTGAAAATCATTCGCTCCAACAGTTTGAGATGGCTTCTTCTGCTAAACTCTTGACTCCGTTCAATTTTCATTCATGGAAACGAGATATGGAGATCCAGTTACATGCCAGAGGACTCTACCAGGTCACTATAGACAGTGAATAATATCCTACTCATGTGACAGAGAAATATAGATTCTCGAACAAGAAATATGAAGCATTCAGATTCTTGTGCCTCTCTATTTCCTATGATCTTCTTTTCCATCTCTCGGTATTGAAGAATCCAAAGGAAATTTGGGACACATTAAAAACCTATATGGAAAAGAGGATGATTTGAGAGTATACCATCTTGAAAACTAGTTGATGTCTCTCCAACCTTCCAATTTCGAGACCTTAAATGATTTTTTCACAAAGTTCAAGCACATTATCTTACCGTTGAAGTAGTGTAAGCTAGAAAAGGAGGATGATTTGCTCATCGTCGGCATTCTCTCCAAACTTAGAGCTCATTATTTGGTGTTTGTCTCTACATTCTGTGTGGGGAGGCTCACAACCCCTGTATCAAAGATACCTTCACTCAATTCCTTCATTGAGTCCCTAACAAGTGAACATGATAAGCTTGTCCAGATGGGGATCATGAGATCCTCTCGTGATCAAGCCCTCTATGTTTTGGGTCCCAAAGATATGAAGGGTAACAGAAAGCAGCATAAGAACCCAAAAACCAAATTCGAAGCTCCTAATCCTAAATTTGAAAACCAGCATCACGAAGATCCTTCCGTCTCGAAGAAGAACAAAAGAAAACAACATCATGGAAAGGAAAAAGTGAATTGTTCATAATATGGGAAGGGCTTCCACCCTGAAAAAGCCTACATGAAAAATAAACTTGATGAAGATACTTCTCTTCTTGAGAAAAATCACATCAATATTCAGAAAATCTTTCGAAGGAGAGATCAACAAGAAATGGAACCACAACATGAAAGAGGTCATGCTCTCATGGAAAGAACTTCGAACTCCAAAGCTCTTTTGAAGATTCTAGAGCTTTGAATTACATGATGGCTCACAGAGACTCTTTCTCATCTTTCGAGACCGAAAAAACCATTCCCATCCACATGGGAGATGACTCCACAATCATATCTGAACGACAAGGTACTGTAAATCTTGAGGATGGTTATTTTCCCAATGTTCTATATCACTAGAACAAAAACTGGATTTAGTGTCGAATTTAGAGCCGGATTTTAGTGTAATTTTTTCTCAATTGTGGTGAACACTATAGCGCTAAACCTCACGCTATTGTGCATTTTCGTAAAACACTGTCTATTGCATCTTTTTTTCTGTCCTTTTTAAAATCCATTTTTGTGTCCATTTGTGCACCTAATTTTTTGAATCTTTTGTTACGTCTTTATTTCCACCCAATTTTGCAACTTCTATTGCATCTTTTTTTGCATCCTTTGTTACATCCTTGTTTGCACCCAGTTTCAAGCTCAATTTTGCATCCAATGTTGTGTCTTATTTTGCTCCTAGTTTTTCATCAAGTGTTGCACCCAATTTTGCACCATGTTTTTCATAAAATTATGTGTCCAATTCTGCATCTAACATTTCATATAGGTTTGCATCCAATTTTCAGCCCAATGTTGCATCTAGTTTTGCATCCAATTTTACTTATAATGTTGCATCCCGATTTTCATCTAATTTTGTATCCATGTTTGTGCCTAATGTTTCATCTTGTTTTACGTCGTATTTTGCATCTAGGTTTGCACCTAGTTTTTCATCCCAGTTGATGTCTTTTTTTGCATCTATGTTTGAGCCCAATGTTGCACCCAGTGTTGCGCCTAGTGTTGTGCCTAGTTTTGCACCCATGTTTGTATCTAATATTGCATCTAGTTTTGTGTCCAATGTTACATCCCATCTTGCATTGAATATTACGTCTAGTTCTACATCCAATGTTTTGTCCCATGTTGCATCCAATATTGTGTCTCATTTTAAGTTTTTCTTTGCGCCAAGTGTTCCTTCCATTTTCGCACCTGGTGTTACACCTAGTTTTATGTCCATTGATACACCATATTTTGTGCTCAATTTAATGTCCAATTTTATGTCTAGTTAGGAGTCCACTTTTGCATCTACTGTTGCATCTAGTTTTGGAGACTAGTATTTCATCTAGTTTTGAGTCATTAATTGTGTCTAGTGTTGAGTCTCTTTTTGCATCCAATTTTTCTTTTAGTATGATATCCATTTTTGTGTCCATATTTGCGTCTGACATAAGGTCGAATTTTGCATCCACTTTTGTGTTTAGTTTGACGTCCACTTTTACATCTTGTTTTGCATTTAGTGTTGCGTCTAATATTGCATCCATCTTGCACTACTACATTTTTTACCTTTATAAATACAATCCAATATCATTAGGGCATGGAGGAATCAAACCACCAACCTCTTGCTTGTAAAGCAGACGCTCTTCCATTGAGCTAGCACCCTTTAAGAATCAGGAAGAGGAGAAATATTAACACATAGATTTCATCATTTTTAATTCTAATAAAAGACAATAAGATCCAAAGACATTCATGCTTACAATCCAATTTATTTTCTCAACCACACTAATAAGCACAAAAATATACCATGCTCAAGCAACAAAATATCCTAAACAGTTACGCAACCTATTAAAGTGGTCCACAAAAGAGTCTTGGAGAACAATATAATGTATTCATGCATACCTAATAACCTAAACTTGATATGGACAAAGAATCAGGGATGTGTTTAAGAAATAGTTGTAGAAACCAATTGAGGATGTGTGTGTTCCTACATACATGTTGTTATTCATTGATGAGGTGATTTTGTTCAGCAATGGGATGGTAAGAGAATAACTCATGAATGGTTACTAAAAGAAGATGTCTACTATGTGCAGCATATATGATATAATGAATATTTTAAAAATTGACACAACAAAGTTGATTTATATCATGTGCCTTCTTTATAATCTAAAAATTAGTAAGATGTCAACAGGAAAAAGGATCATATCGGTTTCCAAAATTGATAAGGCCACAAGGAGGTAGATGAAGTTCAGGGGTTTCTCATCTTACTAACGATTGTTCCATCAAGAGATTCTGAAGGGGCATTCCATCACTTCATCAACATAGCTTCATGAATCCTGCTAATTTCAGGAGCAGGGGTGAAGAGGGGGGCGCCTCCACGCAACATAGCTTCATGAATCCATTTAATAATAGCTAATGAAGAGAATGTGAAATAAGAACTAACAAAAACAACACAAAAAGAAAAAGAGAATAATGGGATTCAGAGTAAAAATTAGTGGAGAGACATGGAGAAGGAATGAATCAAGGAAACTTTACATAGAAAAGAAAAAATGTTTGCTTGAACTATTCAAAATTTCAAAAGGGGTTTATCAACAAACAATCTCAAATTGAAATTTATCTCAGTCACGTTAATGAACAATTCATGAGTTCCATATTTGTGATGATGAACACTAATTTGATTTATGGGGTTCTAAATACCAACAGTTTTAATAATGGACAATTCAACTTCTTTCCCATTGGAATTAGATGTGCCAATTTAAATTCAAATACCATTGTATAAAATTGAATGTTAGAGAATGAAGGGAGGTGGGGGTTTTGGAGATAGTTCAATTTTTTCACTTAATATTAAATAATACAACATTCAACTTTACATTTGGGGATCACATGGGGTTTAGATAGGGCAGTACTAATCTAGGTCAAAATGAGAGAATTTTATTGTGCAAGTTCATTGTCTTGCAAAACTGCAAGAATCTAAAATACAAAAGTTGTGGGGATGAAAGGAAAAAAGAAGAAAAACTCCAAAATTTCAAGGTCGCAGACACAAAAAAGTGGTCAACAAAATTTGAGATCTGTTACCCTAAGTTTCCAAAACCAATGCTCCATAAGTGAACATAATTTTTCAAGAATTAGAATACCTGAAACACAGCTGAAAAAATCAGAGTTCCACAACAATACAAAGGCCACAAGACCACATAGTGTAATATAGAAAAGAATCACAACAGTATTTGAATAAAGAATCAATAGATCATGGACTTTAAAAATACAAGTTCTATGTGTTTTGAGATTCTAACTCAACAACAAAACTGTTGTGTGTGCATGTATGGATGTATGTAAGTGTATGCATTAGGAGAAAACTTAAAAGCCTTGAAAATAA
Source organism: Pseudotsuga menziesii (assembly GCA_001517045.1). Lineage (NCBI taxonomy): Eukaryota > Viridiplantae > Streptophyta > Pinopsida > Pinales > Pinaceae > Pseudotsuga > Pseudotsuga menziesii. Next base: position 412,255 of record LPNX010845696.1, read on the forward strand.
TGGTTTTCCATATTATAAGCGTCTCTTTCAAAATTTGTTTGTCTTAAGCCATGCGAATATGCATGTGTTCTTTATTCTATGCATTTAATCTAATTCCATATCTGTAGGGAAAGAAAGACAACAAACTATCCAATATCCGTAAGAAACATCCATCATCCTCTGCATGAGCATTGTAAAAGAAAGGGATCAAAAGTCTGTGCAACTCCAGACAGATGATCGTAACATGCCCATTAGAAGGAAACTCATGAACCCCTAACATGGGTAGACATGAAAAGAACACTAATAATCTAAATAGAAGAAACAGTAAAATATCTATGACAGACCATTGATATTTAACATCTTTTTTGTACTTCTCCAAAATGCTTTGTTGTGACTCACTCTTAGGGATGACCTCCACAGTAGTCAATATTTCTCCTTCCACTGCCTTCCTTGTAAGAACAAGCTTCTGCACTTTTGACAACTCCGAAAAATTGACATCAATCTATTAGATAACACAATATCAAAAAAGTCAAAACGAATTCTATTAAACATTATCATCAGTTGGAAATTTTAGGAAAACATATTCTTGGATAACCATCTGAGTAGTAAAAATGAAAAATATCAAAGTAAAATGTAGTTGTGCTATGCAAACAAAAGGCATGTTCTTTAATAAATAATTCCCCAACTTAGTATAAATAATAATTGTTATCTAGGGGTCCAACATGCCACCTTAAGGCCCAACTTGTTAATGACTAATAGGCTATCATCCTAACAACTGACATCATAAACAATGTAATAGCATTTGAATTTCTTCCTTTCCACCTAACCTTAAAGGTTAGAGGATTCAATGCAAATATCCGATCCCATGTAGTGTTGTACTTCTTAAAATAAACAAGGTTCACTGTTTTAACTTACCATTCAGTGCTCAAATAACTACACTAAATTTGTTTTAATGGAGTGGTACTAATATTCACATAATCACTTGAGAATAGATGGAAGCATTATAAATATTTACCCAACAACAAAGCAAGTAAACAACAAAAAAGAGGACTGTCACACACAAAAGAGGTAAATTTCAGTATATTTTCATATTTTTAATATTGTAGAGCAGAGAAAGAAAGACATACAAATGAGTAGATCATGGCAATAAATGCATGGAATTTATCTTAAAAGTAGAAAAAATGTTGTTAGAAAACCATTAATACAACAAGTATCAGAATACTATAGGAATTTGGACAACCAACAGAGACGGAAGCTTAATGTCAGAGTTACAAGTTGTTTGCAAGTTGTTTTCAAGCATTTTGCAGCAAACAAACTTTGAGGAGTAGGGTGGCTAGCCAAGACCAATAATAATCGATTGTAGACATCCAAATAATGTTGGAATTGTCCATTGGAAGTTTCTTTTGGGTCATTATTTGAAAATGTATGTATTGTAAGTGGATCCCTCCACATCTATTTAAGATTATATTGTAGTATAAAAATGAAAACTTATTCAACCTCTCACCAAAATATCTAGATACATCTAATAGACTAAATAGTGCTACAAGCTAAAGATAAACTTAGGGAATATTTCTTATATTTTCCAAGAAGTACATATAACTCCATCATACCTACCATCTACAAAATCTGTACATACTACAGCTTCAAAATCAACCACTATCTATAGAATAGAGACAACACATTCACATCCTAGCTAGAATAGATCATACCTTAGTCATGGCTTGTTAGAAGAGGGTATACACATTATGAAATAAGGTTTATCAACCCCCAAGGAATGATTTCCAATTTAACAGTCCAAGAGCAGTCGAGAGAAATGAACACGGTCTACTTTATCAACAACAAAATGGAATTATCATGCATTCTTAATGTGCTAAGAAATGGAATTCAATTCAAAGGAAATTGTGAAATTATTAGTGAGTCCAATATGACTACAACAATAATCTAGTTCAAATGATGGATAAAACCCATTTTTTAGCTAGATGCAAGGTCCTTGATGGACTTGGAGTAATGTTGGTGGTATCAATTTGAATGAAGACTGAGCCAAATATGTGTTGGATTTATTGCTTGAATGTATATTTAATGGGGAGATATAGTTGAGCCACAAATAAATCCTATGATTATGCATTACAATACATAGTATGTGATGTAATTGACCTAGAAACAGAGCATTGTAAACACAACCAAACCCTTCCATACATACTACCCATTATGCACAAGGAGACTTTGACCTCAGCTTTGACAAATTGAATGTCCCATTGCAAAGAGTGCATTGGCATTGGTGATTAGCATTAGTTTTGAATTTAAATAGCTCAAAACCTGACTTTAAGTAGTGAACCAATCTAGAACAGAATCGTTGGAATCAACTCTGAAAACAGAGAACCCTGCATTATTCTAAGAGTAGATACCAAATTTCAATTCTACAGAAAAGCCGTGTTGGTGAGACTTGAGGGCTATAAGTCCCATATTTACAGATCATGTCTACATTTATTTTAGTGCTGCAAGACTTTCCCATGAAGAAAATAAAATAAAATATGATTCCATGTCTGTTTGAGTTCCTGGTGATCATGAACATTTATTGCATACCCAATCATCTAGCTAAAAGAAATAGAACACTACCCCCTTGTTTGCAATTTTACTTTTACTTTCATCAAACCCTTCCACTTCTCAAGAGAAAACCCATCTCTATTGAAGCAATGATCTCTCCTAGACATCTACATCATCGATTAGGTGCCTGCTATCCAAAAATAGCATTGGGGGTAGACTGAATTTTATAAAAAACACGTCTTATCAAAATGCAGCTTATAATCTCTTTACCGATATTTTGTAAAGATTGCTTCTAATTTTGGGATAGGAAACTTGGTATCTTAGATTCTCAAGTAACCAGAATTTGTTTTTTGTGTGGAGATTATGGGGTATGCATTGGCTTGTTCCTAGTGAGAGTTCAATTTCACGATTTGTGGTTAAAGTGACAAGATAATTTTTTACTATTCAAACCACGCAAATATGTTGTGCAACTACAGTGTGAATAAATATCCGACAGTTGAGCCACACTCCTAGCTCAAACGAGAAAATTCCCACCATCAGAGGTGTACCTTGGTATTTTCCTGAGAACAGTATTCCTTACTTTGAGCCTCAAGTGCTTTAGAGCATCCATAATTTACTCTTCACCAAAATTTAAAACTGGTCTTTCCTTGCGCTACAAATCCCTATGTGAAATGGAATTTAACACATCTTCCAAACAATATCAATGCATATTTGCAGGACAATTAAGCATCACTCTACACATTTATAATGTCATTTAATTACTAAGGCATTATTTCTGGTTGAATGAAAGATTAGCTACTTTTCCACATAGAAGAGAAAAAATCGAATCCAGGCATATTAAAGACCACTCACATGACAACAAAATGGAATATCCACTGCAATAAGAGGATTTCAAAATGCAAGTTCATTAATCCAATAATCTAAAAGCAGGAATACACAAATAGAGATACATAGTCATGCGAACAGACTCACGGCCATGTAAGAGAGACAACGTCGATAAAATCGTTTGCTCTGCATTTGCACATTTATCTTCTAACCTTCACAAAAGTCACAGACCACCCATCCTTTCCCCTTGCAAGGATCACAGAGGATGCCAACACCTGTTGCTTCCTAGAATGTAAATCATGATTCATAAAATAGTTAAAAATCAATAAACTTATATGCATTCTAAATACCAATCAAGAAAAAAATTCAAGTATATACTATAGTTACATCAAAAGCTCACAAGTATAGTAAACAACACAAGTGTGTGTGTGTATATATATGAAACACTTTCAAGTGTATACTATAGTTACATAAAAAGCTCACAAGTACAACAAACAACACAAGCATGTCTATCTATCTATCTATCTATCTATCTATCTATCTATCTATCTATCTATCTATATATCTATCTATATATATATATATATATATATATATAGGAATGAAATAAGTGCATGGGCTACAAAAAATACTGGAGAGGGTATACGAAGGACAAAATATTTAAAATTATAGTCCATCATATTCAACTAGGGCATACTAATTGGTATCACCATTTACTGATACATATCCTTCATTGCAGGAAGCTATGGAAAAATAAGTTTATATCCTCTGTTGCCTTATTAAGGCACCAACTATTTTTTTCGTGGAGTAGAAACAGAGAAAAGTTCTTATATATACTTATTGGTATTGAAGTGAAGATTCCCTGCAGGTAATTCTCTCTATAAAAGCAAGCCTGGAGTTGGACCATGAAAAAGGTGGAGGTAAGATGTTTCTGATTGGATTTGCAGACATCTTTGTACTTGATGTTATTATTTTTCTATAGTATGTGTTTGTAGATTCTAGGATTTGAATATTGTTGCTGTTTAGACAGGTTTCCAGCTTTATCACTACCTAGGTATTTTCTGGATTATTCTTTGAGTGCAGAATATGAACAGTTACAGTGAGAGCCAAGCATTTTTCAGGATCTATATAAATTTTTATAATCAATTTTCTATGCATCTACCCTTCCCTTGTAGAATGCTTACTACTAGAGATATGTGATTACTAATTTAGAATATTAAGGCCACATCATTAGATGCCATCATTGTAAAGGAAGTCATGATCATTTTGATTGGCTTCTATGGATGGTCTCATCTTCCTGAAGAACTAGTGCAGAGAGAGGTATTTTGAAGGTGGTTCTCAGCATTGCCAAGATTATTGCTAGTTATGTAGGATTCACCGATTTGTCAAGCGAAATTGAAGTGAAATGATTTGTGAGATGTCAATTGACTGATACATTTTCAGATCTTTTCAAAATGATCCAGAATTTTGAAGTAAGAGATGAGCCATTAGTTGATATTTGATGGTTTCTCAATTTAGTTTTGTATCTCATCTAACACTTGCAAATTTTTTTCTTCTTCTGTTAACAGATGCTTTTGACATTTCTACTTTGTTGTATTTCAGTAGTGAAATATCAATCTACTCATCAGGTTAAATTCTAGGTGCAAGTCTTGGGTGATTATGACATAAGAGTATGGACTTAGCCAAATAAAAAATAGCTGTAATTACTTATTCATATTTTTAAGGGCCATCGTATTGGTAAAAACAGGCCGCTTGTGGGCCTAACAAATTCGGGCCAATTGTAATCCTCTTGGAGCTACAAAGAAGGTAATTTCCACCTTAAAAAACAAAAAATTGCATCCATCGCTTGGGTTTAAACCAGAAACAAAAACTACTTGATCAAATAATACATAAAATATTCAAATTTTGATGGAAAAATAATATTCATGTGCATCCATGTGAATCCAAACAATTAGATACAAATATGAAAAAATTTCTCATGTATATACCAAAGGTGCATATAATATTAAGAATGCAGATGTATATATAGTTGTAACAAAATATGACCCCAAAATGGACAGTTGAGGATTAATATCATCCGCTAGACAAAATTACGCTAACCTAAAAATGGATTTTTCCCTCTATATTTGTCAACATTCCTAGACTTAACCTTAATATTAACTATGAATGGTAGGGAATCTGGACAAAATGGGCATTACACCTTAACAAAAAAAATCTGGAAACCTGTGGATGCATGTGTTGTTCATTCTTTGTTTAATTGTAACTTAAAATTTTGAATATGTATGTTATATTAACACCAGATTTGAAATAATATATATAAGTGTTAATCATACATATTCATGGATATCATCCGGAGTGAGCTCAGTGTTACAGAGTTCACCGTTTATCATTGACGGTTTATATGGGGTGGAATGGTTAGTTAGCCAATTGAAGAAATATCGACGGTTTGTGGAGTGCCTTTCAGAGTTGACACATGGTGCCTTTCTGGAGTGTTGTCTTCTAGACTGAAATGAGGTATATGTCCATTAGGGTGTAGGGGGTACTTATCATACACCACCAATCAACTTCATAATTCGGATTCACTCTTATGCTAGCTATATGCCAGTTGACTTTAAAGGTTTATTTGGTAAAGTAGCATGGTAGTGTTTTCTTCTAGACTGAGATGAGGTATATGTCCGTTACGGTGTAGGGAGAAATTATCATACACCAGCAATCAACTTCATAATTCGGCTTCACTCTTATGTTAGTTGTATACCAGCTGACTTTAAAGGTTTATTTGGTAAAGTAGCATGGTAGATTTTACTATGTTTGCTAAACTAGGGTGATAAATAGAGCATTTAAATTAATTCCTTTGACATGGCCTGCTATGTCCATTGTCAACTATCCCTCATGCCAAACATATCATAGCAACAGGACGTAATTATATTTTCATTCATCTTTCAAAAGGTATTAATAAATCTTACGCAGGAAATCGATTCATTCTTTGGACTAGCATCACTAATAGGTAGAAACTCGACATGGGATTCCAAACATATCCTAGCAGTAGGATGTAATTATATTTTCATTCGTCTTGCAAAAGTTATTAATAAATCTGACATAGGAAATCGATTCAATCTTTGGACTAGCATCACTGACAGGTAGAAACTCAACCTGGGATTCAAATTGGCCTAGATACCTTAGAAAACAACACTTTATTTGCATGCTAGATGTGTAGGAAGTTTTGATCAAACTTGGCTCCCTTTATCAGCTCATCTCTAACATTATCAAGCTATATACCATTGCTGGAAATAGTTGGATTGTCCCAAGGGCATCAGTAAGTGGACAGACTATTTCAAGTTCACCATACATAATAAGATAAGAACTTGTTGACCTTTCTCTTGATTCCTGAATGTAGCATGTTACTATTCTTGTGCTAAGATATGTCATAAGGAATGCCACGATTCATAACATTTAATTTTGACATAATTTGCCTGAACAATTGAACAGATTGTTCAAGTTGACAGGGACTTGATCATAATTATAGAAATTTTTTGGAGTTAAACTGTGTTCATGTTTAAAACTTCTCCATGTTTCAAGTGGACACCATTGCAAAAGAGGGAAAAAATGAAAAGAAAGCACAAAACCCCACAACCAGCATTTGATGATTAGTTACTGAATCTCCATGATTCTAAATAAGATGTTAAAAAACTCCATTAGTACTGATATTAACCTAATCCCAGGGGAAGGACAGGAAGAAAATGGAGATATCATGCCACAGATGCAGTCAAGTTAAATGAGGCAACCACACATCTTGTCAAAACAAGAGGAAAAATGGATTGCATTAGCTCAAAACTTTAAAAAATAATTTGAAGCTTTTCAAAGTGAACAAGCCAAAGTAAATATGAGTGGGAAGAAGTGACTCCTGCAGGTACACATCAGCTTGATTTATAAGTGGAGAGGAAGTTTGCCATAAGGCAACATAGGATAGAATAAAAGGAAATGAGGTGAAAGTGATTTCATGAGAGAAAACCTCTCAATCACAAAAGAAAAATGACGAGAGAAACCAACAGTTCATTTAGATTCAAAATGAGTTCCCGAACCCTATGCAATGAACAAGAGGGCCTAACGACACCACCCTCGAACATAATGAAGAAATCTATTTTAGTTGTTTGGGGGCTCAAAACTTTAAAAAATAATTTGAAGCTTTTCAAAGTGAACAAGACAAAGTAAATATGAGTGGGAAGAAGTGACTCCTGCAGGTACACATCAGCTTGATTTATAAGTGGAGAGGAAGTTTTCCATAAGGCAACATAGGATAGAATAAAAGGAAAAGAGGTGAAAGTGATTTCATGAGAGAAAACCTCTCAATCACAAAAGAAAAATGACGAGAGAAACCAACAGTTCATTCAGATTCAAAATGAGTTCCCGAACCCTATGCAATGAACAAGAGGGCCTAACGACACCACCCTCGAACATAATGAAGAAATCTATTTTAGTTGTTTGGGGGCTCAAAACTTTAAAAAATAATTTGAAGCTTTTCAAAGTGAACAAGACAAAGTAAATATGAGTGGGAAGAAGTGACTCCTGCAGGTACACATCAGCTTGATTTATAAGTGGAGAGGAAGTTTTCCATAAGGCAACATAGGATAGAATAAAAGGAAAAGAGGTGAAAGTGATTTCATGAGAGAAAACCTCTCAATCACAAAAGAAAAATGACGAGAGAAACCAACAGTTCATTCAGATTCAAAATGAGTTCCCGAACCCTATGCAATGAACAAGAGGGCCTAACGACACCACCCTCGAACATAATGAAGAAATCTATTTTAGTTGTTTGGGGGCTCTTAGGTTTTAATTTCTTTGGTTAAGGTGGAAATTTGTTGGATTCAAATAGCCATTTGGAGATTGGATCTAAAGTAAGAATCATTTGTTCTTCCTATATTTTCCCTACTCGTCTAGATATATAATTATGTTATTGGAAGGTAGGCAGAACAGTGAGGTATAGTTCCTCCTCCGAGCCTAATATGGGGTGCATCAATTTTGGGTTCCTCCTCCTATGCAGTTAATAGATTGATTGTATTTCCAACTGCCTCCTACTGGGCTATAATTATTGATTGTACAACTGATCATGTAGTAATATATCTTTCAATATAGATGAAATAATATATATTTCTATACAATTGGGGAAAGGATTTATATACAGTTAGGTACATTTAGTTTCGTCTATACAGTCAGGTATAAAGCTATTTTTTTCCTGGATATTTTGATTGGATAAATGAATAGGATAGGAGTTAAAACACCAGTGATAATGCTTTTTTCCAGAACGACTAATTAGAAATACTAATTGGTGAGTTTGATCTTTCAATGAAAATGAGTGATTTAAATCCATACTGAGAAGAAGATCAAGATCCAATTCATGATCAAGGTGTAGAGACAAATGTTATGCTGTGAGAATGCTGGGATACTGGGAGACTAATATACAAGACTGGTAGAATGTAGATTTAAGTTCTTCACATCTAAATTTTTATTCCCGCCTTAGCAGAAAGCCAATAGATAGCTCTTATGCTTCAGTTTTCTTCTATCTATGTTCTAGGCCTAGATTTAAAAGGGTAGGATCTAGAAACTTCTCACTAAGTTCCAGTTATAAGTAAATAAATAAATAAGTTGTGAAAAATAAAAAATGTTAAATGATAAGGTTTTGTATCCTAATGTTGGTGATTATGCATGAACTTAGTAAACATGTACCCTGCAAACTTAGTAAAAACGACCACATGCAAACTTTATATAATTCTCTATTTCAGATATTAAGTTACAAAGCAGAATGTTGTTTATCACCTTTGTATTTCCATGGAATAGATGCCAATGAAAGAGAACTGAAGTGCAATTTTGAGAGGGATTCTTGGTGCCATTGTGGCTAGGGTTCAACCCTAAATGCCCCCTTTTTGCAGAGAGGCTTTGAGCCTGGCTATCTCAATGAGATGTTACTGTTATTTATTTCTAGTGTGGAGGTGCACTTGCAAGTCGATGGACGATCTTCTATTGCATCCAGGTGTGGTTGTACTGATATTCAACCTATCATGATTTGACCAGAGTAGAGGCATTTTAACTTTGCCACCAAATATGTGGTGGATGGCTGCTACTCGTGCTTTTACACCTTCCCAGGGTGCTCAAGATTCCCTTCTCAGCTCTCCTCTGCTCCAGATCGAGATGCCTTTCTTGGCTCTCCTCTGCTACAGATAGTTACTAGATTGAAATTTTGAAAAGGAAGGAAAATGTAACTCTCCAAATTCAAATTCAAACTTAAATGAAAAGAGTGAGGCATTTTAATTTTGGGGTTAATGAGAGGGAAAGGTTTACATTTTAGTTGGGGGTTCGTGGTATTTTTAAAAAGCTTTGTATATGGTTGTTATTTAAATCTATTAAGTCTATATGTATATGTTCTTATGTTCCGATGGTTTTGGTCATTTGGACTTTACAAGTTTTCTATGAGGTTTATACTTGTTGAGTTAAGGTAATATAGTTATCATTTAAAAATCTACTAGAACGTCCTAATAATGGTTACATATGGGAAGAAATTAAACATTGAAATTTAAAGATTTGGTTAACATATGTGTGTAATATGGTCAAATTAGCACATTACATCACAATTTTGATATTTTTAAACATGCAAGTAATTATTGATTGTGTTTGATTTGTGCAAGCTAACACTAGATTCCAATTGTATTTCTGTCGTAACAGTTTTAGCAACATTGGGAAAATTGTTAATAAAGGATTTCAATTTTTTAGTATGGAAGGTTACATGTTCCAATATCTTTTATCTCAACAATGTTTTTCTCAAAATTGTGATGTGGCCACCTCTATGAAGTGTCATTTGTTACATAACACTAATAAGAGGAGAATTTGTTCAACCATGCTTAAGAAAATGTTATTTATTTATTTTTTATTAAATGCGATTTAATAATTTCAACTTCAATAATAATATTAAAGTAAAAAGTAAACATTACTAAGTTTAGAATAGTATTGCACTAACAATTTT